>CANNZV010001611.1:0-20918 GCA_947561585.1 Caprella mutica | reverse complement strand
TGAAGTCATCAGGTAACTAAGAAAATATCCTACTTAATTAAATTTATTTATTCATGATATGAAGGAAATACCTTGTAAAATATCCATCATTTGTTGGTAACAAATTAAACAGTGTTAATGTCCTTTCAATATGGTATAAAATCCATGAAACTGTTGTCAAGCTAACAGTCATTAATTATTATACTTTATTCATTTAAGTTCAAAATAATTTGCAAACAGGGTTGAAATTGACAATTTTCCGCCAAGATTTCTTTGCGCAGTTTGCCACCTTCTGAAATATGGGAAATGTAGGTAGGTACTTATGTGATACTTAAATAATCTCAATTGATGTGAAACTTTTAGCTATTTAAAAGCGTGTGAGGTGCTTTAAGTTGAAGTATATTGGTTGTTAATGTGTAGACATAATATATCTACATGTAGGTTAACTGTTTAGGTTACTTCAAAACATCTTACAATGAAGAATGAAGTAAAATTAACATAATTTAGTTTATCCCTTTGTGAACCTAGCTAGTTGCCATTGAATTTAAAAAGGGAAAACTGTCGTAATACTATGAAAGTGGGTGCTATAGTAAGAGGAATGATAGGTCAATTAGAAAATTCTGGAGTTGTTATTATTCCTTAATCTCCACACCTACGTATGTACTTCTATTCCCAATTCTATACATCTAGGTAGAATTTTCAATTCCCCATTCAGAACATCAATCACAGGAAATTCCTTCTATCTTCCATTCTTCATACTTGAGTAGTCCTTCTATTCCCTATTCTCTGAACATAGGTAGAAACTTCTATTCACCATTCACCACATCATAGGAAGGTCCTTCATTCTCCCATTCTTCATATTTAAGTAGGTCCTTCTATTCACCATTCTCCAAACCTAGGTAGATACTTCTATTCATCATTTTCCAAACCTACATAGGTACTTCTATTCCCCATTCTTCACATCTATCTAGGTACTTCTATTCCCCATTCTTAACATCTAGCTAGGTACTTCTATTCCCCATTCTTCACATCTAGTTAGGTATTTCTGTTCTCCATTCTTCACATCTAGTTAGGTATTTCTGTTCTCCATTCACCACATCTAATTAGTTACTTCTATTCTTCTTTTCCTGACGATTATTTACCTACAATAACACCTAGCTAGGTACTTCTATTTTCCATTCCCAGACCTAGGTGGGCACTTATATTCCCATTCTCTACACCTAGCTAGGTACTTACATTTCCCCACTCTCCACATTTAGCTAGATACTTCTATTCCCCACCTCTTCTTCAATAACACCCAGGTAGGTAGGTACTATGACTCTATGAGTGATGACTAAATAGATAAACCATCAAAGGGACTGTACGCAGACATTCACTGACAATCTAGATCAAGATACAATCTTGCTGGCAAGTAATGAATAATCACTTTAACAGATTTAATTCTGTGCCACCTAATTCAGTTCTCATTAATTAATGATTTGAACAACAAATTTTAAGAGAAGAATAAAGACCACTTAAAGTTTTAGAAATTCTGAAAAGATATTTATAGTAAAAATTCATGGATATCAAAGTAGTTCGTCTATCAAGATGTATGAATAAATACATTTAGAGTCAATATAAATTATCAATAGTAAATGAAAATGATAATATCGACGAATTTGTCCATCTTGCCACATTTACGTTAAACCTCAATATTTTTCTCTTCATTTTACCACCTTTACATCATTAGGTTACTATCAGACTTTCTAACACTAATGATATACGGTTACTTGATAGATTTATATCTAATGTAGTTCATCATATTCATGTCATATTCATGTCAAGAAAGCCTTCAATTGATCATATACATGTCACAATAACCTTGGCAATAGCTGCATCGTTCTTAAATATGATAGAAGTCATTAGCTGTAGTAGACGAGAAAAAAAGATGACAGAAGACAGGTTAGAAAAAAGAACTATCAGCAAAATATAGTGTTAGAGAAAAGAGTCACTGTGATGATGTACTATCAGAGAAAAGAGTCACTGTGATGATGTACTATCAGAGAAAAGAGTCACTGTGATGATGTACTATAAGAGAAAAGAGTCACTGTGATGATGTACTATCAGAGAAAAGAGTCACTGTGATGATGTACTATCAGAGAAAAGAGTCACTGTGATGATGTACTATCAGAGAAAAGAGTCACTGTGATGATGTACTATCAGAGAAAAGAGTCACTGTGATGATGTACTATAAGATGAAATAGTACGAGGTGTTAATATATTAGATATTCTACATGTTAGTTAAATACTAAAACTTTATTTATAAAATAATATTGTATGTTTAACCGAAATATATTTATATATAGTCTTAATTGTTTTGTTCATACAAATAATGGATTACTTTCTGATTCCGTATTAATGACTTTTCTATTTTATTATTAAGAAAATTCGAAAAAAACCGTTTGATTTTTTTTTATTATTAATTTTACTACATTAATAATAAGAATTATAGTTTTTTCTTTATAATAATGAAAACACTTTAGCTACCTCAATCTTTTACATCTTTTACCTGTTAACCTAAAAATAAATTAACGACATCTCTCGATGATTATTTAATTGCTTGAAAACTACCTGACGATTATTTACATACTTTGCCCTACCTGACGATTATTTACCTACTTTGCCCTACCTGACGATTATTTACCTACTTTGCCCTACCTGACGATTATCTACCTACTTTGCCATACCTGACGATTATTTACCTACTTTGCCTTACCTGACGATTATTTACCTACTTTGCCCTACCTGACGATTATTTACTTACTTTGCCATACCTGACGATTATTTACCTACTTTGCCTTATCTGACGATTATTTACCTACTTTGCCCGACCTGACGATTGTATACCTACTTTGCCCTACCTGACGGTTATTTACCTATTTTGCCCTACCTGACGGTTATTTACCTACTTTGCCTTACTTGACGATTATTTACTTACTTTGCCTCATTAAAGACCTACACAGAAGAGATTTTTACCTTCCTCATCCTACAAAAACCTACAAAGGAAATATTTACCTACTTTGCCTTACCTGAGACCTACAATATAGATACAGCTATAGACCTCCTATATAGTGAACTCCTCTATAGTTATAGTAAACTCCTCTGTAGTGAACTCCTCTATAGTGAACTCCTATATAGTGAACTCCACTATAGTGAATTCCTCTATAGTGAATGAATTGGGATGTAGCCTTTATATAGTGATCAAATTTTCTTTAGTCTACCATAAAATAGGCATTAGTTTCCTAAAACTGATAGCAATTCATGACAGACTAAAGAAAGTCTATTCACTATAGAGGAGTTCCCCTGTATTTACCTATCTACCTACCTACCCATACCTACCTAGCTGTGCCTCACCTGGTGGTTTGATTACCTACAGAGCAGGTGTTTCTGCAGATTAAGAACACTGCCTGCATTGTGTCTGTGCAGTGAATTAAATAGAATTAGAGACATCTAACCTGCATTGCTAGAGACTCTCAGTGCAGTTAGGGAAATGCTTTGTAGCACATGACAAATAGGTTGTAGATGATAACTGCATATATCTTCCTTATTTATAATATTCTACCATAGAGTAATAATATTATATACTAGAGAGAGCTAGTTCTGCAGCGACTGCAGGACGCTTCAAACCTTATTTTGTTTCAGTAATAGAGTTATGATAAACTACTCTAGAGAGAGGAAGTGTTGCAGCGATTGCAGGACGCTAAGGGAGACAGTGTAAAAGTGTAAAACCTTATTTTGTTTCAGTTATATCATTTCTCCATTGAACTGACGCCAGATTGCCAGTCACGTGAAGACAAAATAAGGATTTGAGCGTCCTATTATATTATTTTTGCCACTGACTCACCACTTGGTGGACACACTGTATTTTCATTCAAAAAACTCTCATTACAAAAGTATGTTTTCTATGCTTATAATTCCCGTCGTCTGTTTATGAAGAATGTAACTATGATACGCACTGGAATATACATTGATATGATATAAATTATTATTATTTTATTCAATTTTTATAAGTGTTTTATAAGATTATGTATGACCATAAATTTAAATTCAATTCAATGAGAATAACATAATATCGGGTAATAAATTGCTATTGAAATACCGTTTTAATAAGTATGTCATTTTATAACTAGCTAGACATGTGGTTATTCCACGGAATTGGGAAATCAACAAATATGTCTTAATCTGTTTAACAATTAGGTGATGGACTGATCGACTGACATGGAGTCTTTAATAATAGTATATAGATTATCACTTATAAATATCCTATTGGTGGCATTACTTTGATTTACACCAACTTTATGATGTGCTGTTGATAGAATGACTGTTTAACCCGACTGATAGTGGTTCTTTTTATAATAAATAGTACATTCTATACATAGACTATCGTTCATAAATATCTTCTTGATCACATTTAAATCAATAATATGTGGCGCTATTGGTAGGATACCAGTTTAACTGGTTGTATGATTGATAGACCGACTGACAAGGTTTTTTTAATATTAGTATATATCACATCAGTTATAAATAACTTTGATCTACATAAACTTCATGATTGAAAAGATTCATACTCGACGGGAAATCCATAATATTAGAGGTTGTTTGAACTCTGCGTTGAATTTTTTTTTTTTTTTTTGAAAAAACATTCAACGCAGAGTTTAAGTAACCTCTAATACAAACTTTATGTTGTGCTAATACAACTTTTCTTCCAAACCTAGTTGTTTAGCTCTAGTTATACAGCTTCGCCCCCCTCCCCCATTACTTTCTCCATATTCACTTCTACACCTTCATATCTACCAGTTCTACAGTTCCCCACATACACTTCCCCCACCTACATTTCCCCCACTTTCACTTCCTCCTCCGACAGTTCCCCCACATACACTTCCCCCACTTACACTTTCCCCACTTACACTTCCTCTTCTGACAGTTTCCCGACCTACACTTCCCCTACCTACAGTTCCCCCACGTACACTTCCTCCTCCGACATTTCCCCCACTTTCACTTCTCCTACCTATACACTTCCCCTACCTACACTTCCTCAACTTACTCTTCCTCCATGTAGCTTAATGTTATAATCGTTTCAAATATTAAATTATAATATCGATATACTGTACTAAGTACTTATCAATATAACTGATTGTCAATCATTGTTGTCGATTCATGTTACAGTTTTAGTGTTACATCTATAATTCTACATAGTATACACTATATACCTATAAAACTTTAGTAAGTCTACCTATTACATCTCAACTAATACCTACACCTATCTTTCTTCTCAAAGGTGTATTTGTTAGTGTTCACTGACGGCAAATACCTTTGAAGATTGAAAAAATGTACAGGGAGATGGATAGGAATTTAAGTTAAAAAGAATTCAACACAAATGTAAGAGAGAAAACTATTTAAAATGAAAACTATTAGTGAAACAATGTTAGTAAATATCTTAAATATTGAAAAGTTTATAACTTTTAATATATGAAAAGTGGATTATATTTTATTTACCTCATTTTTAAATACGCCTTTTTATAAATTTTATATACACAGATTTTATATATTTTTATCTATACTAATTATTTCCCTCGTGTGTTTGTTTATTTATTTGGTGTCCGCTTTTACACTACGGGTATTAAACATGAAGAATGTAACTATGATACGCACGGGAATATATTGACTTGATATTTAAATTCCTATGTTTTTATTCAAGTTTCATTTGCTATTTTATTTTGCAATGAAGTAACAGTTTATGCAGATTTTTTTTATTAATAATTTACTATACATATTGAACACCGTTATTTTGAAGGGCATGCACACTAGTATATAATAATTATTATTGAAATGTAAGTCAAATAATAATTATTATATATGTTTTTGATTATAAGATTGAAAATGTGAGACAATCCAATAACTGGAAATTCACACAAATTTTGAAGATGGATAAAAAAAATTTAATTACTTTTTTTAAAGTTTAAATTTTTCATTAATTTCATGTACAATTTATACATACTTTTCTATCATTTTTTTTCCTTCCATCAATTGTTTTTTAACACTAATATCATGTGTTCTTTATTTATGTTTTGTTGTGAAAGAAAAATGAAATAAATCCTATTTATAGATTCCAAAAGTAATTCAAATATTGCTATCATTTACCGTGGAATAATATACATTTTCAAACTATATTATACTATATTATATATACTATATTATACTATATTATACTATATTATACTTACTATTAGGTGAGTTACGAATTATAGGTCGGTTTCGCATATTCGGGTATAGAACTTTTTTTTTAGTTTTATTAGTATTTTCGAGTATCATTGATACAAAAAAAAAAAAATCTCATATGATCGAAGATGTGAAGCCGACCTATAATTCGTAACTTACCCTACAGTATATCTCATTTCATATAATCTGATTCATTGAATAATTTAATTTAATTAAAATTAAGGAAATTTTTATTCAATTATTATTCATAAACCTCTTTTAGTTTGGTATACATATTTTTAGATAGAAGTCACTGTAAAGGGCCGTACACACGTAGGGTTTTTTAAGTCTTTCCACCAGACTTTTTGCTAAGCTCCTCCTACTTTTTCCACGAGAATATAAGAAAAAGACGATATAATTGTTATTTAATTTTAGTTGGTATCCATGATACCTGCAGCTAGGTATCCTGGATACCAACTAAAATAAATAATCATATCGTTTTTTCTTATATTCTCGTGGAAAAAGTAGGAGGAGCTTAGCAAAAAGTCTGGTGGAAAGGCTTAAAAAACCTTACGTGTGAACGGCCATTTAGGCTTTTCGAAGAATCAAACTGTTTGTATTTTAAAAATATATTTGTACTAATAATTTGTATTTTAATTTCCATAAACAATAGAATCTAACAAACGTTTATACTTTGTAGTAAAAAAAGAGATATGAACTAATAAATTATAAAATAAAGACTTCTGTTTACAATTACTTAATCTAACTAACGTTTATATCAAATAGGAAATAATGAACCAACCTCAATAAACGTTGTATATATGTACAATTATTTAATCTAACAATTAAACGTTTATATTTTATAGGAAATAATGAACCAACCTCAATAAACGTTGTATATGTACAATTATTTAATCTAAAAAACGTTTATATTTATAGGAAATAATGAAGCAACCTCAAGAAACGTTCAGTGCAGTCTATGCAGTTGTTAGAGGCGGTTGTACTGTGTCATCTTCTCACAAAATTCAATGAAATTAAACCATCGAACAATTTTTTACTAATTCATTCCATAATGGAATATTAGTTCATTTAATAATGAATTGTGGACTATTTTATCAAAATAAGTGATTTACAAATGAAATTAGTGGTTTACCGTTGGAATATTGTTTGTTTACAAAGTAAACACCTTTTGTTTGTGTTAATTAGTACCTAACAGGTGAACCTGCTACAAACACTAATGACTCTATTAGAAAATAAATGACTTGTATCCCTTTGTTAATAAAAATAATGGGAATTTTTATGAGCCAATGATGTGATTTGAAGCATTTTTTTTTTTTTTATATTTAAAATTCTGCTTGTGCGAATAGAGGTTGTTATTAAATAGTTAGAATTTAAATAATTCCTTAATATTGTCATAACTTTATAATCATAATAAAGATTAATAATATATAATATAATAATATAATAATAATAATATAATATAATAATATATTTGAAATAACAAAATAATCATGGAATTACAAAAAATTACTTCATTTTCTTTTAATTCTTTTGTACGAGAAGAATTTAAATTTTCAAAAAAAAAGTTCAAAAATAAATATTTATACGAATTGTTGGTAATTGATATAATTTTTCTAATTTACAGTATTTTTGGAAAATTTATATAAAAAGTTTTCTCGAACAAAAAAAAATTTAAAAAAAAATTCCGCTAATTTATCAATAATTCTTTTATCAAATATATTATATTAATATTTTTCTATTGTCAATGAAGAAATTTCTGTAAATAATATTTAGTAATTATTTCAATTATAATTATTTACGATCGACTCTATCCATCAATATAAATTATCTAATTAATTTGTACCACTCAATTAAAATAATTTTAATGAGACCATTTTTTTATTGCACTATTTTATCTATAATCACTTGATAAAATCCTTTCATAAAGAATTAAACCATTAAATCTCAAGACAATATGTCACCAACAATAAATACTTGCTTGACTCTTAATAAAAAAACACAGAGTAGCTTTTCGACGGCTTTTTAGCGATCTAAACCTGCTACTACCAAAATGTTCGGTTAGCACTATGTTATTCGTACGTTAAAATTTTGGCGCACTAGACAGGATGAGGTTACGCACCTATATCTGCTTGACGGTTTAATAATGTAGGTCAAATGAAAAGGTGATATAAAAAAGGGGAGATTAATTTGAAACAAACGCGATCATATGACTCACAAATGCAAATTAATTTGATATACAACATCTTTGATCTACTTTAAGATTAAATTTCTGTTAGGACACCTCATTTTGCTTACAGTACACGGAAAGTGGGTGTTTAAAGATCCCATCCACTTTATTTTAATTCTCCATTCAATATAACTAAGTTTACTGATTATAAAATTGCAAAACGTTTCAAATTTGGTTCACTATTTTTATTTTAATACCTCATTTAAGTTATTCTTGTGATTTCACTTCTAACCTCAGAATTTCAAGCGAAGAAAAAGACTAAAATACCTCGGAAATATTCAAAACAATAACAAAGCTCTCAGACATGTAATAAAAATGGCTACCTATACCGTTACCTAAATGCCATTAACCTAAAAAACATTAAGTACCCAAAAGTGTACCTATATACCTAATAACCATTAAATTTATGATATTACGTGATAAAGTTCGGCTCCCTTCCTTGTTCTTTTATTGAATCTACTCAATCTAATAGAAAGTCGGACAGTGACGGTTGAGAGTGAATATTTCTTATATAATTAATTACGAAGTGAATACTTTATCAATTTCTTTTCTGTTAACTGTGATGTGTTATGTAACCAATTAGTTCTATCAATTTAAATCATTTATAGAGATATTTTAATTTAAAGTTGAGGGGGCCTTTAATATATATTTTTATAGGAAAATAATTAATTTAATAAAAAAATTACTCCTTTTCCGAATACTGTTGTTAGTGCGCTTATTTTATTTTTCTTAACTATTAAAAAAAATGATTTTAATGGGAAAAACTATCATTTTTTTAAATTTTGAAAAATAATTAAAACTATAAAAAAATGTTCCAAAAACACTGTTTTTATCAATTTTTTATCTGTTTCTATGTAACTAGTGTAGGAGTGCCGTCAAAAATGCCATTTTTAATATATTAATATTATTGACATTGACATTATCGTCGGGAAAAACCGACAAGATAATTATTGCTTTAAATATATCATTCATCTTTGAAGATTTTTCTATCATCGTTTATAATTGCCAATTAGCAATATTATGTCTATTTTATATCATTTTTTAGGTTTTGCTTAATTATAATTTAAATTGAAATATCTTCATATAAAATCAGACTAATTATTATCCTAACTTTAGACGAAAGAAGATAGAACATAAAGAAGAAAGTAAAGGAAAAAGAAAGAAGAAAGGAAATAAAGAAGAAAAGAGAGAAGGAAAGGAGAACAAGTAAGTAATAAAAGATTAAGTCTCACAGTTATCTATTTTAAATACTTTTACTTTGATCTGTTTGCACTATAAACTTTTTTAGTAGCAACAAAATTATATAAATATTTTTAGTACGGTAGAACTCCTCTATAGTAAACTTCAACTAGTTCACTATAGAGGATGCATAGAAAACTGGACTTTTCATGGCAGACTACGTAAAATATTTTCTTTCTTTTTTCAAATAAATTCAATATACAGTGTATTTCATCTCTCAGAATTCCTAAACATCGGTATGGTTCACTATACATGACTTCATTATAGAGGAGTTAACTAATTTATAAAATAGATATTCATAGAAAGCTCATAGCAATTTTAGGCAGACTAAACTAAATATGTTCACTGTAGAGGTTAGTTCGTTATACAGGGGTCTATACTAATCAGGATGATTCACTATACAGGAGTTCTTTTTAGAGAAGTTCTACAGTATAAATCTTCATGGGATGCTCTAAATGAATTGAATTTTTCATTGTAAAATAAAAATAAATAAAAGATTACATACATGAGAAATACGGATTACATATTATAGGCATTTAAACAATTATACTTACAAATTTTTTTGATATAAATTAAGTAAACCAATCTATAAAAAATTAAATATTGTCTTTAAAAAAAAAAAAAAAAAACAATACGAAATTCTATGTAAAAACCTTTTAGGCTCAAAAAATAATTAGTAAAATAACTAGTACTAGTCATTCTCCCTGTACAATTAACAGTTCAATCTTAATAAATGTTCAGGAAGTGTGTTTTTGTTTTCTCTCATCTTTCAAGTTTTTTTTACATACACGTGGCAGTTGGATTAGAATACTATAAATAATCGCTCGTGTGAGCTGCGGAAAAGGAGTGACTAATAGTTGTGTATTTTCCGCGTCATTTTCCGATTTTCAACATCTCGAGAATGCATTGCGCGTTTTTAAACCCAAGAATGAATTAATAACTTCATTTTGTTTGTCATGAAATCGAAAATTAATACATATGTGTGTGTTCTAAAATGATCGAAATGACTCATAATGATGATTACACTAATATGAGTGCCAGCTCATTAAACAACCATGAAGTGTGCAGCACTACAAACTAGCGGACACAACAAACTACATAACGGCATTTTATGCATTTAGGGGTTAAAGAGGTTTTACCACTTTTAGCGCATTCTCGAGATTGTGCAAATCGTCAAATGGCGCAGAACATATATATAACAACTATGACCATATAAGATTTAAATTTTTTTCAACCTCCTGTTCGACTGGAAAAAGGAAATGGATCAATTTCAAACTTTTTAATGAATCCCCCAATTTTTTAAACTTACCAAATTCTGATACAGATTCTTAAACCTGTACAAAAATTTTGTGGTAGAAAAATATTGTGATATGATTTTAGGTAGTTATGATAGTCAATTTTTTTTAACTATATATAGTTCCTAACTATTTTTTTTAAGTTTTCGCATTTCTTGACTAACTATCATGTAGCTTTTTATCTATTCTTTTGTTATTCTTTTATTCTGCAGTTTTAAACTTTTTACTGACTTATCATTTAAAACAATTTTTTTCTATAATAACAGAAATATGTTTCATTAATTAATTAATCATCAGATTAAAAACTAAATAGAAACTTAATTTTTTTATCTTTTGTTTATAATTAAATTGGATACAGTTTTAAAATATATTTTTGTTCAAATTCTACTTAAATTTATCTTGTGTGTATTTTTTACACATTTATTTAAAATAAAATTTATTTAAAAATAAAATCATAAAACAATTCAATTCGAAATTATTTACGTACAGAAACTTAAAATAAAACCATTAAAAATAATAGAAAATTTATGAGAATTACCGATTTTAGGGTAAGTTCCTAGTTATCGGACAGTTCCACATTATCAGTCATATAAGGAAAAGTTTTATAATTTTATCATTTAAATTTTATTTTATTTGGTATCGATGATATACATCCAGGCAAAACTAAAATAAAAGTTAATTTAATAATTACAATATAACTTCTTCTTATATGATCGCAAATGTGGAATTTTCCGATAATTCGGAACCTACCCTATAAAAATAAATTAAAATACAGTGCTAATTTTCTAAGCTATTTATCAATTGAATGATCAATTTATCTTATTTTATGATCCATAACTATATTAAATATAAAATGATTTCGTGAACACTGAAATAAATCACAATATTTATAGTCAAGGATATTCATTATTGAGTTAAATATTCAATATAGGTAGTTACTTAATTTAATTTATTTAAATATATGAATAATTATGAAAGGTTTATTTAGAAAGAGTACAAACTAACAATTACTTAATTATTTCTGATTAAAATATATACAGTAGAACTCCTCTATAGTGAAAGTAATGTCCTGAATAAGGAATTAAGTAGCCTGTATATTGAACAATTTTTCTATTACTCTGCCAGGAACGGCCATTATTCCTATATTATTTTATATGACTAGCCATTTTATTGCAGACTAACGAATTTTTTCACTATAGAGGCTACTTCTTTACTCAGGACTCTACTTTCACTATACAGGATTTCATAACATATGACTGTACTTCATTTTATTTTTCTCAATTAATTATTATTTCACCAAAGTGTATGAATATTTTCAATGCATTAATTTAATAGGGTCTGTTATTTTTACACCGAATACCTCAACTGATAAATAAACATCAGGCACATTATTGTTATTCTAATTTGTCTGGGTAACTGACATGTTTATTTACGCACTGATTACTAAAATAAAAAAAAAAAAAAAAATAACAAAAAAAGCTTATTTACTACAGCAATCAGATGCTGTTAACGTCTTTATCTGATCGGTAAAAAGTATATTAATAGCATTTAAAACTACACAAATTAACCGTTGAATTGTATGTTAAATGCCATACAGTGACATTTAGTATAATTACTATAGTTAGCCCCTAAGTTAAAGGTATTGCCTGATTGGGATTCTATTCATGCATTTTGGGTAATAAATTGACTGTAAATAGATGTTCTACATCGTAAGAGTTCATCCCTAGTGGAATATTATTTGTATTGACTGTAAATAGATATTGTATGAATGTTCTTCACCGTAAGAGTTCATCCCTAGTGGAATATTATTTGTATTGACTGTAAATAGATATTGTATGAATGTTCTTCACCGTAAGAGTTCATCCCTAGTGGAATATTATTTGTATTGACTGTAAATAGATATTGTATGAATGTTCTTCACCGTAAGAGTTCATCCCTAGTGGAATATTATTTGTATTGACTGTAAATAGATATTGTATGAATGTTCTTCACCGTAAGAGTTCATCCCTAGTGGAATATTATTTGTATTGACTGTAAATAGATATTGTATGAATGTTCTTCACCGTAAGAGTTCATCCCTAGTGGAATATTATTTGTATTGACTGTAAATAGATATTTATGAATATTCTTCACCGTAAAATTATATCCTTTATATGTGGAATATTATTTGTATTCTTAAAGATCAACTACATTAGTATTTGTGTTCATTAAACTAGTTTCTCAATTTTAAAATATTTTATTTCTACACGTTTTAAAATAGATAAATAATAGAATTCTAATATTCTTTAAAATCATTCACTCTGGTCGTAATATTTGAAGACTCATCACTAATGATTTAATGTAGGCAATTAGTATGATAAGTAGCCATATAAAAGTGACACGTGAAGGGGTAACTTCATCATTTTAAAAACTCAGAATAGTTTATTAGTTTAATATAATTAAACAGGGAAAATAGACTGACATAGCAATTGTAAGCAATATAAAGAACAAATACAAATGTAAACACCTCTTAAAAAATACAACCGCAGTTTCACAGTTAGAGTCAAGACAACGACTGAACACTTATGTACCCTTTCATGGGGTACTGTACTGTTTTTTACGTCTCTAATTAAAATTTCATGCAAATGTGTAAAACTACTGATGGATATATCAGGAAAAAACCTTCTATATTTAGCAGAATATAATATGCCAATATATAGGGTTTTTATGTCATTATTTTGATTCTTCAAGCCCAAATCTATATTCTTTACTCAAATATCTAGGTACTCCATGTTAATATTTTTAGGTGACAATGTCTAGGACTCTATGTACTCCAAGTCAATATATTGGTACTTCATGTCAATGTCTAGGTACTTCATGTTAAAATCTAATTACTTCATTTCAATGTTTAGCTAGGTACTTTATTTCAATATACAGTACATATATAGCTTGGTATCTACTCCTTTTCAATATATAGGTACTTTATTTTAATATACTATACATATAGCTAGGTATCTACTCCTTTTCAATATATAGGTACTTCATTTTAATATACTATACATATAGCTAGGTATATACTCCTTTTCAATATATAGGAACTTCTTGTTAATGTCTAATTAGTACTTAATGTCTATGTCTAGCTAGGTAGTTTATTTCGATATATAATACATACATAGCTAGGTATATCCCAGGTAACAAAATATTATTCCCGGGATGTTCCGGTGAAATTCACTGGGGTTGTTCCCTCGACATCCCCTACGTTATCGAAGGGATGCCATATTTTGACGTTTTTGCGATATGGGGATATCCCCAAATGATATCGTGGGAATAATAATGGGATTTAAATATATCATCCCTGGAATATTTCCTCAATTGGTATCAAGGGAAGGAAAAGGAATGCCGAAATTATTATTCCCTCGATAACAAAGGGATACAAATTGGAGAGTGAGGAGATATTCAATCAATATATCAAGGGGAACGGATAGGAATATTCCCTGAATCTTCCCTGGCTATCAAGAATAGAGCAAGGATATAAAAAGGATACCAAAATAAATATTTCCTAGAAAACCTATAGTGCATAGGTACGTATGGCTTTATATGAATTAGTTTAATGATACATATTGTTATACACAAATTAAATGGAAAGAAATGAAGTGGTGTTTCCGGGATGCGAACTCGCAACTTGTTGACTCCTGTTTGAGACGCTAACCACTCTACCATCCTGGACACAGTAGAAGTAGGTTTACGAATGAACTTTATGCAATATGATAACTCAAATTCATCATTAAGTTATCATTGATAAATATAGTTTCATATTTCATAGATTATTTCTTTTTTTCATTAATGATCGTTTCTTTTATAATTTTTAGGGGATTGACTATTTTTCTCTAATCCCTGGAGTATTCTCTCGATATGGTTAGTGGATCAACTAACTTTTAATTCCTGGAATATTCCCTCGATATCGTTATCAGTAGATCAACTAATTTTCATTAATCCCTGGAATATTCCCTCGATATAATTTTACGATAGCGGATTATGAGGGAATATAAAGATATCGAAGGAATATTCCGGGAATATCTCAATGTTACCTGGGATACTCCTCTTCAATATATAGGTACTTCATGTCAATTATAAGGTACTTCATGTTAATATTTATAAGGTACTTCATGTCAATATTTAGAAGGTACTTCATGTCAATATTTATTAGGTACTTCATGTCAATATTTATAAGGTACTTCATGTCAATATTTATTAGGTACTTCATGTCAATATTTATTAGGTACTTCATGTCAATATTTATAAGGTACTTCATGTCAATATTTATTAGGTACTTCATGTCAATATTATTAGGTACTTCATGTCAATATTTATTAGGTACTTCATGTCAATATTTATTAGGTACTTCATGTCAATATTTATTAGGTACTTCATGTCAATATTTATAAGGTACTTCATGTCAATATTTATTAGGTACTTCATGTCAATATTTATATAAGGTACTTCATGTCAATATCTAGCTACTGCAAATGTTAAACTGTACTGAGTACCTAGATGTATTGTCATCTTGTTGTATACAAATATAAATGATTCCCAAACATATAATATGTATTACAAATAATTAATTGCTATCCAATTGACGAATCATAAAATATATGTGTATTCATTTTGCAAAGTATTCTTTAATGACTTATTTATAGCTTTAACAACAGGACAAATTTACAGCCTAATGTCTTTTTCGTTAAGCGTGCACCGAAATATCTTCTAGTTGCTCACAGTACAATCTAAATATAGACGGAGTGGCCAATTAAATAACGCACTACTCTCAAAACAATCACTACAAGTATGACAAATCATATATGGGGGCATGCCAATATTTGCAGGGTGGGGGGTAGGGGGGGGGGGGTGGTGGTATATAGGTGCAATGTATTGTCAGAGGAAAGTGCATCTATAATGATTTTAAAATATGTTTGTTTACATTTTTCCTTCACTTTTTCAGATACTGCATCAGAGACGTAGAAACCTATAGCACTCAATCATGGATGTAAGTATATATTGGTTTCAAACTGTTTTTGTCACGACTCAGACTTAATTATTACAAAACAAGGTAATAGGAGCTAGCGAAGTATGACTTAAGTAGTTATTATATCATTGTAACTCTTTAAACATTTCATTGTCTTTGAGTTAGAATAAAAGAAAAGAGGTTTTTGGGTTCGAATTAGCGTATGATGAAAATGATGAAAGCTATGTGAGGAAAGTTAAAAGTAGCAAATAAATTAAAAATATTAAAAATCAACTATATAGCTTAATTATCTATAACTCAGTATTTGTGAGTAGTAAGTTTGATACTTTGATTTATGCAATAGTATAAATAGTATTTATACATTAGTATAAATAGTATTAATACAATAGTATAAATAGTATCTATACAATATTAAAATTACAAACAGTAATTTTATTCGCTGAAAAATATTTGAGAAGTAGGGAAAGTTCCAAGCATTATCGGACACGCAAGAAAAATTTATAATAATTATTATTTAAAGATCATTTGAACGGTACAGTATCAAACTAGATACTCACCTATAGGTACTGAATGACAGTTAAACTATTGTTGAATTTTAATACTTTTAATTCATTTCCTGATTTGACGTATCATCACAGAGCTTTCATCATTTCAATATATCACAAATCGAGACCCTAAGCCATTTTCTTCATATTCTAATTATAAAAAATGAAATATTTAAAGTTACACTCCAAGAATTATTTTATTGTTTTTATATAGCTTCTTATTATTATCTTGCTGCAACCTCAATAAAATTGTATATCATATATCTAATCTAAATGCTAGAAAAATGTAACCAATTACTCTACATTAGTCCTTTTTACTTCCGGCTTGCTGATTTTCAGTACAAAGTTAAAGAATGTACCACATCGTTTTTTTTAATGTCAGCTAGGTCGTGGGCGGACACTTGGACGAAAGTAGACTTTTATTCAATGTAAATCCATATTACGAACTGCAGCCTCTGTTAAATCAATTTGATTATAATTTTTATTTCCATGGAATTATAAGTTATTTTATAAAAAGGACATTAAATTTCTATATGTACATAAAATGTATCCATATTACGAACTGCAGCCTCCGTTTAATTCAATAAATGTTTTTTATTTTCCATCGAATTCAAAGTTTTTTTTATAAATAGGGAAATTAATTTTAATGTGAACATAATGTGTATCCATATTACGAACTGCAATCATATATTGCTCAACAATTTGAATTTTTCTTGATAATCATGGGTTTTATCGCAAATATATCGCAAAAAAGCTTCTCCTCATAATTTTGTAATCTTCGGTTATTAAATCATTTAAAGGTAATAGTTTTATTATATTGAATAATATTACTATCCCCTTTTTTCAAACTAAAGTTATTTCGGCCAAATGTCCGTTCGGCCAAGTGTCATTCGGCCAAGTGCCTGTCAACCAAGTGGTGAGTCAGTGGCCAAATTAATATCGCGTCTTGCGGGACGCTAAAATCCTTATTTTTGGGTCACGTGACTGACAATCTAGCGTCAGTTTAATGGAGAAATGATATAACTGAAACAAAATTTAATGGACAAATGATATAACTGAAACAAAATTTAATGGACAAATGATATAACTGAAACAAAATTTAATGGACAAATGATATAATTGAAACAAAATAAGGTTTTACATCGTCTCTCTTAGCGTCCTGCAATCGCTGCAACACTTCATCTCTCTAGAGTAGTTTATCATAACTCTGTGCTGTTAACCCAGCTATAAGGTAGGTACAATATAACTCATGAGTTATGAAGCACTCAAGCAATGAAGGACCTGAATTATGAAATGCACTTGAGTTATGAAGTATTTTTCTATTTTTCGTCATAGTTATGCCTAAATGACCATAGAAAACTATCTAGTGCATCCGCGATATGAAGTGACTTTGAGTTATGAAGGAAAGATACTTCAAAACTCAGGAGTTTCATTTAAGCATAAAATATTCGTGCAAAAGTGAAAAAATGGTAGAAACATATTAGTTTATAGAATTCAAATTGTAAAATAAAACCAAAGAGTGTACAATCTGTGTCTTTAGCGTCAGATTATAGTGTTTGAACAATTGCTGTTGATCGAGTATTAAAAACTTTAAAAGCATGTGAAAATTACATACTGAACCTAAATTTGTTAAGTTGGCTGAGTAATTATCCTATCCATAATATTATATAAAAATAAAAATATTTTTTTCCCGGAGCCTGGAGAGGACCTTTAAAGGTCCTCTCCAGGCTCCGGGAAAAAAATGAGTTTATTACATAATATTATAGAACTAAGGTCTACGATCATTATTCCGCAAACCACATACAATTCGGTTCAGTATATATATTTTATTATTTGCTTTTAAAGTTTTTTAATACTCTGTGAGCAACAATTGAGCGAATCTCCAACCTGACGCTGAGAAAGAAGATTGTACACTCTTTGTTTTGATTTCAAATTTAGATTTTTAAACAAACAACGCGTTTTTGGCCTTCGTTTAAGATATTAATTGTTTCTAAAAGTATATAAACGTTTCTATAATAAGTTTATCCAAATTTAAACCTTTAAACGAATAATAAATAGATTTATTAAACCAAATACCTAGTTGACAATCAAAACAAATGGTGTACATTCTTCTTCTTCAGACTGAAATTTAGAAAGTCTGAAGTAAAGTAGGTTTTGTAGAGTTTGGATTATAAAAATCTTTAAAAGCATATAAAATTAAAAATATGCTATCAAATTTGATGGGGTTTGCAGTAAAATGATAAGGAGCATTAGCCTCGTTGATTTTAGCAATAAAAAAATTTGCTTGGAGGGGACCTTTAAAGGAGTTTCAATTATATAATAACTTGAGTCATACTTTGTTCTTTTTAGTTGTTACGTACCATTTGTATTAAGAGAGGCCGGAGTATAGCAAAAGTTGGGCCTTCGCCCTTCCTGTAGTTTGAAGGTCCTCTCAAGGCTCCGGGGAAAAAAATGAGGTCATAACATATTATTATAGAACTAAGGTCAAGGATCATTATTCTGCAAACTGCATACAATTCGGTTCAGTATATATTTTATAATTTGTTTTTAAAGTTTTTTAAAACTCTGCATGGGAGCAACAATTGAGCGAATCAATAATCTGATGCTCAAGAAGATGATTGTACACTCTTTGTTTTGATTACAAATATGAATTTTATAAACAAACTATGCGTTTTCGGCCTTTATTTCAGATGTTAATTGTTTCCTAAAGTATATTATCGTTTTTATTTTATAAGTTCATTCAATTTTATACCTTTACACGAATATTAAATGGATTTATTAAACCTAATACCTAGTTGACAATCAAAACAAATGGTGTAAATTCTTTTTCTTCAGGCTGAAAATTTCTTAAATTAGTAAGTCGGAAGTGAAATAGGTTTTGTAGAGTTTTGATTATAAAAATCTTTAAAAGCATATACAATTAAAAATATATGCTACCAAATTTGATGCGGTTTGCAGCAAAATGATAAGAAACATTAGCCTCGTTGAATAAGGCAATACAAATATTTGCTTGGAGGGGACCTTTAAGGTAAAATACTGAGAATTAACTAAGACATGCTTACGCTGAAACGTAATCAAAAAGTGATTGATTTAAATCGACAGACCGTTGCTTGTAATGTAGGTAACAACAAAGTGAAAATATATTTACCTAGGTATTAAATAACATAATACAATATTCAATGATATCTATCAGACATTAAAATGAAAGAATATTAGTCTAATGGCTATTTGTAAATAAACTTACGGGATTAATGGGTACTAAATGGCACAGGGATCATAGATGCACAGTATTGCTCTATAGATTAAGAAAATGTAACTGAATTTCTCAACCACTGGTTATCATTTTTAAAATTTAACAAAGTTTGATATAGATATAGGAAGACTGAAATGATTGAATTTAAATAGTATAAATATATATGTTTTAAGGTAATTCTTAATTACCACAACAGATATCTCTTGAAGTTCTTCAAATATTCCGTTGATTAGTTTTTGGTGGCTTTAGTAGAGGTCTGGGTTTTCGGTGTGAGGTTGCAAGTTAAAAGTTTAATCATGTAGATTCATAGGAACTTATTCAACTTAATAGCATTGAAGTCTTTGAAGCCAATATTATATTTAGGAATTTCTGATCGGTAAGACTTGAATTTTTTATTAGTTAGCCATAGCCAATTACTGGCATAAAATTGATTGAGTTGTTAATCAGCTCGGTCAATTTTATTTGTAGGCTAAGTGTTACTAATGTCATACCTAAACCTAATGTGAGTAATGTCCTCCAGAAGCCCAGAACCTACACTAAGATGTTTCACAAATTTAGAGTATTTCTGTAAATGGTCGTACACATACCTACTGGTTTTTTAAAGTTTTTCCATGAGTTCCATCAGACTTTTTGCTTAGCTCCTCCTAAACTGAGTAAATTTTCGGATTTTTCCCAGAGTCCCAGACCGCAGAATATGGAACATTTTTGATTTTTGCAAGACTCTCTGCAGGAGTTTTTGATTGAATTTTAGAAATTGGAGATATCTTTGGGAGATCATGAATTAATTCCCCAGTTTGTATCCAGTCTGCAGAATGTGTCTCTTCTCCCGCAGAGATTTTAATTTGAGAGACAGTTACTCTCTGACTCTCAGTAGCAGATTCAGAATCTCCCGCAGCTAAATTAATGGTAACATAGGAATTAATTCAAAATCTCCCGCAGCTAAATTTATGGTAACATAGGAATTAATTCAAGATCTCCCGCAGAGATCTCAAATTCTAAAAATTCAATCAAAAACTCCTGCAGAGAGTCTTAGAAAAATGTTCCATATTCTGCAGACTGGCAGTCTGCAGAATATGCCAAGTAATAAAGCATGTCCAAAATTGCCATTTTAATGGCGAGTTTG
>CANNZV010001610.1:54262-195776 GCA_947561585.1 Caprella mutica | reverse complement strand
GATCTATTTTGCTAGTAATGGTTGGTTGATTTAGTTTTTTCAAAGATGCTTCACTTTTTAATGTTTTTCTGTCACTTTTGTTTGTTAGACAAAAATTGAAACATAACAAAGTAGCTGATTGATAGAAGACACATCAGCATTGCTAGGCGAAGTAATTGCCTAGTTTTGAACTTGAAGATAAGGTGAAACTTGCATTTTTTGCTCTCCATATTTATACAGAAATATATAGAGAGATTTAGAGTAGGAGCACTTTTCTAATTTACAATTTTTTTATTTTTTTCCACTATAAATTTCTCCACTGTAAAGCATATGTTCAGTGTTCACTCAACACAGAGTAAAGGTATATACTGAAAACAGTTCTATGTGTTCCATTGTTATGGATACATATGTTCACTTTGGAACATCTGTTTTCTCTGTCAAACTGTACTGCCCGTCAACATTTCATTTTAGGGTTGGATCATATTGAAGATGAAATATACATAAAATATATAAATGCAGGAGAGGTTTAACGATAAATGGCATTTCATTCAGTTACTGTAATAGATTTGAGTTCTATATTCCTGTATTGGGTTTTTATTTCATTTGGAGATGCTCTTTAAGATGACTTTTGAGAGACAGTGGATAATTATTTTCTGCATTGCAATATTTCGCTTTATACTCATAGCATCTTCAGGCATTTGTGTACAGTCACTGTAATTGTGAGAATTATATACATTAAAAAATATACATTTCTCTATGTGTGTAGTTGGGCAACAAATTGTTATTAAGGCAGGTTTCATTGAAGAGACGATGAGCTTTTGTATCAACTATTTTTAGTAAGGATTTCTCAAGTTTTCTAAATAAATGTTTTTCTTGTTCAGTAATTAGTTTCAGGATGCAGTTTGATAGCCACTTGGTTAAAAACTTCTTTATTGACATAGTTAAAAAAAATTATTAACATAATTAAATCATAAACCCTGAAAATTAAAGGAAAAATATATGAATTTGAAGAATTAGATTAAAGGTATGATTTCAAGTATTAATTTGGTAACGTATTTTTTTAGGGAGGATTTGAAATGAACTGTTAATAATTTAAAAAGCAAAAAGGAAAATTACTAACTTGTACAAAGGACTAAAAGTTGATATGAAAAACATAATATTGTACACTGAATTAGAATGAAATTAAAAAGGAGTAAAGAATTAATAGTTAGTGAAAATGAATTGATGAGATTATAGAATTTTTTTAAATGAAACAGCTTAATGGAATTACAGGGGACAAAATTAAAGAATTACAAATAAAAATGGAACTATCTAGCAGGTTGATGAATGAACTGTTGTCTGAGTTGATAAGTAGTTTAGAGGAAGAGGAGTAGAGGAAATTAAGATTGAGGTATATTATATATGCTATATGGCATACATAGGGTTTTGGAGGTAAAATCAAAATCAAAATACATGCAAAATACGGGTGTCACCTTCGTGCTGGTTATTTAGTGGAGGATCTTCTTTCTTGATGTGTAGGGGCTTCAGCTATTTGTAGTTCTATTTTGAGTGGAAAGCTGAATATTATTTGCATGGATGGGGTTACATCTGCTGTTCTGATCTTTTTGTTATGTGCGTCTTTATTATGGTTTTTGATGCTTCCTTTTTGGGTATGGGCTAGGGCACGTTGTTTTAGGGTTGTAGTGGTGTAGCCAATGTAGAAGGTTGAGGGTTGACACTCCTCACAAACGTATTTGTAGACTACATGGCTATTTGTTTCATCTATGAATTCTCTGTTGCGGATGAGTAGGTTTGAAAGTTTTCTATTTTTATAGTAAATGTATAGCTGTATTTTTGCATTGGCTATTGGTTTTATATGGCTACGTACTATTTTCTGAGAAGTGTATTTTTCTCGAAACGTCGCGATTATTTAATATTTATGTTATAATTTTTTTTAACTATGTCAATAAAGAAGTTTTTAACCAAGTGGCTATCAAACTGCATCCTGAAACTAATTACTGAACAAGAAAAACATTTATTTAGAAAACTTGAGAAATCCTTACTAAAAATAGTTGATACAAAAGCTCATCGTCTCTTCAATGAAATTTCTCTATGTATATATACACAATTCAAAATACTGTTTCTGACATTTTTCTTCATTTACAATACTATTAAATATAAAATTGAGAGTTTAAAACCTTTTTCTATCAAGAGTGGTTAAAATTAGTTATATGCTATGAGGTTTTTATTACTCTTAGCACTTAGAATCCTAATTGGTTGGGATTCTACGTGCTAAAAATTATAAAGATAAGAAAACACACACACTAAAACTATTAATTGAAAATGGTGAAACTAGATAGAACGTACCTTAAACTTTAAGGTATGTTCTTCAGCTTAAAGCTGTGATGGTACTAGTAAAAATGATTAGAAAAGAAGAATGTGAGACATAACTATAGACATGTGTTTGTAGTTTTGAAAGGTACATATCTTACAAGGCACAGCTGAAAGGAATATTATTAATGTAAATTTTGCTAACAGACGAGGATTTATGAATTCTATCTATGTTAAAAGTTTAAAATTCTCACTATTATTTTGAACTCAAAATAACTGTTTTTATATGTTTTTGAGGGGAAAAATTAATAAATTCACATCTTTATTTCCTCAAAATTCTCAAAACTTATTATAAAATTCTAATATTAGTGATCCATGAATTATTTTGGCTTGCATTACAAATGTTTTAGACCATAAACCAAAACATTTGATCGAAAACTCACTAGTTATCAAATTTTGAATTTTGAAAAACTAACCAAATTTTCCAAAAAATAAAAATATCTTCGAAAATATCATATATTCAAAAAAATGTATACAAACAAAAATTTCATAGAATTAATTTCTGCAGATGACTGCATAGTTTCAGGTAAATTGGACTTTAACAAAAAAGATTAAGAAGTCCAAATTTAAAAAAATCTGTAATTGATTTAAATTTGTAGAGCTAAGGGCGGCCGGTCAATTGATCTTCAGTCAAAAAGTCCCCGGCCATTTGATCCCGGTCGTTAGATCCCCTGTTATTTGATCCCAATACCATTTGATACCCGGTCATTTGATTCCCAGTCTTATTTTTTTTTTGCTCATATGTTTTGTTTGCTCATATATTTAATATACAATAATTAATTAATATTTGTATTTCTGTATAAAAATGGCCATTGGCTATTTAAATAACAAATAAAACTTGTGAAACAATTTGACATCTACTATTTATATAATAAATGTTAAATATAATGAAAAAAATAACAGAATTCAAACAGCTAGGTTTTATTATCGCAACAAATTTATTGTTTTTATTTACAAATGATTTACATTCACAACTAGTAAGAAAACATATCACGGGTGATATTAACCCGTGAAATATTAACCATATATTGATTGGTTCATTTGCAAGATAATTGAACATAGCTACCTAAATTTCAGCAAAGCTATTTTCTCCGTTAAGCTATTTTCAGTTAACATCATGTAGGTGGGGATAACTTGAAAATGAATTTATGGTAAATAGTATACTTAAATATTTACCATAAATTAAAATCTGCATGATAATAATTTTAATACTAGCGGTAGATAGAATTGTCAAAAGTTACTCATCAATTAGCTCCTACACCGGGAGAAATAATTACGAGAAATGCTCCTGAATTATTTGATTTAGTCATATGTGCTAGTAATAATAAGTGTGAGGTACAATTATTTACATTTTATCTTACCATTGAATTTTTTTGTTGCAGGCTGTAAATTTGAAAGCATTTATTGTTACTTATATGAATAAAAAAAGATTTAATTTCTTGTTAGCTGTTTTTACCCTATTACTTAGTTTCTTTAAAAACTTAATCGACTGTAAGGTGAATATTTCTATAATACGTTAAATAATTAATATATTCACATATCATAAACTGGATTGCATCCACTCGGTAGATCGCATACCTTCGCCGCCGATTATCTGTTTGCTACCAAAATCTAATAAACTGGTGACTGGATAGTGACCAATCGTCATACCAAGATTCATGCAATATGGTTCAATACTTTTTGAGTTATTGAGTTCTAAATGACTTTGACCTTTGACCAGATCACTCTCAATATTCTACCAGATGGTTCCTGGACATTTTCTAATCGTCCCATCAAATTTCAGATAATTTGGTTGAATACTTTTTGAGTTATAAATGACCTTGATCTTTGACCTTTGTCCCAATCGCTCTCAAAGTATAGCAAAATGGTTCCTGTATGTTGACCAATCGTCTCACCAATTTCCATGCAATATGGTTTAAAACTTTTTGAGTTATAAATGACCTTGACCTTTGACTGTGTCCTTCCCCAAATTCTACCAGCATGTCACTGGACATTGACCAATCGTTTCACAAAATTTCAAGCAATTTGGTTGAACACTTAATCAGTTATGCGAGTAACAAGATGATAAATAAATGAATAAATAAATAAATGCAGGCCATAATATTACCTTATTGCATTCTGCGAAGGTAATGAATAGTAGGTGTATAAACGGAAAATATGACTGGAAATCAAATGAGCGGGAATCATTTGACCGGGAATCATATGGTATGGGGATCAAATGACCGGGGTTCAATTGACCGAGACCCAGAGCTAACAGAAAGGAAATCGATCAAATATTCTGTTCATAATTAATTATGTAATAAATATTCACATTCCATGCACTTTCACTTTTTCTAAGATTCAATAGAAGAACAAGGCTGTATTCCAACTTATCACATATCGTAAATTTAATGGTAATTAGGTATATTGGTTCACTTTTCGGTACCTGATGTTTTTTTTAGGGAAATGGTATTTAGATACCGGTATAGGCAGCCATTTATAAAGTGTCTTCAAGCTATATTTTAGTTTTGAATTTTTCAAGATTCAATGGAACCTTTCTCTTTGCTTGAAATTCAGAGGGTAGAAGAAAGAACGGAAAAAATTATTTAATTACATATTATAATGATACTATAGATCCAAATTTGAAATGGTTTGCAGTTCTGTAATCAGTAACCTTAGTTCTAATGAAAAAGAGTAATAAAAAATTAGACCCTTCGAAACAGTTGTATGTTTTATGAAACCGAACTCTGGAAGACTGCATTGAAATTAATAAAAATTAGTTCTCGACTCACCTATTGGTTAGTCAATCATCTCATTTGTTTATGTAGTTATTATTGATGACACTTTGAAGCGATAAAACTAACTGTTTTCAATTGATGATAATATATTTTGTGAACTTATATTTCATTACAAAATTACTAGTGATTTTTTTTTAATTTCTCCGTTCATTTTAATATTAATGAATGTAAATAAATTATCATAAAATATGACTAGGCTAATTAGCTACTTTGATTATTACAAGGTCTTATAACATTTTGAGACATAGCTATGCCCTTATTTACCCCCCTTAAATTTTTTGTATCAGGGAGAATCGTAGCTTCAATTACCAGCTATCACCTCTTCATTTCCCTCCCTCTTTCATCAGCGCAGTCAGTCAGTTCACTATATCAGATTAATTGATCTGTTTTCAAGACTACTAATTTTTCGTTAGTAGAAAAATTTAAATGTTAACGCACTTTAATGACATCATTATGTTTCATTTTAAAACACAATTAACGCTGCTACTTTCAGAAAACTACCATTGCTTTGATATCATTATCGATATTGAGTCAATTTTTTATCTTCAATATCACCCCATGGTTTGTTAAGATTTGTTAATAAAAACGAACGAAATTATTATTTATACAACTTTTTTCCAAATTACCATCCTATCTAATTTCAATTTAATATAATAATTTAGATAATAAATTATGTAATTAAATAATAGAGTTTAAGTTGCCCCAGACACAATATCCAATTTAAATACTGTTTTTGATATTGCCTCAATATTGAAGCAACAATCAATGATACATGGGAAATATTTAGATCTTAGAGCAACAGAATTGATCACCAGGGTTGAGTTTTTTTCAACTTTTCAGAGTTGGGTTTGGTAATAGTAATAGTTTTCTGCTCTGGTGCATAAAAATAGTATGCAAAACTGTCATCATCTTCATCACACGCAAGGGCACAAAGATATGAAAAATAACTAAAAACGTATTATAGTTAATAATTCTGTTAAATCTATTTTCTATCAAATCACTCCGTAATAGCAAAATATAACAATAACATAACCTTATATCAATATTTAAAAGGTTGCCTTCAATATCCTTCGAACGCGCAACGATTTTCTATCTGCAATGAGTAAATAATGGTGAAAATATTTAATGTAACTTCATTCCTTAAGTAATTAGTTAGTCCTTACTTTATGCTGTCAAAAATTTCACACAAACAAATATGGTAAATATGATTTGCAAATTCAAAGTCTTATTTTATAATTGTACACTATGTTATCCCCATATATTATCCGTTTCTTTTAATCCGGAAGCATCTTGTTGCACTAAAGATGTTACGCTTTATATCCAAAATAATAGATATCCGGTTACCAGTTAACCGAATAACAGAAATCACCATACCAGAAAAAAGATGAAATTCGGAAAAAAATGAAAAAAAAATCGGAAAAAAGGAAAATAACATATCCTAATTTTACCTGAAAATATCCTATATTTTGGAAATCACAAAATGGCTTGGTAAGTTATTGTTCACTTTTTTGTAATTTTCATCAATAAAATCCTTATCCTTATCTGCATGGAGTAAATAATAGTGAGGATATCTAATGTATCTTTTATTGGCATGGAGTAAATAATAGTGAGGATATTTAATGTATATTTTATCTGCATGTAGTAAATAATAGTGAGGATATTTAATGTATCTTTCATCTGCATGTAGTAAATAATAGTGAGGATATTTAATGTATCTTTCATCTGCATGTAGTAAATAATAGTGAGGATATTTAATGTATCTTTCATCTGCATGTAGTAAATAATAGTGAGGATATTTAATGTATCTTTCATCTGCATGTAGTAAATAATAGTGAGGATATTTAATGTATCTTTCATCTGCATGGAGTAAATAATAGTGAGGATATTTAATTTATCTTTCATCTGCATGTAGTAAATAATAGTGAGGATATTTAATGTATCTTTCATCTGCATGTAGTAAATAATAGTGAGGATATTTAATGTATCTTTCATCTGCATGTAGTAAATAATAGTGAGGATATTTAATGTATCTTTCATCTGCATGGAGTAAATAATAGTGAGGATATTTCAGGTGATCAGTTTTTCAGTAAATATGATACATTAATTGTTGGAAATATGAATAATGTGGTATGTGTTGATAGAATTAAATTAAAATAAAAGTAATTTTTTAGTTTAATTTGACTAAAATGAACTCTTTAAACGTAATTCATTTCAACTAAGTTCATATACTGCATGTTATTATATCAACAAATAACTAAACAAAAATGTGAATAGTTAATTAAACAGTTAATTCACATAATATTGAAAACCTGTCATTTTACACTGGCAGGTACACCAGTTGTTACAGTTATTGTCAATACAGTTTAGACTTTAATATTTGACTTAGTTTTAGTGACTGAATATTACCAGCAGGACGATAAAAAATTGATAGTGACAGAAAGTTTGGTGACTGAAATATTCTGAAGAGCGACAGTTTAAAGGTAATAAAACAATCGATGACTTCAACTGTAATGAAAAAAGTTAAATATATAATAAAAGAAAAGCACAGCTGGCAAACAGGGTACATTAATAAGATAATATTTATATCAATAATGAATGGATATAATTTTCAACATTCATTATACTTAATTCCTTCAATTGTTTCAAAATAAAAAATATCTTGCAGTGGATTTGTTAAAAGATCCCTATTAATTTCAAGTATTATTGGTAGGCATTTATAATACTAAATTCAATATATATATTGTTTAACAGCTTTGTTATTTATTTATTTATAAACATAATACGCCCTTATAAATATGACTGTGCTCGGGCAGTCACAGACAGAAAGGAACATATTATGGCCCAAAAAAGCGACTAGCTTCTGGGTCAACCTATTATCACATAAATTGTACAACGTATAATCATTCAAAAACAATAATAGAAAAATACATATCAAGAACATTAAGACAAAAAAAAAATCATATACAATATCAGAAACACAGAACTACAAATTTTAAATCATCAAGCAGACTACAAATAACTACTCCTGCCTCAGCAGATATATTTTAAAGACTCCTCTAAAAGCTATCAAATTTGGACTATCTCTAATGTGAAACGGAATATCATTCCATTTCTTAACACCGGTATGCTTTATTGAAGACTTAGACTTGGTTCTATGTATCTATGTATCTATGTAGAACATAATTATCTCTATGTCTAATTGAATGATCATGAATTTGCTGAAAAGTTACCAGTGTATTACGGAGTGAAACATCAAATGATTCAAAATTAAAAACTCTATACATGTATACCCCAACCGAATACTTATACAACTCATCCTAGGACAATAACTTCATGTTTTGAAAGAATTCACCAGTATGTTCCATAAAACCAAGTCCACACACGTATCTAATTGATCTCCTCTGCAAAACTCTAATTGTATTTCTAATATAATCGGGTGCCCCAAACCAAGCCTCAATCGAAAAGTTTAAATAGGGATGAATCAAAGAAAAATATAATGATTTAAGTACTCGAAGAGGAACCTCATTTCTAATCTTATTTAATAATAATAATAATATATATATATGAATACTTGATTTTTATTAATATACATTGAAACTAAATATTAACGAAATTGAATATTCATAACACAAAGAAATCCAATTCTCACAATGGGATCTAAACCTTTATTGTAAGAGAAGTATTCATCTATTATAATATATGAAAATCTCAATAAGATTATCCTCGCATTGAAATTAAACAATATATTTCTTATATATTATTTTCATTATTTAATTAAGAAGCATTTATTTGCCAAAGATAGAGAAACATTACATTTTAGTTGAAAGGCACATCTAGATAAGTGCTAACAAATAGGAAATATTCTTAGAAAATAGAAACAATATGAATTATATAATTAAATTAAGTCCGGGAATTAACTTTCGCTGTCGGACTAATGTTTTGTTATAGCTATTGTTTACTAATGTATCTCCAAGAAGCAGATTACCATTTTGGAATTAATTGTTCTGTCCTCAATGGAAACAACTGATCCGTAAATCGGTTGAGCTCCCGTAACCTCGATAAGTTGAGTAATTTGTGTTACTTGTGGAAGTTCAGCGAGGAAGAGATTGTCATTCATACGTCCTGAGTCTGATGTGTAATTACCAACTCTAACTTCAGCGTCAACAAATTTCTCATACATTCTATTTTGGTTTGGTTGAGTGATGACGAATACCGAAGTAACCTTTTGCACAGAAGTGAATTCTACGAAGAAGAACGGAGTCTCACCATTCGGAGTCATACCTTGGAAGCAAAGCTCAAGATTGCGAGCGTAGACACCTGCTAGTAAGTTGTGAACAGTTCTTGTTAGATAAGGTGGAGTTCCACTAACACGTAACACTCTATTCGGAAACAAGCTTTCTTTACTTCTCCTGGTGAAACATGGTATGTGTGTTCCTGCCAGCGTGTCCGTTACTCTTCCAGTCACGAACATATCGGACAAAATGTAGTCAGTTTCGGACGGAAAGCAGACGAGTGTACACCAATCTAGAAAAGAACACTCGAGCACTGGGATGAAATTTGACAATGTTATTCTTGGTCTGTATTCAACAGTTATTTTCCACATCACTCTCGCATCGAATGAAACCATGGATTTAATAAACAAAGAGTTTGTCACAGAACCCGAGCACATGAATAGATTCATGAGTGTGATCATCAGTTGCATTATGCAAAATGGAGTCATAGTGTTGGGATAACTGTGAAAGAAAAGAAAAAAAGTTATTCAGTAACTAACTTAATTCCTCAGTTAATTAGTTATTCTGTACGTTATACTTTCAAAAATTCCATACACACCAATATGTTAAATATGATATGCAAACTTGACTTCTTATTTGATAACCGTACACTATTTATTCCCTCATACATTATCCGTGTTTTTTTTAATTCGAAAATATTTTGTTGCACGAAATATGATATGCTTAATAAACAATTTCGAATAAAAAAATTGGAGAACAGAAAAATAGCATATTTGTATTTTTTCATTAATAGCTTGATTTTTTCAAATATTGTTATTCAGATATGTATTTTCTGTTATCCAGATTTTTCCATGTTTTTTATTCCGATTTTTTTATACTGATTTTTCCGTGTTTGGTTTGTTTGTTATTTCGATTTCTTATCCTGATTTATACTCTTCCGTTATTTAACTCTGATTCTTTGCGTTCCTTCATTTTTTGTTGGTTAACTATATTTCTCATCGCAATTATTTATTTCACTTTTTCTAATTCAATAGCTTACACAAAACACAGAGTAGAAATTGAATAGAGCTCAAATATTAAATTATATTGAAATTTCTTTTTATAGACCAAAATGTATTAAGCAATTGTTCATTTACAGATATTTCCCTATGGAAATTGGCTGGCATTATCATTATATTATGAAAATGATTTTTTATGTTTGACATTCTTTCAAAATAATGTAAAAACTATTCAGAGTAAGAAAGGGAAGACCTGAACACAAAAAATATTTCGAATAGAATTATTCAATTCCCTGATTTGGAATAGAATCCGGACCCTGAAACACAGTAAACTGATTCACTAAATACGACACTATTGGTGTACAAAAGGTGTAGAAAAATAGCATATTATATGAATATTGTTGAAATCTCTCAGATTAAACTACTTCCAAAAATTATTATTAAAAAAAATCAATAAAATATATATTAACGATATTCTCTCGACAATAAATATTACTACACAATATGTATTTGCATGTTTGGTTTGTCTGTTTTTCTGTTGGTTGGTTGCAAGAACATTGTCACGCTCTAACTATAATAAAAAAATATTAAGATTCACAAGTTTATTATTTCGTCTCACTTACCTATTAGAGATATTAAATACACTAGTTAGTAAATTTGTTGTCAATATTTTGGGAATTGACAGTGTTCGCTTTACAGGAGAGTCTTGACGATGAGGTACAACAGAATAGACGTGTGTTCTTGACGATGATGTACTACAGAATAGACGTGTGTTCTTGACGATGAGGTACAACAGAATAGACGAGTGTTCTTAACGATGAGGTACAACAGAATAGACGTGTGTTCTTGACGATGATGTACAAGAGAATAGACCTGTGTTCTTGACGATGAGGTACAACAGAATAGACGAGTGTTCTTGACAATAAGGTACAACAGAATAGACGTGTGTTCTTGACGATGAGGTACTGCAGAACAGACGTGTGTTCTTGACGATGAGGTACGGCAGAACAGACGTGTGTTCTTGACGAAGTTCCAATGAAGAATATCGATAGTCAGTCGGTCGAAGTTAATGCTAAAGTTTGATTTAATTTAGAATGTAATAATTGGCTTCTCTGCACGCCAGCTGGCAATGAGTTTTCTCTTTAGAATTCGATATTCCTCGTATTGTTATTGTATTTATTATATTATTAAAAGAGAGTTTATTGTTTGAATAATAAACACAATTTTACAAATATATGGAATGTAAACAAATATATATACACTTAACACGTGTATATAAAACTAACTGGAACATATATTTTTTCCATTTGTAATATAAACAGTTACGGCTAAACTAACTTAACTAATAACGATTAGAGTCGCACGTGTAACATTCAAACACTGCTTCTTGATTTAATTTTGTTACGATTTCATTTTATTTTAATCAATCAGAGCTGACAGAACTTTGATGTGATGAATGTATTTGAATATAATTTACAGTGTGACAAGAACACTGCTATATTTTTACCTTCTGTAGCTGGGATATGGATTCCTTGTTATATTTTATGGCATAATTGGTACCTTTCGACCAATAATTCGGTGTGTCACCCTGTATGTACTTTAAAAACAGCTGTTCTACTTATTCAAAAAGAGAATGATCGTTATGTCTATATACATTAACTGTGACCTGACATCATCTGTGACGAAATCTTTAAGGAATCTTTAGTTCCTTATTTTTCTGAACCTTCCTTTTATTTACATTCATATGTAGCTGCAATATCGCCTTATTGAATAAGAATTTGATCGGATCCTCGCTGCAAACCAATGCTTCCTACTCAAAACAACTGATTTAATTTTTATTGTATAAAATATATTTCCATATTTTTCTTTAAAGGAATATGAAAACCGAATATCCTAGAACGTACTTGAACTAATACGGTTTGCACCAGAAAGTGTGGGCGTGCAGCGGTATTTGCATTCACTGGCTGTTATAAAGTGGAGTTTCGTAAGGAATATATTTTTGCGATAATACATGATTTTTGTCAACTCAAGTACAAAATGAAGAAGAAAGTGAAAGGTATGGAATGTGGATCCATTTTTATATAATTTTGACCTCAAAATGATTGTTTTTATAGGGTTTTGAGGGAATTAAATTAAAAAATTGATAATTTTTTTTCCAAATTCTCAAAACTTATAATAATGAAAATCTAATATTTCAGATCCATTAATTACTTTTTTTATTTTTTTTTTGTTTAAAAAGACAATATTTTTCCATTAAAAACAAGAAGGATAAAATCTTTACAGAAGAGGAAATTCCTTCAGGAACTACGAGTGAGGGGTTGAGTTCCCTGAAGGGGTGGACCCGACCCTCTAAAACCTCTCCTTCGCGGCTGAGAGGATGCTGAAGGCATTCCCTCTCTGGATCGCAAGAGCCATTCGCTGTTGGAACCAGGCAGACTCCCTTGGTTCATTCGTTGTCTCAACAAGGCGTCTACCTATGGACTTCATGATTAAGGAGGTCGTTCTACCGTACGCTCCTGTGGTCTCTATAGCAATTGGCTTAAATATGTATGCATCTCCAAGGGCGGAGTATTTCTGACGTTTACGGTTCTCCGCAGCCCCGGCAGCTGATCCGGCCTCAACTGCGGAATCATTGAGGTGTGTCTCGGCAAATGTGTCGACACACGTGCAATCCCAAATCAGACTCTTTCCATTCATGTAAGGAAACACAGTAATACCATCTGGGCGTTTACCATCACCTCTGTCAAGTCCAGGAGGCTCAAGTACTGAAGGGAGTCCTGCTCTCTGCAAAGCCCGTTTTATCACATCATTCATTGCTGCATGTCTTGGGTGACGCCCAGAACTGTACTTACAAGACAGGCCATGCAGTCCTCTGACATCCATCCCACTGCCACAGCGGCAAGAATGAAGTTCACAAACTCTGGCACCAACTCTGAGAGCAATGGCTACCCTCAGGACCTCTGTGTACTCAATGACGGTATGGGAATCGCGTTCAACCACACTCCAGTTTCTTTAAGAGATGCAGATAATAGTCGTGCCCTTGCCACCTGATCAGCTCTAGCCAACAGACTCTCCATTAATGAATGAGCCCGTGGTGTATCCCATTCTTTTTGACTGGACTCATGGACTGGTACCGTGAGACCAGCCTGTAAACCCTGCCTCCATGTCCCAACTGCATCCGTAAGCTCTCCGGTATCGACTATATTAATATTAGAAAGAATAGTTTCAACCAAATCACTCACAGAATACATTGAAGACACAAAAGCAGGCAAGGCAATATCTCCAGCTCTCCTACAACCTAGTCCACCAAGGCCAACCGGTAAAGTTGCCTGAACCCAAGAATCAGCTGACATCTCTACATTGGTCACACTGGCAACGGCAGATCTAAGTGATTCATCAAAGCAGCCAAGTTCGACTACGTGCTTGTAAGCTGGAGAAGCCCGCAGAACATATTGTAGCTTCGGAATGGAGAAAACATTTCTCAACAAAAAGAAGGCTTGATGGTTATCCACCACCCGCAATCGAGAGACCATGAGATCCAGATCTTCTTTCTTCCTTAAAATCTCCTCGGGTATACCCAAGTCACTTAAAGGCGCACCCAACAAGGAGCAATTGTCCTTATGAACCACTCTGACATTTGGAAGCACTGCCCGGAGCAACAATTCTGTTTCACCAGGGGCATTATCATCGAGAATGGTCAGCTCACATTTCGCGCTATTAACTTCAAGTCCGATGGCACTCAACCCATCTATCAAGGTTTTTACGTCCTCCAAAACTCTCTCCGGTGTATCTCCCAGGGCTGCGTCGTCCAGATACCATACATTGAACTCTGACTCAACCCTGCGAGCCACCTCGTCAATTCCAAGAGCAAACATAGCCGGTCCAAAAGGGTCACCCTGCTGGATACCTGTCTCCGACCTCAGCACCTCTTCACCAAAAAACAAAGCTGAAGGCGAAGAATAAGCTTGCAAAAGGAGTCTATATAGCTCCGGCACACGGTTACGAATAACAGTAAGGAAGGTATCTCTCCTCAGACAATTGAAAGCGTTTTTCATATCCACCTTGAGAAACACCCTCCTATGGTTACAGTCATTCAAGTACCGTATGCAGAATGTGCGGCAGCTTCACAGCCACCCTTCGTAGAGAACCCAAGCTGAACCGGTCTTAATTCACTACCAAGAGAGTGTGATAAGGGGCGCGCACCAACCTTGGCAGCCAACCTACGCAAGGTATTACCAACTGCCATGGGTCTGATGCCACCATCCTTTTTGGTTAAAGCGCACAATGTGGCTCCATAGAAAGTTGACAAAGCAAAATCAGGAACTTCTCCTCTCAATATCGCATTCACAAAATCTGTCAGAGTGGTCAAAAGACGTACTCCAGCCTCTGCAGATGAATGGGACAATAGCGTCTTCAAATGACCTGGCCTGAGGCCATCAGGTCCTCCGGCAGAACCAGGACGAAAAGAATTAACAGCCCTCCGGACATCCTCCTCCGAAACAATAGGCACAACTAGAGAATTATCCGGAGGCTCTGGCATCATCAAGTCTAGCGGGGCAGGCGGGTGTTTAGACCTCAACGCTCTGACAGTCTCTTCGTTTCGTTGGGCCAGTCCATCCGAAGATGACAGCTCACGAACTGCTCCACTCACGTCACCATCTGCAAACTTAGCTGCCACTCTTTTTTTCAACTTTTGTAACTTGTCATCGTCTGAAGCGTGTGTTAATTATCACGAGCATAAATCAGTAGTATTATGATTATATTAATTATTATTTTTATTAGTCATTATTTCATTTGTTAAATTCTTATACTCGTGAATAATAACATTTTATGTATGAAACATAGTTAAACATTCTACATAGTTAAAAACATTCAACATTAAAACATGAATATACATTCAATGAGCAAGGAGAGTTGAATCCGTATAAGGAGTTTTTATTAGAGCTTTAGGTACTTAAAAATGTACTTTATGATTGTGCTTCAAGGAACTAAGCGATTAGACTAAAGGTACACAATCGGCACTAATTGTACACTCGGTCGAAAATATCTTTTAAGGATTATTTTGCTAGACACTAATGATTATTTACAATCATTCTAAGATTTAAAAAGATATTTTCAAAGACTCTGTTGTACAAAGATTATTTTACAATTTTGACTAGTTTTTGCCTTAGAGACTTTGAAATTCCCCAAGGACGATACACACCCTTTTCTAATAAAAAGGGTTGAACATTTTATACCCTGTTCAGTAATAGAGTCACCAGCTTGATAATCCGTAAATTACGTACGTTCTACGTAAGAGATACTTTGCGTGTGAATCGTCTTTAAACTTCAAAAACTGATAGTGAATCTTTGAACTTTTGTGCAACTAACTATCTATCTGCTTGAGTTACATACATTATTGTATTACATACAATATTGTGTTTCATTTCTTCCTTTTTTGTCATTTAGAATTATTGAATGAAATAAGTTAATTCAAATTGAATGAAAATATATACTAAACCAGAAGTAAAGAATCTGAGTAGAAATATTGATTGAGCAAGGAAAATAAGCCAATCAAATTAGATCAATTGAGTTTAGTCTGTTATAAGACGGACTAAGATTAACACTGACAACCAGTGTTCTTGCCCTTAAGAAAATATTCAATTTCCAAAGTAAATTAAACTGGAAAATATAATATTTTACATTGGTGGCCAGTATGGGGATCAATTGAGTTACAGAGTTACAATTGTAACATTATAACTTATTTTCATTCAACTAATTCAATAAGTGGACAAAAAGGTAATATAGAAGTGCGGAACAATTCAGTCTAGACTGGTGATAAACTATACTAACCCCGCGAGTGCGTATAAGCGGTAAACGTATATCTACACTTAACCTTCTAAGTCGGACAAGTTGGTTATAATAGTGTATAAAGTGGAAACAGTATCAGATATTACGGTACTTTAGAAACTACAGTGCAGAATTAAAAAAACGGCGCGGTGATACGCTGAATAGAGCGAACAGTAAAAACTCCCTGTGTAGCAAAACGGCGCAGTGAGGTCATCAAAACTGGTTGTACAGCATCGTACAGTCATCAAACAGAGACGACAGCCACGTTGCATCAACGGACGGAAGGAATCAGTCTACATTCAACTGTCTTCGAGTTAAGTTCCCTACATATACGTTCCCTATCAACCTGAACTGAAATATTTATTAAGAATGAGTGAGTAACGGAAACCATTTCCATCGATTCAATATACTCAAAATAATTCAAAAGTCCAATAGGTCAAGAATAATTTGTATAAAATCAGTTTTATTTCCTGATGTAAGAAGACATTGTAAGACGATATTTATTTGATTTAATGCGAAAGAAAAAATTATCAAGTTAATGCGAAAGAAAAAATTATCAAGTTCATAATTATTTTTGTGTAGAAATATTTCTTGGAACTGATACGTTATTGTTATAATTCTAAATAATTCAGGATAACAATTTATATGTAGATACTTACATTTATGTATTATATTGTTTCTCGTATTATAAGAATAATTATTTAAAAAAATTTCCGGGGTTGTGTATGGATATGTAATTAAATTTTTTGTTTGGTTACTTTAATTATCTATTAATTCTAAAATCCAATTTTCTTTTATTGAATTTTCTTTAACGAAATATTTTTTCTTTCTTGTTCTTCTTCATTAATTTCTTTTATCTTCAAATTAAACAATATTATTTCTATTAACATTTTCCTCATTATTTACCCAAAATTAAATATTCTCTTACCAATAATTATACTCTTTGATATTTTTCTTTAAAAATTTACCATTATTTTTTTTTATTTATTAATTATTAATTTTTGTTTTGTACCTCCTCTCTTCATAATCCCATAATCCATTTTTAATTGCAAAAAATTTAATTATATCTAATGACATATTTTCTATCCAAATAATTTTAATTTATTTTTCTCTCGTAATTATCCAAAATTTATTTTTTTCCCCTTATTATTTTTGTTTTTGTTCATTCTATTTCCATAATTAATGTTATCCTATCTACAACATTTAATATTACCTAATTAAAATATTTTCCCCTAATAATTATATTTTTTTTTCTTTATTACTCAAGAAAGTAAAATTTCTATTTATCCGATTAATTAATTTTTCTTTTTCCCATAATTGAATTTTTATGTACCAATTTATGTTTACCAACTAAATATTCCTTTATCACTTTGTTATCCCCTTGATTAAAATTTATTTTTCTAATCATTTATTTTTTTTTTCTATTAACCTACTAAATTTTTTTTTTCCATACTTCGACTACAATATTCAACGATTGATTATGTTCTTTTGCAATTAATTATTTTCTTTTGAATTAAATTAAATTTTTTTTTTGTTTTTCCCCTCATTTAACAATTAATTCTGTCAACTAAAGTAGAAATTGTTTTTATTCCAATAATCATTTCTCCTCATTAAACCATTATTTTACTAATTGATAAATTTTCCCCTCGAATAATTACATTAATCATTTTTCCTTAAGCAATATATAATTTGAAATAAATTACAGGCACATCTGTCTTCAAGATTCCAGTTTATTAATTTTTTTTTGGTAATATTTTCCCTTTCTTTTCCATCAAAAGTATTATTTAATTGCAGCGGACATTCCTTTTCCAATTATATATATATATTTTTTTCTCCCCTTAAATCTATTTTATTTTTGAATTTGGGACTGCCAGCTTCAACAATTAATCATTAAATATCTGAAGATAGTCTTCTGAAGGAATTAAATCTTAAGAACAATGGCAGCGGACGAAAAAACACTTCTTGTTGTAGGGGATTTACCCACGTTTAAGGGTAATCCACTCGACAAGGAGAAGGCCAACTTTAAGTATGGGCCTGATCTTAGAACTTTCTTCGCGCTCTCGAAAATTATTTCCAACAGAATGAGATTCAAGATGACGCTACAAAGCTCCGAGTATTCTACAGCAGAATACATAAAGAATCAGGAGACGCCCTACGAATTATGAATATGTATACCGAGTCTGGGCTTAGTTATGCCCAGATCGAAACTGAATTTGTTAATGCCTACCCTAATCCCGAAACAACAGAGTTGCAAGTGACGGCCAAACAAATAAAAAATTTAAACATAAAAGACCAGGACGTCCTCTGTGCTTTAACAGATCTTCAAGCTTTAACCCGTATTTATGTAGATACGGTGCTAACCTCGGAAATAGCAAATAAGATTCATTTAAATCAAGATACTCAGGTACACTTGGTGAATCAGGGAGGACAAAACCAAACACCTCCGGCAGCGCTCATCAGGGACGAAGCAGAACCAAATGAAGATGAACCAGATCCTGCTCCTCCAGTTAGACAAGAAGCAACCCTTTTACCTATTAAGATATTGTTTCAAAACATCCTCATGCGATTTGCGTTAGAAACGCAAGTAGAAGAAAAAGTTTATAAGAAGATAGCAGCCATCCCACTGAATGAAACCAGCACTTTTTTGACCACTAAGACTCTACAGATACTGAAGAGAGAGAAAATGAAGAAGAAAACGAAGGATCGGTCCGACACCAGTAATCCTGAAGTTCTATTTCAGCTAGACACTAATCAGCAAGGTCCCAGTAATGGAGATCAGAGCCGCGAATTAAAAAACAGTCGTCCTAAAACGTGTTTTAGGTGCAACCAAAGCGGACATGTTGCATTGCAATGCAAAAACAATAAAACAGGGTATAAATATTGTCAGTACTGCAAGAAAAAGTCGCATCTGACAAAGTTCTGTTCCATCAGAATTAAGAAGGGAATCCCTTTCTGCTTTAACTGTAACAGGATAGGACATTTACAGAAAGACTGTCGGAAGGGCAGACCATCGAATCAGAATGAACATAGGCCAGGAGGCGGAAATAGATACAGATCTAATACAGATGGGTACAAACCTTCTGATAGGGTAAACCACCTAGAAGAAGACTCAGGATATGGAGATCCAGACGTGAAGGAACAAGATTCTTCAGAAGATTCAGCTTGACTAGACAATATAAGTACAGTCAAGGCAAATTCAACAGGAGAGGAACAAATGTCTAGTCCGCATTTGAAAGTAAACTTTGGAGGAAATAGAGTACGAGCGCTAGTGGACACCGGAGCTTCGATTAGTCTCCTCTCGGAAAGATTATTAGAAGGTATAGGTAAAGACGTTAAACTTCTTCCCTATACTAAAACAGTGAGGGACGCCTCAAACAAAATCATTCCGATAAGAGGAAAAGCACTAATCAACATAAGAGTTCCAGAGGGCGTATTTAAGGAATTTGTTTTGATTCCTCAAAACAGTTCAGTAAAGACTGAATTGTTGTTAGGAATGAACGTTCTCTCAAGAGCTCAGATAGATTTACCAAATGGTAAAATCAAGTTTGACCCAGTAAAAGGGTATAGAACTGAGATTAATAATTGCCGTCCACTATTAAGCATGTTAGATGATAATATATATTGTACTGATAAACCTGTTGATAATTTGCAAAAAATGAACATAACTAGAGAAGCGCCAGCAGAAATAAGGGACTATAAAGAATCTAATCTGCATTTGTTGAAGGAAGTAAGGCTTCCCGCACGAGCGTGTGTGAGGCGTGAAATAAAAATAGGAGGATTTAGAGATGGAGAAGAAATATTCCTCCACAGAGCTCAGCTACAGAAGGGATTAGTTTTAATCCCGGATTTGGTTACTAAAATAAATGGTAACTGCATCATTATAGAAATGGTGAACACTAGTGAAAATCCTGTTATCTTATCTCAGGGAACAAAATTGAGCAAAGGAAGTTTAATAAGGAGTGAACAAGTCATAAACTCAATCAGCACAGGTAGAAGTAAGAATAAAAGGGAGGAACAGGCGGAGATGAAGGAAGAACAACTTCCACCCTTGGAGGCTGAAGAGATAAGCTGTGACCTACCAGATATGAAACCAGTAATCTTAAATTTACTCAACAGATATCGAGCCACCTGCTGGAAGCCCGGTGAGCAGCTAGGAGTCTACACGGGAGATGCAATGACGATAAAGTTAAAAAATAATATCGTCATAAATAAACCACCTTATCCCATCCCTCATTCTAAGCAGGAACAGTTAAAATCTGTTATTAATGATATGCTCCAAACAGGCGTAATAACCAGGTCCAACAGCTGTTACAACTCACCACTAATTGTGGTGGCGAAACCTAATGGAGAAATAAGACCCTGTGTGGACTACCGATTAATTAACGAAGCCAGTGAAGATCTAACTTACCCTATACCTAAGATTAACGAAATCCTTAACTCATTACATGATATGGAATATATTAGTCAGGTGGATCTTGCCAGTGCCTTCCACCAATGTTTAGTGGCCAAGGAATCCCAACACATCACGGCATTTACGTTCAACAATACAAAATTTAATTTCAATAGAGTCCCATTTGGGCTCAAGGGATCCCCAGCTTTCTTTTCCAGGGTCATAAATGCTGTATTGTATGAATTAATCGGAAATAACATACTAAGCTATATGGATGATATAATCATCTTTAGCAAGACTAAGAAACAACATTTGCAGAAAATTGAAGCCGTATTGGAGAAATTAACACAGGCCAACCTTAAGATAAAGGTGGCCAAATGCAGCTTTTTCGCAGACACTGTCAAGTTTTTAGGTTACAAATTAACTAAACAGGGTTTGCAGATGGATGAAGCTAAGTTGGCTGCTATAAAAAATATGCCTTACCCTACTAATAAGAAAGAAGTCCAGGCACTGTTAGGAGTATTAAATTACTACAGATCCTTCATACGAGGATTTGCTACCTTAGCAGATCCTCTATACTTGCTTCTGAGAAAAGGCGTCAAATTCAAATGGGCACAAGAACAAACTAGAGCGGTGGAGGAGTTAAAGGAAAGGCTTACTAAAAGCCCTATCCTGAAGACGCTGGATTATGATAAACCATTTTTTATATTTTGTGATGCATCTTTGGCGGGAATATCCGGAACGCTGATGCAGAAATATGATGACGTGCTCCACCCCCTAAGCTATATCTCCAAAAACCTAAATCCAGCCCAGCGTAACTATCCAGCTACGAAGCTGGAAGCTCTTGCCTTAATATTCACTTTAGAAACCTATAGGAATATTATTCTTCACTATCCCGTGACTGTTTACACAGATCACCAACCTCTTCTTGGTATCCTGAAGAAGAAAACTAAAGATGCATGTATTAATAGATGGGCCATGCTTGCACAGGAATACCATATTAATCTCCATTATCTTCCAGGTAAAAATAATTTGTTTGCAGATGCCTTATCTAGATTACCCCAGGTAGAGGAGAGCTGTGCAGATTTGACAGAGACATTGGACCAAACTTTAATAAATAGGGTTCGGAAATTACAGGTCACGGAAAACCCAGAAGAGAAGGAACACCTACTGGATTTCATACCAGTGAAATCTCCATTTAGCTCAGAGGAATTACGAACACACCAAGAAAAGGATAAAATCTGTATGGACATAATAGACAACATAAAATCTAACCGGTCGGAGAAGACAGACAAACTAGCTAGTTTTAAGATTTTAAATAGAATCTTATATGTCACGCGGCACATCACCAGGTCGAATAATACAGAGACTCACCTAGTTCCCTACGTTCCTGACACACTACTAGATCGCGCTTTCAAAGTGGTACATCAAGAAACCACAGCCGGACATCATGATCTGAATCGAACTATGAAGGTCTTTGTCAGAAACTATTATAATAAAAATGAAAGACAAAGTATGCGAGGGAGGATAGAAAACTGTGAACCTTGTATTCGAGCTAAATTACATCCAAAAAATGTACCCATAGGGACGTATCCAATTCCAGCTAAACCCTTTCAGACATGGAGTATTGACTTGCTAGGACCATTGCCCACTACAGTGAATGGAAACCGATATATAATGGTTTCACGAGATTTCACTACTAGATATTCAATACTACAACCGCTGAAGAGTAAAGAAGCGGAGCAAATTACCCAAGCCTTAAGAGAAACTATCAGTCATTACGGATCACCTGAAACGATTCTTAGCGATAACGCTGCGGAATTTCGTTCCGAAGCTTTAACCAAATTTTGTCGTTTCTATAACATTTCCAAGGTACAAGTAGCTCCTTACCATCCGCAATCTCAAGGTTTAGCTGAGCGGATTAATAGGGAGATCAATAAGATGCTGCGAATATTCGCAAATAGTTTAGCTGTGGACGATTGGGATCAACTTCTAAATGTTCTACAGTTGACAATAAATAATACATTTAATTCCAGCATCGGTGATTCACCTTTCTTTCTGCTCTATGGCTACGATAGTCCTACGGTCACACTAACCCCTCCTAGGTTACATTACGGCGAAGAAGATGGAGACCTCCGGCTAAAAAGAATCGCCGGGGTTAGAAAACATTGTAGAGAGAATCTATTATCAATACAGAAAAAATATACTAATCGTGTTAATTCTAACAGGAAGACGAAGGAAGTAACTGTGGGAGACCGCGCCTACGCAAAATTACCTAAACAGATTCCGAAACAAAAACTTGATTACCCTGTTTCAGGTCCATTCCAGGTCATAGCAAAGGATGGCAACACCATCACCATAAAGGAGGAAGAAACTCAAAGGAAATATCAGGTTCACCCTGATACTCTAATAGTAAAAAATAAATCTTCCTCAGATGATTCAGATTCGGAGACTAATGAGAATCCGGAAGAGGCAAAAGGGGAAGATATTAGTTCTACAACTAATAATATTGATGATATTTCTTTTACTAACAATACTAACAAAACTGATACTCCCTCTATGACTAACAATCCTAAAAATGTTTTACTTACCGATAGCGGTACAAGTCTGTCAGAAGATATATCCAATACACAAACTCAGAAAAAGGGGTCTAATTATTTTTATAATCTTAGGCCTAGGAAATAATTAGGATAAAACTTTGGTTAGAATCAATGTAAAAGAAATAAAAACGCCATAGTTATAAGTGAGTTAATATAAGAGTAGTTGTAAGTATGTTGATAATAAGACGAGGATATAGTGTACTATAGATCACTATGTAAATTCACTAATGTATTACAGAAACTGGTGGTTGGACCCTCTTCCTGTCCATAATATGTATTGCATATCGAGTCAGAAGTCAGGGCCTAGAGGATGTCCTGGGTGAAGCTGTGCCTATCACACTTACTGCCTGGGAGAGCAGATCAATAGTAAGTGGTGCTTTCCTCCTTACCCGTATAAACTTAAATTTTTTAGAGACCTTATGTCAACAAATAAGAAGTAACTTGGAAGTAACTACTAGATCATTCCAAAGTTTATTACGAACTAACATTTTGGATCAGTTCAAAACTGATAGAGGTTTTCCTAGAAGAATAGGTTATCTATCACTAAGAATAGAGGACACATATTCGGACATTCTCCGGAACATCAATAATAATGAAATATGTGAAGAAACTATTCTTAGTATAATAAATACATTAACTTACAAAGAGAATTAAATAAGGTTTGGGAGAAGGTTAAAACGTCTGACCAAAATACTAACACTTTAATTACGCAGGCTTTCATTAACCAACGGCCAGACTTACAAGTAGCAAAACCTACTGTATCAATATTTCTAGGAGTAGGAATTGCGTTAGTCACTGGAGCTGTAACGGGGGGGTTAATTTCTACACTTTTTAGTAGTGAAGACCATTCCGAAGATATAGATAGAATTAATGACGACCTACATAAAATAAATTCAAAGGTTCTCTTGACTAACAGGAGAATTAACATCTTAGCCGAAAATGTGGAACAATCGCTGAAAGATATTCAAATAATTCTAAATAATATGGCGACTTTAAATAAAGGACAGGAGAAAAGACAAATGATAACTTGGAATTTGTCACAATTAAAAACAGCCGGTACAAATGCTTTAATATTATTGAAAATTACAGACAACACCCTTACATTGTTAAAAGGCTCTCTTATCAACTCTGAACTTTTGGACCTTCAGTCATTTAAAGAGGTAATTCTTGAGGGTGAAAATTACTTTCCTAACCTACAATTCCCAATTAGGAATATTACTCGACTAGTTCTAAACGACATTCAATCTCTAATCCAAATCAAATCAGTAGGATTGAACAATTACATAATGATTATACCACTAGTAGAAAAATACAAGTATGATATCTTTCAATTGATTCCCTTACCCATCAAATTAACCTCATCAAACGCTCCTGAATTAATGATAGCTGAACTAACTAACGATTTGATTTTATATGATGGATCAAAATATATGGTAACAACTGAAGATAAATTATTAAATGTACAAGGACAATATATCCTTCGAGAAAATATACCAATATGGGATAAAACCGAATCTTCATGTCAGTTTGAGGCTTTTAAGAAAAATACCTCTGAGATGATTAGGTTATGTCAGTTTAGAAGGTTAGGAACATCCCATGACATGTATTTGACAGATACTAAGACACATAGAATTATCTATACAAATACAGAAAGGACGATTACCATGGACTGCCCCACTGGGAAGATTAGGCAACAGATTACAGGATTACATATCGTGCCAAATAAATGTTCTATTAGTACGAAAGGAGTACAGTGGCCTGCAAGGGTGGAAAAACAGATTGAATTAAAAAATCTTCTGAATCAGGCAAACAAAAGTAGTGTATTCGATATTACTTCTTTACCAATTTTTGAAATAAATACAACCAATACGCTACATGAAACTATAAAATCTCAAATAGATAAATTGCCTACCAACGAATCACTCACTTTCACTTTCGAAGATTTTGATCTTAGCACTGAAGAAGTTCAAGTGTATTCCACGTTTGCATATGTATTCCTTTTAATAGTGGTGATAATAAACTCAATTCTCATAGGTATAATTTTCTTCCGAAAGCTAAGGGATAGAAGAGACGAAGATGACGAGAGTGAATTAGGATTTAGATCAAGTTTTAAGAGAGGAATGCTCCCAAGAGACTCACTGAATAACTTAAGAAATAGTTTGAGGACTAAAATTTATAACTTAAAGGATCAAATTTCTAGACAATCTTCCCGTAGAGGTTCCATTAGATCAACAATTAAAACCGCCAGGGGAAAAATACGGAAAACGTCTAGATCCATTGATAGGAAGATTAGGAAAACTTCTACAAGTAGGAAAAGCAGTAAGTCCCCGGAGAACATAAAAAATACGGCGGAAGTAGGTACTAATACGAGGGAATTATATCCTAATTTATCCTCAATCAATAGCACACCTCAGACTAAAAGGCAACCGACGAAATTTATGTTGAAAGCTTATAGGTAATCAGGGAAACCAATATTGGCATTGAATATGAACAAAACGTTAGGTTATATAAAATAATCAAAGTAATCTAATATAATAAATAATAAAAAGCATCACTTGTGTTATTGATCTGTATTCTCTAAATATTATGTGATAATTCATTGTACTTTTATATAATTTTAAAGAATGTATGATACAATTATTAATTCATATATTTGTGTTTGCCAATATTTAATGCACCTTTTTTCTATTTCATATTCAAACCTGGGGTCACTATGCATTTCACTGTTCTGAGCCAAGGGTCAATAACCTTCCCTGTGTTCAATCAACCCCATACCACTGGACCTCCTAAATCGGGTGTCTCATGACACTGTACAAGGTGTTGACCATACACTGATGTGGCGTTCCAGTCATCTCGTGACTTCTGATGTCGGAAATGGTGAATTCATATACCACCGCTGAGTCGCCTTACCTGCGTGACTTACGACGCCAACCACGGTCTTGCCACTGATGGGGCATTCTCCTAAAAATGAGGTTTTCGAGGTCATCCCAGGTAGATCTTTCTACCATCACTGAGTCGCTTACCTGCGTGACTTGTGACGTCGACTACAGCCTTACTAACCGGCGTGCCTTAACATCTTGAAGTATAGGATCAGTGTAGAATCAGTGACCTAGGATCAGTGTATAAGGAGTGATGTAGGAAGAACATTATTTATGAATGTGAAAATTTGGAACAGTGATAAGTAGATATTAATTACTCAGAATTAACAATAATAAAGTGCATAGTGACACAGGAAAAGAAAATAACAACTAGGTAGAATTATATATCCATTTTATACGTTTGAAGTATATTAATATAAGATAATATATAGCAGTTATTTTTCAATACGAACTGGGAACAATGCGCTTTATAATTACAAAAAAATACCGAAAGAAATAACTGAAATAAAACGAAAAGTGCGTTTATCCTATGTTAATATTTAAAAATGACTTTAAGATATGTGGGAATCCTAATAAAATTTTAACGTTGAATTAAAATTGTTAGTATGTGGACATGCACCTAGTGCATTATCCTCTTTGAATAATTTAATCTGTTATCCCAGGTAGGATTTATTTAACTTTCAAGAAACATGAATGGCACTATAACTTTTGATTAACAAAACGTTATGGTGAAACGATTGGATTCTTGTAAGAGTGTTGGTCTAAATTATTTAAAAATAGGGAGAAGAAAACAAATAAACGGTCCTTATTGATAATTTATTTCAATGCGATTTTTTTTACAGCCAGAAGTTAAAGCAACGATCATTGATTTAAAACAAAGTGTAATATTCAATTAATACCGTAATAACAGATCAGATTTTAGGGTGGTATAGACATAAGTATCTACATTATAGTTTCGTTCATTGCTTTTACTTACTCGCTGGTTTTTATTGTTTTATATTTTTGTTCGTTCACAGAGGATCTTGAGGGATCTTACTTAAAAATAGCCTTTAGCTATTTTTGAAAATAAGGAGAGGGGTGATGTTAATTATCACGAGCATAAATCAGTAGTATTATGATTATATTAATTATTATTTTTATTAGTCATTATTTCATTTGTTAAATTCTTATACTCGTGAATAATAACATTTTATGTATGAAACATAGTTAAACATTCTACATAGTTAAAAACATTCAACATTAAAACATGAATATACATTCAATGAGCAAGGAGAGTTGAATCCGTATAAGGAGTTTTTATTAGAGCTTTAGGTACTTAAAAATGTACTTTATGATTGTGCTTCAAGGAACTAAGCGATTAGACTAAAGGTACACAATCGGCACTAATTGTACACTCGGTCGAAAATTTTTTTTTAGGATTATTTTGCTAGACACTAATGATTATTTACAATCATTCTAAGATTTAAAAAGATATTTTCAAAGACTCTGTTGTACAAAGATTATTTTACAATTTTGACTAGTTTTTGCCTTAGAGACTTTGAAATTCCCCAAGGACGATACACACCCTTTTCTAATAAAAAGGGTTGAACATTTTATACCCTGTTCAGTAATAGAGTCACCAGCTTGATAATCCGTAAATTACGTACGTTCTACGTAAGAGATACTTTGCGTGTGAATCGTCTTTAAACTTCAAAAACTGATAGTGAATCTGTGAACTTTTGTGCAACTAACTATCTATCTGCTTGAGTTACATACATTATTGTATTACATACAATATTGTGTTTCATTTCTTCCTTTTTTGTCATTTAAAATTATTGAATGAAATAAGTTAATTCAAATTGAATGAAAATATATACTAAACCAGAAGTAAAGAATCTGATTAGAAATATTGATTGAGCAAGGAAAATAAGCCAATCAAATTAGATCAATTGAGTTTAGTCTGTTATAAGACGGACTAAGATTAACACTGACAACCAGTGTTCTTGCCCTTAAGAAAATATTCAATTTCCAAAGTAAATTAAACTGGAAAATATAATATTTTACAGCGTGTCGATTATTAACAACTGGGATTATGGGTTCAGGCAGCGTAGGTAGGGAGTCAGTCTCTAAAAATTGGGCCACCTGCTGATTGATTTTGGTAGCAAGAGAAACCTTACGACCTTCCCTACCGCCATCTGGGCACTGTAGCCCCCAGTAGCAGAAGCTCATAAGCCTTGTCCATGCTAATTGGGTCTTCTGCGTCAGAGCCCCCTGCAATAACAGTTGGAGGGCTCCCGCCACAGCTATTACTGATCCCCTGGGAATCGTATTTAGGACTCTCAACCTGCTACGACAGCCACCGATATATGCCTCCAAATTTACCAGCTGATTGGGCCGCTCCTGGGGGTCATCGATTGTACCCCGCCCTCGACACGCCACACAAACCCATCTTACTATAACTGACGCCTGTGCCCTGGTCAGTCCCACACATGACATGTGAAACCATCCAGAACACAGTGCACATTTAACTCTTTTCTTTCGGTTATTACGTGTGTCACATGAGCTACAGAGCACATCCTTACCCTCAATCATTAAAATAAAATAGCAGTCTGACTGGCAAAACAGAGCAAATGCCACCAGCACCCCTCAACCGGAGTGCCCATGAGCATTCAACAACCTCCCTGCTCAGTACTCTGGAAACACTTGGCAGACGTTCAGAGTTCACCAGGCAGACCAACAATTCCTACCTCAGCTGTAACTTAAACCTCCTGCAACACAACTAAACAAGGTTAACTTACCAGCTTACTACAGAATAAAAAGGTTAAGAGAGATAAAAATCAAAACTAACTGACAATAAAAACAACCTAAATAAAAGCACTAAAGAATGGCAGTAACGCTGCTAATTGCGCTGCATAAGGGATTAACAATTACAAAGTACAGTCAGAACCAGCAAAGTACAGTCACCGGTCACTCGAATGTGCTGACTAAGCGAAACACAGGTCTGACGCACGAGATAATTAACAGAGGTGTTTAATAACAACCTCCTCCCATCACTACTCAATAGATACTCTGTCGTTACTTTGGCTGTCGTTACCAATGTTTTAGACCATAACCCAAAACAATTGACCAAAATTATTAAATTTTGAAAAATTGACAATATTTTCCAAAAGATTAAATATCATCGAAAACACATATATTCAAGAAAATGTATGCAAACAAAAATACTTTGAATTTATTTCTACAGATGACTGCATAGTTGCAGGTAAATCAGAAAGTAAATAAAAAAGATAGCTCCCCACTCTCCTTAAAACAAGTTGTAACAAAAACTAAATAATTGTCTCGAATAATGTTTTTAATTCTGAAATATATTATTAAACACTCACACATATACATTTACATTGAACATATTGTCATAGGCTGCGCATCTCCCATCATAATTGTTTATAAAACTACAGTTAAAAATTTGTACAGCTGCACTTGTTCATGTGTTAGAACCAAAATATGCAAAATATAGTGTGAAAAACTTCTAAGAATACAATAAGATTGTTTTCATCCCATACATCATGAGGCAGCTGCATGTCGCTACTCGAGTAGATGTTGTGTGGGTCTGCTGTACTGCTGACAGCTTGAAGGCCTGTGGCGGTTTAAGTTGGTTAATTAGAATCATTTAGTTAGAAATATAACTGAAAGATCTGACTTCATAGAATGTCGGATATTAATTGTTGAAAGCTGGGTACTAAATATTTAAGAGAATTTGGCAGGAGAAATGAAATAATTGTAACAACTTAGTTTATTTAATCGATAATTAATTAAGCATGAAGATATAGAAAGGAAAAGTAATGAAAGGTAACTTATAACACACACGTACATAAGAGTAGACAGTAACTAGCACCCTGTAATAGAATATTACAGTAAATAAAATTAGTTATGACTAAGTTATAAATAAACAAAATAAAAGGTGGGAAATATGAATAACATCCTAATAGGTAAATACATATACCTAAAATAAAATAAATTATTCCATTGCGTAACATAGAGTACAAAATTGACATTAAACTATTTACCAAAACATTACTGTTCAATTATTAATAATGTAAACGTAAAACAAAGAAATTAAATTCAAATGGGAATAATAATAATTACATAAGTAAATAGAATAAATAAGCTTCAGTACTGTGAATTACGAAATAAACCAATATTACAATATATATTTCTTAGTAACTAAAAATAACATATTTACCTTAAAAGGGGTTATAAATGCACAAAATGATATAATTGAGGTGCCTAATTAGCAAACTGGGTGAAGAGTAATGACACTATACGTATTTACTTGTGAAGAGCAATGGACTGACTGAACTCCAGTACAGATTGCGAAGTCTTTTATACTAAGCTAGAAAGAATGTTCTGGAATACTCCAGAGTGTTTTCTATGAAATGAAAATCTATTTATTGGTCTATTATTTAGTGATGCTATTATTAAAATTTACAATATTATTAATTTAAAGTTTAATTAAAGTGAGGTTATTGATAAATTATTAATTAATTAGCCTATTAAAATTGGATGATGCAATACTTTGGATTGTTGTAGGCTTGTAACCAAATATGGGCATAACTTAAGAATTACTGTAGACCAATCAACTGCCTGCTAATCGATCGTTGCCTTATATGGTTATAATTTGACTGCTGATGAGAGGGTGTGAGCCAATCATATACAGGGTGGGGCGTAAGTTTGGAAGCAATTTTTCAAACATTAATATAATTCTTAAAAATAAGTTCCTAAGTAGTTGATAGGGTTTGAACTATAGTAGAGACACTACATTATGAAGTGGCAGTGTTTTTTTTTACAAAAATTTAGTCAATTCAAAAATGTCAGACAAAAGAGAAGCCATTATTGCTCTACACCGTGCCGGGAAGTCAGATTCCGTCATTTCAAAGACTCTCTCAATAGCGAGATCGACTGTTTGGAAGTGTGTGAAGCGTTTTAATGAGAGAGGAGACTTGATTGATCGTCCAAGAAGTGGTAGACCACGCTCACAACGCACCAAATACCTGATAAAATGTGCCCGAGAGAAGATCAGGAGGAACCCGAAAAGGTCAATACGATTGTTAGCCAAAACAGCTAATGTGAGTCCCAGAACAATGAGAAGAGTTGTCAAAAAAGATCTAAAGATGTCCTCTTCCACCCTCCAAAAGAGACAGACTCTGTCAGAAGCTGTAAAGAAAAAGAGATTGGAGAGAAGAAAAGCACTTCTGAGAGAATTGAAGTCTGGCACGGCTGGTGAAATTGTTTGGTCTGACGAAAAAAATTTCAGTGGAAATGGCTCACAACCGGAGGAATGACAGAATAATTGGTAAAAGTGTAAAAGACATCCCATACAACCAAAAAACTGTCCACAGAACCATGAAACCTGCTTCAGTAATGGTCTGGGCCGCCGTTTCAGAAACTTGGAGATCTCCTTTAATTTTTGTGGAACAAGGCGCCAAAATCAATGCTAAATGTTATATTGAGAATATTTTGACGCCAATGTTGGAGTCAGCTAAGGTTCACTTTGGTAATGACACTCTATGGACATTTCACATACTGCAAATGTCACTCAAAACTGGTGTCATGACCATCTTTCACGGTTTTGGTCCAAAGAAATGTGGCCTCCCTGCTCCCCAGTTGTTAATCCTATGGACTTTTCGGTATGGTGTATTCTTGAATCAAAGGCCTGTGGTAAATTCCATCGCAGTGTGGATGATTTAAAGCGTTCGCTCCAGAGATCTTGGAAGAAAATTTCAAAAGAACAGTCGCGTGCCGCAGTAGGAGGAGTTCGGAGGAGATTTGAGGCTGTTATTAAAAACAAGGGGGGACATTTTGAATAAATTTATGATTTTTGAATTCTTAAAACCCTTATGTAATAATACATAACTGTAAATTATTAAATATATTTTTCGTTGGATTATAATATGCACTTTCAATTGCTTCCAAACTTACGCCCCACCCAGTACAAGCAAAGGCACGTGAACGGATGATCAGAAAAGTATCTAACATGAACACAATTACAGACAACATACATATGTATAACTAAAGTTCATATGAAAATAGGTAAGTAAAAATCTTAATTTATAATATTTCCTACAAATACTTCGGGGCCAAGAGTGGAACGTCATCAAATATTATTCAAAAATACCTATACTCTGGCCTCGGGTTGAACTTAACTGTTCTACCTGAGCGTGTTTGAACTGGAATGGCAGGGGGTGTTGAGTTGGTTTGAGAAGGTGTAGGATTAAGGTCAATTGATGTATCATTGCTAGGTGTTGGAGATACAGGATTGCGATTAATGGGGATAGAACTAGAAGTTTCAGAAGTAGAAATATCAGGAAGGTATGCAGGTTTTAATCTATCTAAGGAAACAGATGTATCTCCTTGTGGTAATTTCAAAACGAAATATTTGTCGTGTCGTGCAATTACGTCGTAAGGACCGGTGTATGGCGCTTCTAGAGATCTACGTACACGATCCACGCGTAGCCATACTTTAGTAGCAGTAAGAAGATCTGCAGGTACATAAGAAGGAGGAGTAGAATGACAATTACCTGAAGAAAAATCATAGAAATTAATGGAATGCATTTGTTCGACAAATTGTTGAAGCGTTTGATTATTTGAAACAATATTATGTCCTTTGTCGATAAGTGGGTGAGGGCACATCATGTAACTGCCAGTTACAGCGGTAAAAGGAGAGAACTTAACAAATGGGTAAGGACAATAGCCAATTAGCTTTGCGGGCCATGAGAGATGACTTCATTGTACGATGGAACCTTTCGATAATTCCGTTACTCTTAGGGTTATAACTTGTCGTTCGAGTATGGTGAAAACCAATAAGTTTTGAAAGTTCTGAAAATAGCTCACTTTCAAATTGAGCTCCTCTATCGGTGACGCATGTTAGAGGAACACCGAAGCGGCTGATCCACCCTGTCAGAAATGCTATGGCGACGGATGTCGCGGTAATATCTACAAGTGGAACAGCCTCTGACCATCTTGTGGCTCTATCAATGCAAGTTAGGAGGTAGCGATATGGAAGAGGGTCAGTTTGGGAAGGAAGATAAGCTGGTGGGAGAGGACCTACTATATCAATATGTACAGCTTGGAATCTGTCAGAAGGAGAGGAAATGGGAGTGATAGGGGAATGAGTGTGCTTATTGATCTTGGATGATTGGCACGAGATGCACGTTTTTACATATGCTTTCACTGAGCTGTCCATAGATGGCCAAAAATATCTGTCTTTGATTAAACGAGATGTGGTTTTAGCGCTGGGATGTGACAAGTTGTGGAGAAAAGAAATTATATTAGTACGGAAAGAAGCAGGAATGAAAGGTCGAGGAGTTTGTGTTGAGGTGTCACAAAGTAAAGTGAGATCATCAGATATTGGGAATGGAGTTAGTCGATCTGCGTAAGTACCTGTCTCTGGGTCATTTTGCTGAGCGCGAGCAATACTTGGCAAATCGAATATGTCAGTTGATACAGCTGAAATAGGTCTGGAAAGGCAGTCGGCAACTATGTTGTCGCGACCACTTATGAATTCAATCTTGGAAACATATTCGGATATCAATGATAGCCGTCTTTGTTGTTTATCTGATTTGGGAGAAGATTTAGAGTAGAATGCAGATACAAGGGGTTTATGGTCAGTGAATAAATGAACTGTGTGGCCATCAATAAGTGTTTTGAAGTGAAGAATGGATAGAAATGCTGCTAGTAACTCTCTCTCATAAGTTGAAAGAACACGTTGACTAGCGGAATATTTCTTTGAATAGAAAGCAACTGGGCACGGTTTGCCATCAATCAATTGATAGAGGGCTGCTCCAGCGGCGTTCTGACTGCTGTCTGTGACTAGATGATAGCATGATGATTCTGGTGAAGGGAAGTGTTTGGCACTGAGTCAAGGCTTGTTTCATATTGTTGAAAGAGTCCTTTTGTTCTTCTGACCAATTCAACTGAACAGATTTTGGATTTAGTCGTAGTAGTTCGGTGACTGGGAATGCGATATTAGCGATATTTGGAATCATATGTCTGAAGAAGTTCAACATACCCATGAATCGTCTGAGTTCTGTAGAGTTATTGGGAAGAGGAAAGGTATTTATGACTTCAACGTTAGAGTTTGGTGGCCTAATGCCATCTTTGGTGATGTTATATCCCAAAAAGGTAAGAGAGGACTTGAAGAATTCACACTTTTTGAGAGTGATGCGCAAATTGTTATCAGAGAGAATAGATAGGACATTTTGTAAATCAGATATGTGCTGTTCTTCTGATTCTGATGCAATCAATAGGTCATCGAGGTAGCAGTAGACATTAGTTGTGTTTGACAGAATACTGTCCATGAAACGCTGAAATGTGCTTCCGGCATTTCGTAGCCCGTAAGGAGTGTAAAGGTACTCGAACAGTCCGAAGGGTGTTATCACGGCTGTTTTTGGTATGTCTTCTGGAGCGACGGGTATTTGCAAATAAGCTCTTTGGAGATCGATTTTAGAAAATATTTTCTTATTATGCAATGACATTGTTAAGTTTCGTAAGTGTGGGATAGGATATTTGTCTGGAACAGTGATTGAATTGAGTCTTCTGTAATCACCGCAGGGACGGTATACACCGGGTTCTTTTTTGGGTACAACGTGAAGAGGTGTAGCCCAAGGTGAATTTGATCTTCGGATGCGTTTAGCTTCTACAAGGAATTGAAACTCTGCTTTTGCAGCGGCTAACTTATCGCCTGTCAACGGTCTGACTTTAGAATAGATAGGTGGATGTGTGCCGGTTTCAATGGAGTGGAAAATTCCATTTTTAGATGGTGTCTCAGTTGAAGTTATATTCAAAGAAGTCAAAGATGGATAATTAGCTAACAGTGACTGAGCACGTGAGTCTTTATCATTATAATTGATAGCAAAAGAGATGGGTTTAGTATCAGACGGATTTAATATAACCGTGCGTTTTGTAGTGTGATCAAATAGAGTGCGTTGTTTGCAATCAATTATTAATCCGAAGTGTGACAGAAAATCCATACCTAATATAGGTTGGGAGATGTCAGCAATTACGAAAGACCAATTAAACACTCTACCAAGTTTAGGAATTGCAATGCTGGCGTCGAGCTCGCCATGACAATTGATTTTACTATTTGATGCTGTTTGCAGGGAAACTGCAGTAGGACGAAGGACAGGAAGAAATGAATTATGAGGGATTAAAGAAGTAATAGCGCCTGTGTCTATTAAAAATCTATAGTTGCGGTTTAGGATTGTGGCATTAATAGTTAGCGGCAATCCATGAGCCACAGTGTTCACGGACTGCTCTAGGCGTTTCCCGACTGAGGGTTAGGTGCAGGTGAGGATGAGCGAGAAGAAGGTCGAGAGTGAGAGAAAGGAAGAGAGCTGTTATTGTTAAGACACCAGGGCTTACATTTTTTAGCTTTTGAGCCATACCATATGTGGTAACGGCATACTTGAGGTCTTTGACTGCTATTAAAGGCTCTTATAGTAGAAGGAATGGAGGGAGAAGTATAAGAGTTACCAGGTGTATTATAAGTAGGGTAAGTGTTATTAGATGGAGTGTAATTAGAAAATGAATCATGATTTCTAGACACATTGTTATCAAATTTCTTGAAACTATGTTGCCTATTGTTAACCTGAGATACGTTAAATTGAGAAACAGCTGGGTTATAATTATATTGAGATCTATTTTGAGATGTATATTCAATAAGGCTATCAGCTATTAATGCTAACTGGTCTAAATTGCCATTACTTGTTATGAGAGCGGATTTTATATTGTCTGGCATAGAGTTTATGAAGTAAATTTTGAGAGAGTCATCAGGTAAATTTAATTGTGTCGCACGAGACCTAAGTTGTTGTAAGAATAGACTGGGTTTGGTGTCTAATTGTGATGGCAATGACAATAATCGATTGAATACCTGTGGCGTGCTCTTGCTGTATAAGGTAACTATTCGGTTTTTCAAGGCATCATAGTCGTTGCTGGTGATGTCTTCATCAGAAAGTTTATCAACTACTTCAACCGGAAGGTTGCCAATGAGGTGACGACACTTGGTTGAGTCTGTTGTTATCCGGGCTGTTGAGAATTGCGCTTCAAGAATTTTGAAGTAGGCACTCACTTTCTGGGTGCTGAATTGAGGTGGCTTGATGGAAATGGCAGCAGCGGTGGCTTGATCTTCCCCGTTATCACTCATGCTTGTGGTTATAAGTTACGAAAAAGAAGAAATAAAGTAAAGAGAAAGGTATAGAGGTAGTTCGAAATTGAAATAAGAAAATTATAATAAGTGACTTTGCAGTCGGCCAAATTAAAAATTCCGAGGGTCACCAATGTGGCGGTTTAAGTTGGTTAATTAGAATTATTTAGTTAGAAATATAACTGAAAGATCTGACTTCATAGAATATCGGATATTAATTGTTGAAAGCTGGGTACTAAATATTTAAGAGAATTTGGCAGGAGAAATGAAATAATTGTAACAACTTAGTTTATTTAATCGATAATTAATTAAGCATGAAGATATAGAAAGGAAAAGTAATGAAAGGTAACTTATAACACACACGTACATAAGAGTAGACAGTAACTAGCACCCTGTAATAGAATATTACAGTAAATAAAAATAGTTATGACTAAGTTATAAATAAACAAAATAAAAGGTGGGAAATATGAATAACATCCTAATAGGTAAATACATATACCTAAAATAAAATAAATTATTCCATTGCGTAACATAGAGTACAAAATTGACATTAAACTATTTACCAAAACATTACTGTTCAATTATTAATAATGTAAACGTAAAACAAAGAAATTAAATTCAAATGGGAATAATAATAATTACATAAGTAAATAGAATAAATAAGCTTCAGTACTGTGAATTACGAAATAAACCAATATTACAATATATATTTCTTAGTAACTAAAAATAACATATTTACCTTAAATGGGGTTATAAATGCACAAAATGATATAATTGAGGTGCCTAATTAGCAAACTGGGTGAAGAGTAATGACACTATACGTATTTACTTGTGAAGAGCAATGGACTGACTGAACTCCAGTACAGATTGCGAAGTCTTTTATACTAAGCTAGAAAGAATGTTCTGGAATACTCCAGAGTGTTTTCTATGAAATGAAAATCTATTTATTGGTCTATTATTTAGTGATGCTATTATTAAAATTTACAATATTATTAATTTAAAGTTTAATTAAAGTGAGGTTATTGATAAATTATTAATTAATTAGTCTATTAAAATTGGATGATGCAATACTTTGGATTGTTGTAGGCTTGTAACCAAATATGGGCATAACTTAAGAATTACTGTAGACCAATCAACTGCCTGCTAATCGATCGTTGCCTTATATGGTTATAATTTGACTGCTGATGAGAGGGTGTGAGCCAATCATATACAAGCAAAGGCACGTGAACGGATTATCAGAAAAGTATCTAACATGAACACAATTACAGACAACATACATATGTATAACTAAAGTTCATATGAAAATAGGTAAGTAAAAATCTTAATTTATAGTATTTCCTACAGGCCCACAATAGAGAGTGTCAAGGCACTGGAGATCTGCTTCGAGTGTCTAACAGGACACGTGTTCTGCGAATGGAAACAATACTTTAAATATTTAGATATAGCGAGAACTATTCAAACAACATGTTTTAACCTAATATGGCAACACCGCATGACAAGCTACTAAAATTTGAATATACTATAGGTACTTTTACTGTTTTCGTGCGTTGTTGTAACATCGCCTCTCCTATTAACTTCCAATAACATTGTTTAAGTAGACTGGCAGCGATAGTAACAATTCTGTTACTAGTGATTGTTATCAGCTATTATCACTTATAGTATTCTAAGAATAGTGTTAGGCTGTGCTTTGTTATTTATAAGGTTAAATGGTCATGTACTGGTACTAAGTCGGATCTTTTGCCATTGCCTTCTTTTTTCCTTCTGTTCTATGTACCCGTGAATTCGGTCACCAGTTGCTTGTGTTGAAATTTGTTTTATTGTAGGGTAAGTGACTTTATTCACGTTATAGCCTGTGTGACATTTCTTAATTATGTTATTGTTGAAACTTGATTATATTACCTAAAATAGTACATTTTCAAAACACTCATTCGCATCCTCGGTACAAGGATCTTTTTTCTATAACCCTTAGTATCGTGAATTTAGTTTTCTTACTAGGCTCATACTTCTATGTCTTCTTCTCCTAAGTCTCTTGTGTTGTCTTCTTCTACGCTAACGAAATGGCTGGGCTAATATTAGTTTAAAAGTTTCACAGGCAGATAATTTGAATCATTGGCTTGGAACTTAATTTAGTTAGACGGCGGTGATAACTATTTATCATAAACGTTTAGTTGTGGTGATAACTATTGAATACTACATATAGTAAAACTATATAGAATAATCTAATTATTAATAATTTCGTTTATGTTTCAGCTCTAAAAGTGCAATCACACCCTTAATATATTTAATATGCATTTAAGAGACAGAACTATATACAGTGTTCACCGCTATTATTAATTGTTAACTGTTGGTAATGCAAATATAAGTAGTTGTGTATTTACCTAATTTGTCTGCTAAAATGAATTAAAAGAAATATCTGTCAGTATATTCCTCTATTTATAATTTTGTGTTTGTATTGTTTAAATTTACAACATGTGAGTTTTTGATTTGGGTTTTGTTTGCTACAGTTACGGGTACATTGTTCAAGAACAATTGGAATTTTACTCATCCCCCGTAAAAACGGTTCAAGTTTGAAACGTCACAACACGTATTCCTCATAACTGTAAAACTTTATTGCGAGTTGCCAACAATAAAACAGAACTTTCCAAGATGTATCCCCAGCCGTAGAATCCAAACATTCGCCAAAGAGAAAGATACTTGTCACCACCAAGGATAAAAGCGGTGCTTTCATTGGCGATAATAGATATATCTAGATATTAAAATTTAAGATTGAACTTATAGAAAAATATATTCTTCACAAAACTTCACTTTATGTTATATTTTCATTTTCTTGTAAAGAAAAATAAGAAGATCGATTGTAGACAATAAAAAGAAAATGTGTTATTTTTTCGGTTTTCGACCACTGAATGTCAATTTTGAGTAGGAAGCATTGATTTGCCAGCGTGGATCTGGTCAAATTCGGATTCAGTATACTATTAAACTGCCTAGGACGATTTTTTCACGTTTTCCTGCAGAAGTTGATTTTAAAACTGTAAGCCATTTCACATTTGGTTCTATACATTGATTGTAATATGCGATTTACTTTTTTTTTGTTCTTCTTCCCTCAGTATTTCAAGTAAAGAAAAAGTCGATGAATCCGACAGGTGAGCGTGTAGGGGAAGATTGTCATCAATGAGACAAAAAGGTAGATATTCAATTTACTATAATATGGGTAAATTATGAACAATGAAAAACTCATATGTAAAATAGATATTCCTTCATAAAAATAGAACCAACTAGAATGGTATCATATTTTTTGTTGGTTAGAAAAAAATTAAATAAAAAACAAAAAAATTACCATTGTATACCAACACTGTGAACAATGGCACATGCCCTGGTAAACGATGATACAGTTCATTTAACGACTATAGTGTTGAGGTTATAGTCGAATTTCAAGTTCGAATTATCTCTCTATGTTGTCCCACACTTATTTGGTTCATATAATCTCATTTTAATGACCTCTAAAACATAAAACTCATAGCACTTTAATCTTCGCCTAACATAAATGTTTCTTATTTATGTTTTTCATCCTTTGGCTTCGTAAATCACACCAACTGTATTTGTTTTAGAAGTCGCATCAAACTCTACAAGAACATAAACCATCATTTCAACGTTTTCCGTTGAGGTTAAAGTTCATCAATAGAGCATTTCTTCGTCCATTTTTTCAGACGAATGGATCAGTTAGATTAAAATTCCTGTACTAGGCCAATTAAGAACAAGAGTTTACAAGCCATCTACGGATACTTTATTACGTGATTTCGAAGGCATTCTCTTTATAGTGGCACCGGCAAAAATCTCTTATTTCTCTGGTGTATCCGTTGCAATTATGCTGCGTCTTTTTCTTTTATTATGTGAAATTTGTTTCTTATATGCTGTGATTTGCGATGACCTCAGATGGCTAAAGGCCTTGATCATGGTCGAAAGTCCCGCTTCAGCTGGAAGTTCTGTCTCTACAGGAAGCCCTGAAGCTACGGTTTACGTTATTTTATCATAAATATTTACTTTATTGATTCATATGGAATAAAGTTTGGTTGACAATAGGGCACTGTCCCATTGTTAACCAAATTTTCTGTCCCGATGATCACATAATGCAATATTAAAATCATATGGGTATTGTTGCTCAACTACAAAAGTATAAAGGCAATAACATCCTATGATCATATTTTACATATTACCTAAAATTATGGAAAAATGTCGTAAGCATTATATGTTAAATTAACAAATCTATAACAATTGAAACGAAGTACGAACAAATCAGTTTTTCTACCTTTATCCTTAGTAACCTAGGGACTGGTCCAGGTGGACCAGTCCTAATGTAAAAAGATTAATAACTTTTATTTTTAAACCAATTTGGAAGCTGTCTTTTCATGACTTTTATTTTCCAGCATAAATACATTCGATTATACAAAAAAGAAGGTGATTAAGTACAAGATACTCATATTATGAGCATTTATTCGAATATACAAAAAAAACGGAACACAACTTTAAGTTAGTATATTTTAAAAAACTATTTAATGTACCTATTTCTTTCTGGTATTTTTTAAATTGTTGAGCCCTTTTGCATCCACAGTTATATTTCAATTTAGTTATATTTACTTTTGTGAATGTATAAGGATTCCATTGATGAGTGGGGAAAAGGGCTTTTGCACAAATAGTTAGAAAACCTAAGGAATATTTGTTTCTTGTTTTTGCTTGTTAATTTTATTTTAAATAGATGTTTATTCTTTGGCGATTACAAATGGATGTATAAATATCTAATGAAAGTTTTTATGGAGACAAAATATCGAAAAGCCAATTTGTTGAGATTTTATAACACTTTTAGTGAGTCCATAGGTTGTTGTGCAAACTTTTAAGGGATAGGTTACTAGGGCTGAAACACGTTTTCGCTGTTACACGCAGAGCTGACTTCACCCCAACCGCTGAATGTAATGCGAGTGAATACACTGAATTGTGCAAAATTTATCGCTAAGTTGTTGCTAAAAATTATCCTCAAAAAAGAAGTTATTCAGCATGTCCCAGTGTTTCGGTCTCAGAATTATGAATGGCCTCTCAACATAAATGACCGTTATATAGTTTGCTGTATCCGCTAGTTTGTTGTACTGCATAATTTATGATTGTTTAATGACCTGGCAGAAGGGTTCGGGGGCAACATGCTCCACGATACATCTAATTCATATGTTTTATTTATATCTGAGACCGAATATTCCGAGACCGAATTTTCCGCTTAAATCTCATGTTAAATAAATGTCAAAACATGTCAAAATAACCAATGTTACGTTCATTATAAAATTAGATCAAATTTTCCGAAACCGACATTTCCTAGAACCATGATATGCATGTAACATTATGCATATTTATTAGTAGGCACCCAGTAGCTTTGGTTTTTGCTATTTTATATAACGTTAAGACTCTAATACAACAAATATTAACAACTTTCAAGCAAGATAAACAAATAACATGAATAAGAATAATGTGCAACACATTATTTATAATATAAATATTCATCTTTGAGATTGATACGGAAAACTAATAATTTTTTAAATATATATTCCTTTCATATAATCAAAAAGGAATATAACATTGCAAGAATGTACAATAATATCCCTAGTTAAAATTTATTGAAATGAAATGAAAAAATGGTAACTAAAAATGGTTATCAATTAAAATCGACGGATTTTAGAGTAATTTAATGGAAGGAAAATTTAGAATTGGCTCCAGTGCGTGATGCTTTGTAGACCGAATGTTGAACTAATTATTGAACAGAGTGAAGTACAGACTGGGGAAATAATGTATCTAAATTAATAGCGATTCAAAATCAGTAGGTAACGTGAATGTGAGGTATAGAAAAGGTTTTTATAGGAATAAAGATCAATGTTCAACTGATAAATAAAGAATTGGAAAATTAGGAACGACTTCGTACGTATCATGACGACTAAATCGGTGCCACTGTATGAGTTTGATTTTCATCCGAAGTCGTCAGTGCGAAAAATCGCTTGAAAACGCATCCATAATAACCGTAGCCTTAATTACGTATGATTTTATAAAATAATTTATTAGGTATTAAATAGTCACAAAAAGAAAAGAAAAAATTATAACGGATTGATATTTTATGGACCGCATAGAAACTTTAGATAAAAAGTATTAGTAAAGAATAAACCTTTATCATATTAATAAGAAATGTCCGATTAAAATAATTAACACAGTATAAAGATTAGGGGAGTAGCCTTGCAAGTTATGAATGTTAATTACGTTATTAATCACGTGATAAGTAAGTTACGTTATTAATCACGTGATGAGAAAGCTGCGTTATTAATCACATGATTAAATTACGTTATTAATCACATGATGAATAAGTTACGTTATTTATCACCTGTTAAGTAGGTTAAGTTGTTTATCACGTGGTGAGTAAGTTACGCTCTTTATCACGTGATAAGTAAGTTACGTTATTTATCACGTGATGAATAAGTTACGTTCTTTATCACCTGATGAGTTAATTACGTTAATTATCATGTGATGAGTAAGTTCAGTTATTTATCGCGTGATGAGTAAGTTACGTTATTATTCACGTGATGAGTAAGTTACGTTTTTTATCACGTGATGAGTAAGTTAAGTTATTTATCACGTGATGAGTAAGTTACGTTATTATTCACGTGATGACTTAGTTACGTTTTTCATCACGTTCTGAGTAAGTAATGTTATTTATCACGTGATGAATATGTTACGTTATTTATCATGTGATGAGTAAGTTACGTTATTTATCACGTGATGAGTTAGTTACGTTATTTATCACGTGATGAGTAAGTTACGTTATTTATCACGTTATGAGTAAGTTACGTTATTTATCCCGTTATGAGTAAGTTACGTTATTATTCACGTGATTAGTAAGTTACGTTATATTTCAAGTGATGAGTAGTTTATATTTTTTATCCCGTGATGATTAAGTTACGTTATTAGTCACGTAATACAGATATAAATTAATTAATTATTTAATTCATGAACCTACTAACATTAAACAACAAACTAATACTTACAAACTTTAAAATTGATAGGAAATATCCGTTGCAGTTTGTTAGATGTCTTAAATGAACCTTCAATTCAATTTGAATCTATTATTTAATATTCTTCTTTCACATCTATACTAATAATAAATAACTCATTTATTTAATATTTTTTCACATCTATACTACTAATAAATAACTCTATTGTTTTATATTCTTTTTTCACATCCATACTACTAATAAATAACTCTATTATTCAATTTCTTTTTCACATCTTTACTGATGGGGTCTGTGTGACTTGCTCTTTCCCTGTAGAGTTCACTCTTGCATTTTTAAATGATAATAATAATTAAGTTGTAAGTTAAATGTCACTCACTTTTTGACATAGGACAAAATTAATGTTCTTTAAGAGGTTGCACACATGTTCTCTGCCATTAGCAGGTACGTCTTCTATGTACAGGTTGGCATTCTCTGAAACAGGGCAAGTTCCAGAGACAGGCAAGTCAAAAGTGTATTTGACCCTCAGAACTGCAAAGTAAATTGAGTAAGTAACCACTAAAGTAAATAGAAATAAAATAGTAAACCATAAACATTAACATTGTCAGTAAAAGTAGTAAGTGTAAGTAATACGTACCTCACTACAAACTACTTAGCACATTACCATTCTCTCATTTTCAGATGATTAGAAAACACGCTCAGGAGAAAACAGTTTTAACCATAGTTTATAGAATAGGGTACTTTTTTTAGAAACAGTGGTACATGGGAATATATGGTCCCGCTATATAATACCTATGGGACAAATAATCCCATTGAATCTGTAGGTCATCAGTTTTACCGAAGTATTTTGGATATTATTTCCGATACATTTTAGACGTTAATAGTTGTTAGTTTCTATTCGTTAAATATTTTCAATTCAAATTACCTTTAATTTCCTCAGAATTTGTTCAATCTTTTGGAGTGTAGGTAATTGAACAAAAAAAGAGCCTTTATTTACATGTATACTTTAAGGGATAGTAAAGTCAAAATCAAACAATCGCCAAATTGGTTTTAATCGATTCAGAATATTTATTTGAGTAATATTTGAGTGTCCGAAAAGTTCTTTGAACTTATAAAAGGGCTTGAAATCTTATATTTTTAAATTATGTCTATGTGTTTTTGTTCTTTTTTTATATAGGTATGATTGTTTTAAAATTTGTAATGATTTTTTCAATGGAGAATAAATAAACAAATTCTCCATAAGTTCATATGAAAAGTATGTAATGAAATTAGCGACACCTAGCATAAGCACCTGCACTCATTAGTATTTACGTGATTATTTTTGTTGCTTTCATATTAATTTTTGGCTGCAGTAATCAACCTTTGTTCGCTTCCAAATTTTTGGCTGCAGTAATCAACCTTTGTTCGCTTCCAAATGTTTGGCTGCTGTAATCAACCTTTGTTTGCTTCCAAATGGTGACAAAAATAAAGACAAGTCATAGTTTTACAAATGAAGCCAACTCTTTACTAATTTACTTGAACTGAGGAATAAATACGAGTCAAATTGACTCAAAATTTTGAGTTTTCAAACCGGCTCAAAAATGTGAGTCAGCCTAGTATTTTACTCAAAAACAAGAGTCATCATTTTGACTCCTAATTGACTCAGGTAGAGTCAATCAAGAAAAAAGACTCCAACATCGGAATTTTGCAGCATTGACTCAAGCGATGAGTCAGGTTGACTCGCTATTTTTTCTCAATTTGAGCTAGAATCTAGATATAAACTTATCTCAGTTGGTTTGTTTACAAGATGGCAAGAAATTGATTATATATAAAATGATATATTTCCATTATTAGACTTAATTGAACATTGCAATTTTACACGATTTACTTTATTCTTAATAAGTAATCGTTTGACATTAAAATTGTTAAAAACAAAAAATGACTGTACTGCCCCTTTAAGTGTCAAGAATTTAGCAATATCATTGTTCAGGTGACTCGATTTGTCTCCCCTGTATGGGTATGGGACTGGATAAATAGATATGGTGGATAAATCGAGGTACAATATTTGGTTTGAAAGAAAATGTGCTTACGAATAATTATCATATGACGAAAATATTCAAATAAATATATTGTTTATTGCTCTTATACTTTACAGTAATATTTGTTTAAGATGATGTCCGGACAATTCGTCGCTGGACAATTCATCCCCGGACAATTAATCGCCTTTTGAAATTAAAAGGGATATAATTATAATTTGAGAAAATGCATTCATTTCAGGGGAGATAAGTTTTTTCAACAAAATAAGTGGTTGCTATAATGCACTTATTTTACCTAATAATTGTTGAAAGTTACAAATAAAATTACTATATATATATACAATCGTATTTTTGTTTAAATTTTATTTTTATTGAAAAGGACTAACTATACTATCATTCCAATCGTTATCTAATGGTTCGCTTAGTAAAATTCATCCAAATTTGTGGGCTTTCATTGATGCCTTAACTAAAACTGAAAATTTCCTCGTTGACCACGATGAAAGGGGAGTTCTCTGTACACAGAGAGCTTTCATAACCGAAGAAGTGCACATATGTGGTACACGCATAAAATATCAGTAGATTTCTTTTAAATTAGATGTATCTCATGGTTTATATTAGTAATTTTAAGAAATGATGTACTGTGACAAGAGGGTAAATAACTAAAAAGAATATAGATCATGAAAAATATGTTTATTTATAACTATAACTGGCAAAAATGTGAACCAAAAATTAGACAATTTTAATTAGTGAAATAATTAATATTTTTTCATATAACAATACAAAATCTAGAAAAAAAATATAATTTGGTATAACAAAATAATGTATAAGATTAAATCAGTATGTTTTATTTACAGCAATACAACAATCATTCAAATAGTAAGACTTTGAAATTGACAGCATTATTTCGAATGTGTGACACCAAAACAAGTGAATCACATTCCTCTTATCTTTGCAATTATACACCTTTACATTGTTTGCGTTATGTCTTGATACCGTTTCTCACTTTTTCGTTCAGAAATGGTTTCGGTACAATTTGTTTTCTGAGATTTCCACAATAATAATTTTTCTCTCATAGTAAGTTTCCAGTTAGAAGCAGTGATGTGTAAAAATTGTCTGCAAAAATGGCTCAACCCTGTCCAAGTTTGCACAGCTGGAAAACGACCAATTCAGAGAGGATTAAGTGCCGTCTCTTTCATAGTTCCAATGATGTAACTGTTGCTTTGCGGGTCAATTGGATGGGGGCTATATCAAAAGCTCTTGAGTCTTACTCTCTGGTAAGAGAGCTTCTGAATCAGTAACATGTTTTTTTTATTATTTTCTAAATGGATGTTAATCATGGTGTGAATGAGATTATTTTATATGTATTTGATATCAATTACTTATTTATCAAAAATATGCTTCACTTCTTTCAAATCTTCGTGTTGATATATCATATATATAGTATTGATATTTTAAAAAATTAGAATTAGCGATATTTGAATGAAAAACTATTGTGGAACCGCTAAATATTTATCAATTTTGATTTAATCTCGTAAATGATAGCCTAATTGACTCATAAATGCAATGAAACCTTAGGAAAGTTGGTTACTATGCCCTGAGTGCACTAAAATTGTAAAATTAAAAACAAAATTAGATATATTTATACAATTAAACTCTATGTGTCATGCGGAACCTCAAGATGTTAATTGATTGAGCTAAGATTTTGCACAGAGTATTTACTCAGCATTTAACAACTTTTCCGCACTAAGGACAATGTGATTCATATTTTTTGGTTTTCGAGCCACCCTAATGTATATACTAGAATAAAAACTAAGACGGTTTTAAAATCTTTGGAACATTTCGAACAAATCTTTAGGGGGCTTTTTAAATTTTCATTGCTATTTTTTTAAGCATTTTTGGACGACTGACTAAAATCATTTTCAAAGGAAAATTACCTACATATTCGATTTCGAACTGTTATAAAAAGAAAACGAGAGATAATTTAGAAAAAAAGCCCTCTATAGATTTGTTAGAATTGTTTCAATGATTCTAAAACTGTCGTCGATTTTCTTGTAGCGTGAAAACTCATTGACTTCTAGTATTTTTTAGTTGGGTCTGTAGACCCAAAATCATGAAATAATCAAGTGAAATGTCAATTTCATCATTATGGATGCAGTTTGAATGCTGTTTTCGTGTTGTTCTGTAATCTATATGTATTCTAAATGCATAATACACTTCCTAACTTTCATTTTCCAACCAAAACATTATGATTTCCTACCCTCACCCGCCCCCCTTTGGACCCCTCCAGGGGGTGGGGGGTGTGCTAGTGTTCGTACCCTAACAAATATTTGGGATATGAAAGCCCACTACCTAAAGACTTTTTCAGTAATAAAAAGAACCAAAATCGATGGCTTGACCTCCTTAACTGGAGAGAACGATAAAATAATTCAAATCTATATAAGTAAGTACATGTTCAACTACTATAATTTATAAACATATCGCCGATTGAATTTGCTAATGAAATTGCCAATAGCTTTTTATTCGGAACAAAAAACTTCACCAATGTCATTCGCATGATCCGACACTTGTTCAATGTTTCTGCAATCGAACCAAATTGTTGTATTTAGAATATATATGTAGATTATAGAAGATCCTTTAAATTGAATATATAAGTCACTACAACTAAGATTCTTTTTGGAATATTACCAAATTCACTTCAAAATATATACAGGCCACTTTAAGTAAAAATTAGTACCTCACATTACCTTACAAATTGATTTTAATGCTGGGGAAACACCGCTCAGCATTGTTACTTCAATCTTTTCGTTTTCTATGAACAAAAATCATAGAACGTTTGCATGCTACAATATACCAGGCGGCTAATATTTTGTTTAGATGTGTATGCCGTCCTGTCCACTGCTCATCCGACTTTCAGCATATAGAATATAGTAGTGACAATTGAGACGGTTAGTGTGCGTGATGTCATCAAAGCAACACTCTTAATTGAATTTAAGGCAATCGAAGAGTGTTAAATTATAAATAAATGTTTATTTATTGCCAATATAAGAAAAGAGTAATGGTGTATTCAGTTATTCAAACTACTTGACCCTAATTTTCGATTAGTTCTGTTGTTGCATTTAATGACGTCACAATAACAAATCACTCTATTTTCACTACTACGAATATAGCAGTGGAATGAAAAATAAACCTAATAATGTAGCTGATGGACGTTGTTATAGTTCATGTACTATAACTTTCTTGTCTATGCTATGTACTATGGTTCCTACAATGTAAATAAAATTGTTTAAAAGTAATTTTCCGGTAATACAGCTCGGTGTCAACTCCGCTTTGAGTCGTCCTGTTATAAAATCGAGGTTTACCTGTAATTTAAATTCACATCATCCAATTTCTCCAAGTATTCGTCATATTAAATTAAATTATATAAATTCGAATTTATGGTTAAAGTTACAGTTAAACTATCCAACCTAATAACGGTTAAAGTCACGCGAGAAAATATTCAAACACTCCTTGCTAATCAAAAGTTTTTAGTCTTATTATATTACGAAAGCTTTTTTTAATCAATCAGACCTGACAGAACTTGGATGTGATCAATCTGCTGTGACAAAAACTCTGCTATAATAATTAAATGTTATAGATTATGGTATAATTGTTTACTTTCAATCTATTTTCTGTGAATCATTCTGTATTTTAGAATGAGCTGTTTTATATATTTAAGAAGAGTGATTGTTATGCCGCATGTAAAATAAATTTTTATATTAGTTTGTCTCACAAATAATAAGTTCATATAAACGCTAGTAATTCAAGGACTAGTTCGTGCTAACCAGATCTATAAAAATACATCAACAACTTTAATTCTCAACCAATTTGGATGCTGTCTGTCCGTTTCTTTTTCACATAATTACTACTATTTCACATAATTACTACTATTTCACATAATTACTACTATTTCACATATTTACTACTATTTCACATAATTACTACTATTTCACATAATTACTACTATTTCACATAATTACTACTATTTCACATAATTACTACTATTTCACATAATTACTACTATTTCACATAATTAATACTATTTCACATAATTACTACTATTTCACATAATTACTACTATTTCACATAATTACTACCATTTCACATAATTACTACCATTTCACATAATTACTACTATTTCACATAATTACTACTATTTCACATAATTACTACTATTTCACATAATTACTACTATTTCACATAATTACTACTATTTCACATAATTAATACTATTTCACATAATTAATACTATTTCACATAATTATTACTATTTCACATAATTACTACTATTTCACATAATTACTACTATTTCACATAATTACTACTATTTCACATAATTAATACTATTTCACATAATTACTACTATTTCACATAATTACTACTATTTCACATAATTACTACCATTTCACATAATTACTACCATTTCACATAATTACTACCATTTCACATAATTACTACTATTTCACATAATTACTACTATTTCACATAATTACTACTATTTCACATAATTACTACTATTTCACATAATTAATACTATTTCACATAATTAATACTATTTCACATAATTATTACTATTTCACATAATTACTACTATTTCACATAATTAGTACTATTTCACATAATTACTACCATTTCACATAATTACTACTATTTCACATAATTACTACTATTTCACATAATTACTACCATTTCACATAATTACTACTATTTCACATAATTACTACTATTTCACATAATTACTATTATTTCACATAATTAATACTATTTCACATAATTACTACTATTTCACATAATTACTACTATTTCACATAATTACTACCATTTCACATAATTACTACTATTTCACATAATTACTACTATTTCACATAATTACTACTATTTCACATAATTACTACTATTTCACATAATTACTACTATTTCACATAATTACTACTATTTCACATAATTACTACTATTTCACATAGATAAGAGTGATGTGAAATGTTCAACATGAACTAGCCACTTTGCGAAACGCATGTTTAAGAAGACGCGATTGGCTGGTGGAGTTAATGGCAGAAGAGGAGCTGATAATGCTTAACGTCAAAAGAGTGGCAAGACACCCATATTTTGAGAAGTTAAGGGAATGGTTTCCGGTATTTTCCATTTTTTTCGTTTTTTTTTTTTAATTTAGTTACCCTGCAAATCTACCAAAGAAAACTCATAAAAAATTCCATTCACCTAGTACGTTTGTACGTGTGTCAAACGCGCTTCTCAGTTTGGGGGTTAGGGAGTTATTCTCTTATAGAGAGTGGGTTTCACCCACTAACAATCTCTGTGCGCGCTCGTTTTGCTCTTCAGTTATAACTCTGACGCTCTTGAGTGCAGATGTTTTGAAATTGTTCTGTGTATACTGTGTATTAGCAAAGTGTGTGTGGTACCTTTCTATACGTGGATCAGTATTGTGATAGCTATTCTTTTGTCTTGTTGTTCTTTGCCCTGCTCACGTAAGTAATTATGCCGCCTAAACGTCGTAATTTCAAACGTAAAGTAACACCTGTTTGCGATATAGCTGATGCAATAGCTATAGACTCCTCCCCTCCCCCCCCCTCAACCTACTACATTTGGGCGTCGAGTCTCTGTTTTTGCATCTGAGCAACCAAAAGCAGGGGTATCCAACCCTTATATTGTAATAAGTTCAGCGGTCGTGGAGAATCTGTTAGCTAAAGTAACTGAAGTATGTGATATTTGTAATGGTATAAAAACTGGTAGAATTGTGACTGTATATGTTGATTCTTCTATTGAATTCACTTGCAGTCTTTGTGACGTTGCGGAAACTGTCTCAGGGGATAGTGCAATTGTGACCCTAGATGGGCAACCATCGAAGTACACATATGCTACTATTGCCACTGTTTATAATTCAGTTATCAACGCCACAGGGTATGCAGGTATATTGAAATCAGGAAATAACATGCACATGCATACTATGGGTAAACCGGTTTATTATGCTGTTACCAAATATATATATGGCCAGATGAATCTATATCGCGAACAGATGTTAGGTCCTGATAGCATTGGTGTGAAAGGTTTAGTTTATTACTATGGTAAGGAATTGAATCGTTTACCCAATGCTACTACAGGAATGCTAGATATTGATGTTAGCTTTGATGGAACTTGGATGACTCGCGGTTATAAGTCACATATTGCTGCGGCATTTGTGATGGATTGTCATTTAGGATCTGTTGTAGATTTTGTTGTATTGTGCAACTATTGTGAGGCATGTACTAAAAAGAAAAATTCCTCCTCACAAGAGGAATTTGAAATTTGGAAAGAAACTCACAATGGTTGCACGATAAATTTCGATGGCAAAGCAGGGGCAATGGAATCCGCTGCGGCTGTAATACTTTGGTCACGTTCTGAAAGACTTGGTTTACGCTATTTGACTTTTGTGGGTGATGGTGACTCATCTGCCTTCAATGCTGTTCGAGCATTGAATGGTGGCTCCGGTCCTTATGACACGCCCGTACTAAAGGAAGAATGCGTAAACCACGTCTGTAAACGGCTTGGTACTAGGTTGAGGAAGTTGAAGAAGGAATCTGTTGCTAAATTGTGGCGCCTGTGTTTGAAGGTCAAGTTCTGCAGTAAAGATAGAGCTGTGTTTGCAGCAATCTATTCTGCGCTCAATCACAATTTTGGAAGTGTTCTGGGCTCTTTGTTGGTGAAGATGCGTCCTCCCCCTCAAACAGTTATGAATCGTATTCAGTTGCTTCGACCAGCACTGATTGATACTCCCAGACGTAAGCGTAAGAGATCTTCAGTTGCGACTGCTGATCCAGCATACGCCCCTGGAGAGTTTTGAGGTTGTTTTGAGGTCGTTTGTTGTTTTTGTGTTCTTTCTGTGTTGTTTTTTTGCCTCCCATTTATGGTTGAAGGCTTCGTCGCTGCCTGGGTTGACCCCCGAAGCGACCTGATGAGTCTTCTTGGCTGGGACGAAAAGCATATAGTTTTTTTTTAAATTTAAAAAATTTATTGAAAAATATTTTTCTTCCTCCATTATCTCAGTACCATTTTTTCTCAAATTCTCCACGTTCAAAAGTATAGAACTTTTTGGGGGTTGGTGCTACAGAAAAATGTATAAGAGCTAATATGTTCAGACCGAAATTCCTAAGGTCGTGGTGAAGCCCTTTTCCTATAACTTTTTCTATAAACTTAATTTTTTTTGAAAAACAAAAACAAAAAAAAAAAATATGACAATTTTTTTTAAAATTCAAATAAAAATTTTTTCAGATAGAAATTCAAAAAAAAAGCTGCACCACGACCTTAGGATAGTAGTAGAGAACATATTAGCTTCAATAAATTTTTCTGTAGCACCAACCCCCAAGCCGTTCTATAGTTTCCCGGGGGGGGGGGGTCGAAAAAGAAGGTTTTTCGACCCCCACGGGGGAGGGGGGCCCCAAAATGAAAAAATCTCAGAAGAGAGCATATGATTTCTTTTCACTTTACACCTTATGTTCAAATCTCAGCTCAATCGGACAAGTATTATTGGTACATCCTAAATACCGGAAACCATCCCCTTAAAAACAAGGAGGATTGTTATTGCCAGAGACATGAGCGTGGTAATGACGGGAAGGGAATGGAATATGAATGGAAGTTAGTCAATTACCTGGTCATCATAGTTAGATCAATGAAGAAAAAAAAGACACTGAAGAAACTGATGAAGATGACGCAGAAGAGACATTGAGGGAAATACAGGGCACGGTGGGGCGCATCCAAGGAGGCGCCAGGGGAAAGCGCACGGTCTGCCAGTGGCGCCAAAGAACCCAACAGGTACCGGAGGGCTCTGTGGGGTTCAACCGCAAGGAAGAGTCCCCAACATCCCCTGAATACAACAGAGTGGAACGGGGTTGGCCACCCCGAACACCTCTCAAAACAAAATATCGGCGAAGGCACTTTCGGTGCCCGAACTTTGACGGATCAAGCGGTGTGTGGCTTGAAGCAGAGGACGGCAGAAGTGAAGAGGCAGCTGTGCACTATTCACCCGAATCCTGGTCCGGTGAGGCAGGGGGAAGATGGGGGTTTGTTAAGGGTGGGGATCGGGGGGAGAAGAAGGAGGGGAGTGAGACGTATAGGTAGTGGGAGAGAGAGACGTAGGTTGAGAGAGGAGCGGCGGGGGGGGGGGGGGGTGATAAATGCTGGGGAAGGTGGTAGAACTAGGAGGGGAAATAGAGGTAGGGGGGAAAATAATAGAAGGGAAAGAAGATTAGGTAGACATAGGAAAAGGAGGGAAAGACAGATTAGGAAACAGTTAGGGAGGAGAAGGGTAGACAGTAGAAGACGCAGGAGGGAAGGCATTAGGGAAATAGTAACTTGGAATGTGCAGTGGCTATCCTTGAGGGAGAACAATAGGAGGAGATTGCGAAGGGTGGCGGAGCATATAGAAGGGAAGGGATGGGAGATAGTCTTGATGACGGAGGTGAGTGCAGATGGGGAAGGGATTATATGGTTAGGAGAGGAGAATGGTGGTGATCCATTCGAGGAAGGCAGCGGTGGTATTGAGAGGGGAGGTTATGGAGAAATGGGTAGAGGAGGGACAGCAAAGATGGCTTAGGGACAGGGTAGTTACGGTGGTTGTAGGGGGAATGAGGCTGGTATCCGTATACCAGCCAATATGGGGATCAAATGATGTAGAAATGGAAACGTATAGGAGGGATGTAGAGGAACAAGTAGCTATGCAGGGGAGGGATAGGTTGATAATAGGAGGGGACTTTAATGCTAACGTAGGTAGGGGTTTTACTAGACAGGGGGTATGTGGTAAGTATGGAGTAGGTAGAGCAAGTGAGGCAGGCAGGGATTTTATAGAATGGTGTGAGATGAATGATTTGAGTTATGTGAATAGTTTTATGAAGCATGGTAGAAGGGGTACATGGTTTCATGTGAGGTATGGCAGGTGGTATGAATTGGATGGTTTTGTGGTTAGGAAGGATGAAAGGGTACGAATGGTGAAGCGAATGAAGACTGAATGCAGTGAGGGGCTCTCGGACCACAAAGCTAAGATAATGGAGGTGAAAGTAAAGAGCAGAACGTGGAGGAGAATAGGAAGGACAGAGATCCGACCTCCAAGGATAGGGTATGTAAGGATGGCATGCGAGGAAGTGAAAGAGAGAGTGATTGATATGGTGAAAGTGATGTTTGATAGTAGAGCAGATAGGTGGGATGAATCATTGAAAGTGGGTGTGATGGTGCCATTGTTTAAGAAAGGTGATAGGAAGGACAGGAATAATTATAGGGGGTGTGTTTGCTTGCGATGGGGAGTAGAGTGTTAGCGAGAGTGATTGCGAAGCGTTTGAGTTGGTGGGCGGAGCGAATGGGTGTGTTGGATGAGAATCAGTCGGGTTTTAGGAAGGGTAGGGTACAGCGGATGCGGCGCAAATGATGGTGAGAATGAATGAGGATGTTGTGGATTATGAGAAACGAATGAGTGTACATGGAGGTGAAGTGAATGGGAATGAAAGACCGGTGGCGCGATTGTTGGACCTGCGAAAGGCATATCCTAGAGTAAGCAAGCCCGCGCTGTGGCAGCTACTCGAAAGATATGGTATGAATGGGAAGTGTATGGATACGATTGTGGACTTGCATGAGACGACTGTGTATAGAGTGAAAGGTAAGGAAGGGATGAGTGAGTCGTGGGTGCCTGAGAGAGGATTGCGTGATGGCTGTGCCACATCACCGATCCTTTTCAATATTTTTCATCAGGCGGTGATGCGGCAGGCCGAGAATGAAAGAGGTGTGAATGCTGGTGTGGTATGGAAGTGGATGCCTGGTGGGTCGTTTGCGGGTGAAAGGAACTGGGACCGAATGAATAGCGAGGCGAAAGAGGTGCGAGTGAGGAGTGTGCTGTTTGCGGATGATACGACGATTGTGGGTGTGAAAGAAGAGATGAATGACGGTGTGAATGTTGTGAAAGAAGTAATGAGTAGATGGGAAGAGCCGAACAATGAGGATAAGGAGGAGGAGCTTGAGTTTGGTATGGAAGAGTCGAATGAGATTAGAATGTTAGGCAGTTGGATAGGTGCGGAGGCGGATGTGAAGAATAGGATTAAGAGAGCGAATGGTGTATGGTGGAGAGTGAAAGGGCAACTGAAAGGGTCGCGAATGACGAAGAGATGGCAAGCGAGAGTGATTGAGATGTGTGTTGAGAGTGCGATGTTGTTTGATTGTTGTCAGGTACGACCGTGGTATAAAAGGGATGTGAATCGGCTCCAAAAGTGGATGGATAAATGCTATAGGTATGTGTGGAATGATAGGGGAGGCCAACCTTTGAGACGTATGGAAGAAATGCATGTGAATATGACTGATGTGAGAGCTAGGTTAGGTGTGAAATCGGTGGCATGGAAGATTGAGAAGAGAGTGCTTGAGAGAGTGGGTCATGTGATGCGAATGGGCAATGAAAGGCAGGTGAAAGCGGTGGTGCTAGGATGGTATGAGAAATTAGAAGAGGTGAGAAAGGTGCCTGGGAAGAAGAGAAAGACTGTGTTGTATTGGAAGAGGTTATTGAGAGAGGCGGCGATTGATTGGACGGATGTGGAGAGATTGTGCGGCGATAGAGAGGTATGGAAGGATGCGGTGAATGAGAGAATGGACCATCTGGATGTATGGGAGAGACAGCGTGTGCATGAGTATGTATGGGGGGGGGGGGTGAATGAGTTAGCTTTAAGTAGGAATGTAGGTAGGGGGGTAATAGATTTAACATGTAGGTATGAGGGATGTGGGAAGGTATGTAAGTCGAAGGGGGGATTAACGGTACACCAGAAGCGGATGCATAGGGCAGCGGAGGGAAGGGTGACGTTTGTATGTGGGAGGTGCGGGGTAGTATTGCAGACGGAGGGAGCTAGGAAAAATCATGAGGTTAGTTGTACGAGTGGCGCTGGTAAAAGTTTAGGTAGGAGGGAATGTGGGGGTTGTGGGGTGGAGGTATCTAGGAGTAATTACGCTAGGCATGTTAGGGGATGTAGGGGTGTGGGTGAGGGTGGGGGGATGGTAGGAGCGGGTGCCGCAGCTGGTGTGCAGAGTCTGTGAGCGGACGCTGTCTTATGCCAACATGGCCAGGCACCAGGAGAGATGTCGGGTTTGGGACCCGGGAGGGGAGCCAGACCCCGTTGGGGGTGTCGGCTAAATTGGAATTGGAATTGGAAATACAGAAAAGAGATGAGAAGAAAAATTGAAGCTATATAAGAGGTGGTGAAGGTGAAGTACAGGGTGATAGTGAAGAACATTAGTATGAATGACAGTGGAGATAAAGAGCGAAATGAGAAGGCTATGGAGAAACATATGATAGAACAGAGAGAAATAGAAGAAGGGCAGGAGGATGAATAGATAAGATAGAGACGGCGAATAAAAAAAACATGCACATTCATACTTTGCTCATTCCGTCGGCAATGTACATTTGTTTTTGAATGAGTATAAAAATATTTCTAAAATTAGCTACCATCAGTTACACTAAAAATATTTCGAATAAACATCACTTTAATCAATTTTCTTTTTCTTACCATTAATTTTTTTTCATTATTATTGTTTCAATTAAAATAGAGAATTATTTTATAGTAGCTATACTTTATATAGTCAATAGGGTCATATTTAATATCAGAATTTTTCTCACTTAATGAAAGGAAATGTACCTAATTTACAATATTCTTTTCATTATAATAACTTTTTTGATGTACCCTATCCGGCCCAAGTGATCATACATATAATATCACTTGTCCTTTTAGGGGATCCGGTCAGTATACCCATATATGATCACTTCAATTTCTATCTTTGTGACAAACATTTCCTTTCACATTTAACGCCTTGAATAATCAAGTGGTTGATATATCTATTGATGAAAAACTTTTTTTTCAAAAAATTCAGAATACAAAGAATAGCACAGACATAAGCTTTACATGTCAAACTTTTCAGTGAGTGTGGTTTTGTATCATATTATTTAAGAGTTACTTTCACACAACACTGGGCTTATATGAGCTAATTAAAATTTTGGCTTGTTAGTTTTATGATAATATTTTAGTAAAACACATTTCAGATATAATCATTCAGATATTTCGACAGTTTTCAAATATTTATAAGACATGAAATGCATGGATTTCTGATCAGGTGGAGCTAAAAACAGAGGAACGATGGAAAAACAAACTCAAATTTTAAAGTTACTAAGTGAAGTGTTCTTTGTAAGAAATTTTTTAACATAAAAATAAGATAATTACGAGTTTAGTTTCTAATCCTGAATCTAGCAGCAAAGTTAGTTTTTAAAAATAAAAAATATGAATTAACGCAATGAAAAATTATTGAATAATAAAATGCATAATCACACCCACTGGAAATTGCTTTAAAGCTTGTGTTTGTACTATTCTTTGTATTTTGAAATGTTTGGAAAGAAAGTTTTGCATCTATAGATTTATCCTTTTTGTCAACTATTTTATTGTTTAAGGGGCTTAATGGGTCAAATGTGAAATAAATGATTTAACAAAGAGATAAACTTAGTATACTTCAACTTAAAATTTTAAATCTACCGTCAATATTAATTTTTATACATCATCATGCACTGTTTCGGACTATACGATTAATATTATTCTACTTAATTTTTAGGTTAAAATAATTCTGTACTTCACTTCAAATTAATTCCATGAAAGGTTAAATTTACAAGCGCATTACAAATCACCCTAAATAAAATTACAATATATTGCATGGCAGCTGTCCGCAAGTCAGTTATCTGCATGGCAATTGTTCGTGCACCATTACAAATATTATTCTTATTTGGATGTGCACTAAATTTTATACAAAATTGGGGGTAATGAAACAAATATTAGGTAACTGTTTTGGGAAATCAATATAGCAACTCATTATTGTACAAAATTTAATATACGTATATCCGCGCTCGAATATAAGCATTATAAAGTGAACGGAACTTCACACAATTCTTTCCCTTTACCATACCTACTTGTGAGTTGTGAGTATTATTATCTAACTATTATAAGATATCTAGTTTCCACAGCTCAACTGCGCAACAATACACTGCCAATTCCTATGTCGATAATGTTTGTTTTTGTAGCTACATTTACGTTACATGCCTGGGAATGTAGTTGTTTAAAATATGATACATATCTTGAAATTTTGTCTTAGTAGCTTATATAGTTATGTATTGATTGATAAAATAAAATCAGATACTACTCCAGAGCAATTCTACAACAAACGTAATATAATTTATATTATTTCATATATTCAGTAATATTAATTCAATATTCCTGCCCCTATATATTTACTTCGATTAGAAAGGCTTTATAAATATTCAATGAGACGTGTAACTACATCTTAAAGAAGCATGTATTTTTACGTATTTAATGTCTATTTAGTGGCTGATATATTTGTTTCATTATAAGTAAGCTGTATTACTGTTATATTATGAATTAATTTGCTTTGCGATGAATTCAGTTGCGAGAACTTTTCATGCGGTGAACTGTCCGGCGGTGAATTGAGGGCGAGACCATTCCACACACCAAATAGTTTATCATCTACTCCATCACTGTTGGTCCTGCTTCATATTATTTACCTGCTTTGCACACTCTCGAGACTGTTGCACGTTTTCAAATATCTTAAAAACGCGCAGCGCGTTCCCGAGATTGTGCAAATCGGCAAATGGTACGTAACATATATTATTCAATCATGAGGGATTCGATTTCATGAAGTGAATTCTGGTAAAATCATACGGCAAGAGAAAACTAATTGCTCCTGTTTATCAATGCTGCAAATCGAATTGAAATCAGAAACCAGTGAAGAATGAATTTGGCTTAATCCTAAAGCTCGGGGCTTTTTTGGGTAATGATGAAACCATTAAAAAATTATTTCTATATTTTGTGTTTAAATAATGAATATAAGGAACAAAAATAACTTACTTGAATTTAGCAACGTAAAGTGACGCATTGTAGAGTTTTTGGAAAGAGAGAATAAACATTCCGCCTGCTATGAAAGGAGGGAAACGATCGTAAGGATATTGGTCGGTAGTTATACAGAATTTATTTATCTTATTTCTATTTGGTATAGGATGACGGCAAAGATAACCAGCCCACAGGTCTTTAATGGAGCCATGAACGAGGGGTTCATGATCCACAGAAGCAGAAAGATATTTCAGAGGACTTCAAAGGAATCGGAAGAGGTTAGAATTGGATACGAAATAATTGTCGTCAACGAATGTATAGTAATCGACGTTTGAACAGTGCATCTACTATTTATATAATAAATGTTAAATATAATGAAAAAAATAACAGAATTCAAACAGCTAGGTTTTATTATCGCAACAAATTTATTGTTTTTATTTACAAATGATTAACATTTACAACTAGTAAGAAAACATGTCACGGGTGATATTAACCCGTGAAATATTAACCATATATTGATTGGTTCATTTGCAAGATAATTGAACATAGCTACCTAAATTTCAGTTAAGCTATTTTCTCCGAACGTATTACAAATATTAACATCATGTAGGTGGGATAACTTGAAAATGATTTTATGGGAAATAATATACTTAAATATTTACCATAAATTATAATCTGCATGATGATAATAATTTTAATACTAGCGGTAGATAGAATTGTCAAAAGTTACTCATCAATTAGCTCCTACACCGGGAGAAATAATTACGAGAAATGCTCCTGAATTATTTGATTTAGTCATATGTGCTAGTAATAATAAGTGTGAGGTACAATTATTTACATTTTATCTTACCATTGAATTTTTTTGTTGCAGGCTGTAAATTTGAAAGCATTTATTGTTACTTATATGAATAAAAAAAGATTTAATTTCTTGTTAGCTGTTTTTACCCTATTACTTAGTTTCTTTAAAAACTTAATCGACTGTAATGTGAATTTTTCTATAATACGTTAAATAATTAATATATTCACATATCATAAACTGGATTGCATCCACTCGGTAGATCGCATACCTTCGCCGCCGCTTATCTGTTTGCTACCAAAATCTAATAAACTGGTGACTGGATAGTGACCAATCGTCATACCAAGATTCATGCAATATGGTTCAATACTTTTTGGGTTAATGAGTTTTAAATGACCTTGACCTTTGATCAGATCACTCTCAATATTCTACCAGATGGTTCCTGGACATTGTCTAATCGTCCCATCAAATTTAAGATAATTTGGTTGAATACTTTTTGAGTTATAAATGACCTTGATCTTTGACCTTTGTCCCAATCGCTCTCAAAGTATAGCAAAATGGTTCCTGTATATTGACCAATCGTCTCACCAATTTCCATGCAATATGGTTTAAAACATTTTGAGTTATAAATGACCTTGACCTTTGACTGTGTCCTTCCCCAAATTCTACCAGCATGTCACTGGACATTGATCAATCGTTTCACAAAATTTCAAGCAATTTGGTTGAACACTTAATCAGTTATGCGAGTAACAAGATGATAAATAAATGAATAAATAAATAAATGCAGGCCATAATATTACCTTCTTGCATTCTGCGAAGGTAATGAATAGTAGGTGTACAAACGGAAAATATGACTGGAAATCAAATGAGCGGGAATCATTTGACCGGGAATCATATGGTATGGGGATCAAATGACCGGGGTTCAATTAACCGAGACCCAGAGCTAACAGAAAGGAAATCGATCAAATATTCTGTTCATAATTAATTATGGAATAAATATTCACATTACATGCACTTTCACTTTTTCTAAGATTCAATAGAAGAACAAGCTGTATTCCAACTTATCACATATCGTAAATTTAATGGTAATTAGGTAGGGTCGGGAGGGGCGAATCTTGCGCACTAAAAACTTTTGGGTTTTGCAACTTATTTTTTGCAGATAGACGAATAATATTTGACATGAAGAACCGCAATAAGGCCTTTTATACACCATCCAAAGGACAAAAAATTAGCATTTGTATAATCTGAGTTATTGACGAAAGTAGTGCGCAATTGAAATTGTCCTTGATGGGGCGATTCTTGCGCGCGAGAGGGGCGAATAACTGCGCACCCATTATTTAATTAAGCTATAAAAGTAATTCCAATGTGTTTAAAAGCATAAACAATCATATGATTCAAATTCAAAACTTGAGACAAACTTTTTTCGACCTGTTTACGTAAAGTTTGTAGAATGTATGTGTGACGTCATGAATGTTGCTTTCTATTCAGGATTAATTTATTTTTGTAATATTAGTTTATCTGAAGAATGACACTCTTGTATAAAATATTCCTTTTCCCTAAGATATATGATGGCTTTCCCGTATTCTCACTCATTAAATTTGTACTTTCCTTAGCGAGATAAAAGTTTACGGGAAAGCCTTCAGAATTTTAATCCCTCGTCTAGTTTTCACTTCAGAGTTGCCAGACGCGCAATAAGTCAGTATTCCACCGCATCTGAATGAAAACACTGTGCTCTCTGTGTGTCTAAATCAGCGCCAGTCGCCGCCATTTCATGTCCATGTTTACAATCTTCATTTTATGAATGTCTATATACAAAATGGAAGGCTAGACACAACGACTGAGCCGGGATCCTAGCAAATAGACATAATGGAGCCGAGACAATACCTACTGAGCTATTCTCAAATTCATACAGGACTGGGGAGACTTCAACTCTACAAAAGGTCAAATCGAATGAGATTGGCAGCTCGTTTGTCCAGGATGTAAAAGATGTGGAGAGGTGTTCACCGAGATTTTTTCAGTCATGATGACACTAAAATAGTTGTGGTAAGCTCGCTAACCTTTTTTCTCAATAGGGAAAAGTGCTATTTTTTGTGAGTGAGGAACGGGTTAACTTATTTAGGGGCCTTTAACTAAAATCTGAAATAACTATTTAAATTCTGATAATTATTAAATATAATGAACTAGGGTTAAAGAGATGGGTTGTTTTCAGGGCATCAGTCTAGCTGCCTTTTAATTTAAAGCTGTTCGTGCAGTTGGGGGTAGGTTGTTGAATTGGATTCTTTCAACTATTCAAATTAGATTGGTTGATTCCATAATTTAATTTCACTGTGGGCATATCTTAAATTTCTATAAGCCATACTATTCTAATATTCTTCAAATGCCATCATTTCTATTCTGACTCTAATGCCTAATGACTCTAATGCCTAATGACTCTAATGCCTAATGACTCTAATGCCTAATGACTCTAATGCCTAATGACTCTAATGCCTAATGACTCTAATGCCTAATGACTCTAATGCCTAATGACTCTAATGCCTAATGACTCTAATGCCTAATGACTCTAATGCCGTATTTTTTACTTGTTTAAACTTTACTTATATAGTGTATTTATAATTTCTAGGCCATAACTATTCGGTCCTGAGCCCCTGTGATGGACGGGAGTTGCTTGATGTGGGAGATGTGAGAGTCGTCATCTTTGTTGTGCCAGGACTCCTCCGACACCCTAACATATTCCGCATTTGTATTTCAAAGATAAAATTTCATCAATCATTTATTAAACTTCAGTTATTTAATGTTATACTTTAAATTTTTAATGAAGTAGTATAATTATTACTTATTGTCTCATTTATCCTGGCCCTTATAGCAACAAATTTGATATGGTGGCCAGTATGGGGATCAATTGTATGGGGATCAATCAATATAGCCTCATAAAATCGTGACTGATTGTTCGAACTCGGTGACACTCTCTATCTCCCTCATCTCGTCTCTCGTCTCACAAGCTGGGATCCCTTGGTGTAAGTCTAATTTTGACCATTGTATTATTTCAGGTGTATTTACTCCTTATATCATTATTGTGTTCATTCATACTATTTGTTTTAGGATTAATTAATAGTAACTAGCTAACTAAATATGCCTCCTAAGGTAAAGGGTGACTCTGCTGAGAGTAGTTTAGAGGAGAGTGAAAGAGACGTGTATCAGGCAAATGTTAAAGAGAGGGGTTACTTAAGGCAAAAGATTACTAGAATATGTAATTTAGTGGATGATTATACTACTGAGAGTAAATTATTATCATATCGTGAGAAGCTAATTTCAATTAGACCTGATATCTCTGAGCTAGATAAGAATATTTATCTTTATCTATCAGAGGTAGATTATCAAGGAGCTATTACTGACCTTGAAGAAGCTGAAGGGTATGAAGATAAAATAGATGGGGTATTGTATTCAATACAAAATTTGGATCCTCCAAGGAGAACTGAAGGTTCTATTAACAAGTTGAAATTGCCAGAAATCAAGTTGCCAGAATTTTCAAATAGCAAGGATCAAAGCTTAGAAAAGTTTTTCTATTCTTTTGAATCCATTGTGAATAAACACTCTCTTTCTCCTTATGAGAAATTAGTATACCTTATAGGTCAATTGAAAGGAGCTCCTCGAGTTTTAGTTGATTCCTTAGACTCTAAACACCAAACCTATGATGAGGCTAAAGCTCTCTTGTCACAGGCCTTTGCCTCTACTATAACCCAGAAGTATGAGGCTATTGAGAGGCTTTCCAAATTAAAAATGAGCTTTAATAAAGACCCTTATGAATTTATTGGTGACCTTAGGAGTGTCTGTAGCACCTTTGAAAATTTGGAAATAACAGTGAATGAGGTGATTCAGTTCTTTGTGTGGTATGGCATGAATGATAAGTTCCAGGCTCAAATAATACAAATTACTAATCAGTGCAAGCCAAGTCTAGATCAAATTAACAATGTAATATTTGAAGCTGCTGAAAGATACCTGAGATCTGTAAATAGAAATAAAACTGAAAACCCTCCTAAGGAGTGGGAAGTGAGGAAACCCTCTACTAGTAATATGGCTGTAAATATTTCTCATAAAAATTTCATTCCATGCCATTTATGTGTAAGTGATAAAATGGATGCTTCACATTCCATTAAAAATTGCCCTAAGTATGTCAGTGCTAAAGAAAAGGTAGAGAAGTTAGAGAAATTAAGATTTTGCTCTAAGTGCTCCTTTAAAAATCACTGCACTAGCCAATGTAGATTTAAATTTCAATCTAACTGTAGCTTCTGCAGGGGAGAACATATGAGTTATTTATGTACAAGGGGGGAAAGTAAATTCAGTAGATCACACAATAGAATGTGTTGGTCTCAAACTTTACCGAGTAATACTAAGGATGATAAAATTTTGCTCCCCACATTTACAGCTGAAGTAAGAAATGGGAATAGTTCAAATTTCATAAGAACCTTAAAAGACAGTGGATCCCAGCGGAACTTCATTGCTAAGAATTTTGCTGATGAAATGCAGTTACCTATTAGTAACCATAATGTAAAGCTAAAAGTTAATGGGTTCAACTCTAGTAAAGACTTGATAACTAATGCTGTTAAAGTTCCAATAATGATAGGATCTGATATTTGTACTGTGGAGGCTTTGGTGGTCCCTGAGATAAAAATTTCTCTTTATGCTCCTAAAATTAAAAATTTAGTTAAGGGATTTGTTGATAAGGGATTCATTTTGTCAGACAGGGCACTTCATGACTGTGATTCAATTATCAAAGACTTTGGTATGATTCTGGGTGCTGATTCTGATTCCATTTTGAACACCTCTACTGTCTGCTTTGGTGCAGAAGGAAAGGAAAAGTCGTTTTTTGTAAATTCCAATGTGGGTGTAATGCTTTCAGGAAATATGAATGTTATGCTAAGTAATCTTTGTTATCTACCTAACTTCTCTCCTGCTGGTAGGTTGGAGAAGAAAACTGATGAGGAATCAAAGGTTTCCCACAACAATTACTTGCAGACAACCATGCTAGAATTGTGGGATGATGAAGGTAACATTGTGGAATCTGAATTAGAGCAGATAACTAGTGTTGCTCTTTCAGAGGAAGCAAATAGATTTTTGAATAATGAAACTGTAGAAATTGATGGTAAAGACTCTGAAATTAACATGAAGTTAGTAGACTATGTTCTTGCAAATTCAGATAGAATGGATGATGGCCGTTTGATTATGCCTCTTCCATGGAATGCAGATGTTAAACACCTCCTGGGTACTAATTTAAACCTAAGCAAGAGTATATTGGCTTCAAATATGAAAAAATTAAAGAAATCTCCTGAGAAGTTAAAGATGTATAATGAGGTCTTTAAAGAACAAGAGCAGCTAGGTATAATAGAGAAGATTGATAACCTAGATTCCTTTCTAGCTGAAACCCCTGGTTGCAGTTTCCTACCCCACATGCCAATTTTCAAGTTGGACAAAGAGACTAGCAAATGTAGAGTGGTTTTTCTATCTAACTTGTGTGAGAAAAACAGGTATGAACCTGATGCTGTCAGTCACAACCAAGCCCTATTGCCTGGTCCTTGCCTAAATCATAAGTTGTCAACTTCAATAATTATATCTAGGTTTGGTAAGTTTATGCTCACCTTTGATATTACCAAGGCCTTTTTAGGTATAGCTCTGAGAGAATGTGACCAGAACAAGCTGGCGTTCCTTTGGTATAACTCTATAGAAGTAGCCAATCCTTCAATAATAGCTTTCAGAAATTGTAGACTAAGCTTTGGACTGAGACCCAGTCCAACAATACTCATGCTTAGCCTTTATAGGATGCTAATGATGGACATCCAAGGGGATTCTCCTGAGATCATAGAGTTAAAGAGAATGATCTATAACTCTATTTATATGGATAATGGGTGTATTACCTGTAATGAACTAGAATATCTCTCTTGGGCCCATGAACAGTTGGTGCATATTTTCCAACTATATCAGTTAAAATTACAACAGTTCGCTACCAATGCCCTTCCTCTTCAGGATAAACTGGATGAAAGCTTGGAAAATCCTACACCAGACAAAGTTAAATATTTCGGAATGCTGTGGCATAGAGGTGACGATAAACTAAGCCCAAATCCTATCCATTTGAATGAGGAGGCAAACTCCAAGCGATCCATCTTATCCTCCCTAAATGGTGTGTACGATATATTTGGCATATATGGTCCTATACTAAACAGGTCTAAGCTCTTTTTTCAGAAACTGCAATTGGACAAGTTAACCTGGGACGAAGTACTACCTGAAGTCCTTTGTAATGAGTGGAGAAACATCGCTAGGCAGGCTAACTTTGCTCCTCTTGTGGCAATAGATCGCTGTGTGGGTAGCGTTGGAGGCCTGTTTGATGTCATCGCTTTCTCAGATGCATCTGCGGAGATCTATGGTGTTGTTGTCTACATAAGGGAGGTATCCACAAACAAGGTAAATCTCTTACTGGCTAAGAATAAATTAATCAATAAGAATGGCTTAAAGAAAAGTATTCCGAGCTTAGAATGCCAAGGTATTACACTAGCTGCAGAAACTCTCATTGACTTGTATGAAGAGTTATCTGGCAAATATATTGTCGACCCTATAAGAATTCGGAAGTTGCTAGTATATACAGATAGCATGGTGAACCTTCACTGGTTGAATTCTTACCAGAACAATGAGAAGCTACAGAAACGAAGCGTTTATGTACTTAATAGATTGGAAAGAATCAAACATTGCTGTGAGGTTCATCCCATTGAATTTATGTATATTGCTGGAAAGGAAAATCCGGCAGATTGCATATCAAGACCAATAAGTTATCATAGACTAATAAAAACATGTTATTACTCTGGTCCCGAATTCCTTTCTAGAAATGAAGATGCTGGAGAAGATTTGAAGGTAGTGATACCCTTAATCACACCGCTACCAGCTGAATCCCCTTCAATGGACACAGAACGAGGAGAAGTGGTTGTATCTATGGAAGTGGATTCTTGTGTACAGCCAGCGGAGTTGGGTTTGTTGAACGCAGAGAACTTCTCATCATTCACAAAACTCGTGAGAGTACATAGGTATGTCTTGCTATTTATTAAGAAATTAAAAGATAGAACTGGCATTAGACCAGAAAGTTCAAAAGACTATGCTTCCTATGAATATTTTTCGGACATGATAATATCTAGAGAGCAACGTAAAATTTATCCCGACGTATTTGATTTCTTTGAAAAGAAGACGAGAGTCCTGCAGCATATACCGAAATTGGTTATGCAAATGAATTTGGTATTAGGAGAAAATTCCATTATTAGAGTTAAAGGAAAATTTGCTAACGGTGTTATGCCAATATTACTTCCAAAAGAATCTTGGATAACTAGACTTATCGTCATGGACACTCACAAACAATTACTACATACAGGATTGTATAGTAGTCTGCGAACCTTAAGAAAGAGTTTCTGGATTCAGAAGGGATTCAGTTCTGTACGTAAGATCTTAAATGAGTGCATATCCTGTAAAAGGTATAATGGGAGGCAAATAAAAGTCAATCAGAATGATTATAGATCCTTCCGTTCTTCACCTCCTGAAGTCCCTTTTTCCTACATTTTTATTGACTACATGGGCCCCTGGAAGGTTGCCTTGGGTGGTAAGAACGTGAAAGTGTATGTGTTGGTAATAACTTGCTTATGGAGCAGAGCCATAAACCTCAAAGTATGCTACTCTCTTAACGTTACTGACTTCTTGAGGGCCATTCAGGTTCACATCTTTGAATATGGACTATTCAGGCTATGCGTTTCCGATTTAGGAAAACAAATAACCTGTGGATCTAAAATCATCAGAGATTTGTTAGATGATCCGGAAACCTATGATTTTCTGAAGAGCCAAAAGATCGACAGTGTGGAATTCCAACAATATAGTAAAGGAAATAGTTCTCTCGGCTCATTGGTCGAAAGCTGCGTAAAGCAAACCAAATTACTAATTGGCAAGTCTATCCACAGAAATGTTTTGGACTTCAAAGATTTTGAAATGTTAATCTCAAAGGTAATTTACGTGGTTAATCAGAGACCGGTGGCTTTTCGAGAGAGCCTGAGAGAATATATTGTGAAAGAAGAGATACCGGATACAATAACTCCTCGTCAGCTGGTGAGGGGATATGAGATTGTTGGGATTAACATCATACCACCATCAACTCTCATAGATGTTGATTTCGACGAATTTTCTACTTCCCGTATCAGGTGTAATTTTGACAAGTACCAGAAAGTACACCAGAAAACTTCAGAACTATACCAGGAAGAATTTCTGGTACAGTTGATGGCACAGGCAGTTGATCATAAGGAACTCTATAAGCCAGTACCACATAAAAGATTGGAGATAGGAGACATTGTACTACTAGTCGAAACTAACGTTAAACGAATAAACTATCCTATGGGGATAGTTCGCAAAGTAGAAACCAATTCGGAAGGTGAGGTAGTTTCGGCTGTTATATTCAAAGGAAAGACTCGAGAACATGTCTATAGACACGTTACTTCGCTGATTTTACTGTTGAAGAAGGAAGGATTTCAAGAGACTCCCAGATCTCATATCAGCGTACCTAATGTTCCACCGAATAGGGTTCAGCGACCAGTTAGAAAGGCTGGTATGAAAGGTAAACTAATTACTCGATCTCTAATGGAGGGGGGTTTGCTTTGAAGTAACCATCGCCTCCTAAAATTGTAAATAAATGTATAAAATTTTTGCTGTGTTCTGTTCTTGTTCTTTGGGTTGTTTAAATTTTTAGTAAATGGTATTTATAAAAAAAAAAAAAAAGTATTTATTTTTTCAAATGTTCATATAAGAAAATTAGCTATTTATATTATAAATGATTATATGATCGTAATCTTGTTCCAATAACTAAATGAAATGCTCTAAAATAATGAATTATATCTTGAATTATTATTGAAATTTAGTGTGTGTGTGTATATATATATTTAGACAATATCTATGATTGTATTCGTGTTTCCATGATATAAAAACACGAATCCCTTGGGGGAGTGTATAAGATATTCCTTTTCCCTAAGATATATGATGGCTTTCCCGTATTCTCACTCATTAAATTTGTACTTTCCTTAGCGAGATAAAAGTTTACGGGAAAGCCTTCAGAATTTTAATCCCTCGTCTAGTTTTCACTTCAGAGTTGCCAGACGCGCAATAAGTCAGTATTCCACCGCATCTGAATGAAAACACTGTGCTCTCTGTGTGTCTAAATCAGCGCCAGTCACCGCCATTTCATGTCCATGTTTACAATCTTCATTTTGTGAATGTCTATATACAAAATGGAAGGCTAGACACAACGACTGAGCCGGGATCCTAGCAAATAGACATAATGGAGCCGAGACAATACCTACTGAGCTATTCTCAAATTCATACAGGACTGGGGAGACTTCAACTCTACAAAAGGTCAAATCGAATGAGATTGGCAGCTCGTTTGTCCAGGATGTAAAAGATGTGGAGAGGTGTTCACCGAGATTTTTTCAGTCATGATGACCCTAAAATAGTTGTGGTAAGCTCGCTAACCTTTTTTCTCAATAGGGAAAAGTGCTATTTTTTGTGAGTGAGGAACGGGTTAACTTATTTAGGGGCCTTTAACTAAAATCTGAAATAACTATTTAAATTCTGATAATTATTAAATATAATGAACTAGGGTAATTAAAGAGATGGGTTGTTTTCAGGGCATCAGTCTAGCTGCCTTTTAATTTAAAGCTGTTCGTGCAGTTGGGGGTAGGTTGTTGAATTGGATTCTTTCAACTATTCAAATTAGATTGGTTGATTCCATAATTTAATTTCACTGTGGGCATATCTTAAATTTCTATAAGCCATACTATTCTAATATTCTTCAAATGCCATCATTTCTATTCTGACTCTAATGCCTAATGACTCTAATGCCTAATGACTCTAATGCCTAATGACTCTAATGCCTAATGACTCTAATGCCTAATGACTCTAATGCCTAATGACTCTAATGCCTAATGACTCTAATGCCTAATGACTCTAATGCCTAATGACTCTAATGCCTAATGACTCTAATGCCTAATGACTCTAATGCCTAATGACTCTAATGCCTAATGACTCTAATGCCTAATGACTCTAATGCCTAATGACTCTAATGCCTAATGACTCTAATGCCTAATGACTCTAATGCCTAATGACTCTAATGCCTAATGACTCTAATGCCTAATGACTCTAATGCCGTATTTTTTACTTGTTTAAACTTTACTTATATAGTGTATTTATAATTTCTAGGCCATAACTATTCGGTCCTGAGCCCCTGTGATGGACGGGAGTTGCTTGATGTGGGAGATGTGAGAGTCGTCATCTTTGTTGTGCCAGGACTCCTCCGACACCCTAACATATTCCGCATTTGTATTTCAAAGATAAAATTTCATCAATCATTTATTAAACTTCAGTTATTTAATGTTATACTTTAAATTTTTAATGAAGTAGTATAATTATTACTTGTTGTCTCATTTATCCTGGCCCTTATAGCAACAAATTTGATAACTCTTATATTTACTTATTATGTAACTATAAATATAATAAATAACTAGATGACGGGCACTCATAGAGCGCATACTTTTGCCACCGCTTATAAATGACCTTGACCTTTAACCTGTTCACTCCCAAAATATAAACAAATGATTCCTGAAATTTCAGACAATTTGGTTGAATTCTTTTGGGTTATAAATGACCTTGACCTTTATTTTTACCTGATTGCTCCCAAAATCTAATAAATTGGTTCCTGCCTGGATAATTACCAACCGTCGACCAAATTTCAGTTAATTTGATTGAATACATTTGCGTTATAAATCAACTTGACCTTTATGTGGGAATTTTAGTTTAAATGTATTACACACTCTTATATACCCAGCTAACCAAAAGCTGTTTGTCCCACGTCTTAAGACGTCTGATACCCCTCGCTATAGTGGGATTTAAGACGTGGGGCGGGGGACATCAGACGTCTTGCAGACGTCTAACCCTCTTCATTTGCACAGGGGTCCCCCTCTGCAAGACGTCTAATCCCACGTCTTGTCCCCCTCTGACAGAAGGGGACATCCACCTGTCCCACGTCTTACCCCACTCCGTTTTCAAGACGTGGGACCCACGTGGGACAGAGTGTGGATGTCCCTCGCTATAGAGGGATTCAAGACGTGGGACCCACGTGGGACAGAGTGCGGATGTCCCTCGCTATAGAGGGAAGAGGGAAATAAGACGTGGGACCCACGTGGGACAGAGTGAGTATTCAAGACGTGGGACAGAGTGGGAATATCCCCCTCTGCAAGACGTGGGACAGAGTGTGGATGTCCCCCTCTGCAAGACGTGGGACAGAGTGCGGATGTCCCCCTCTGCAAGACGTGGGACAGAGTGCGGATGTCCCCCTCTGCAAGGGGGACATATCTCTCTTTTGGCTCAAACTACTTCGGTTAATTGGGGTATATAAATATGTATAAAAAATAAAAAAGATCATACTAATCATTATTGCAATTTCTTACCATATTGCATATAGTGTATATGTATATTTGGCTGTATATCATTTATTTTAATATTACATATTGTTATATACAAATTAAATGGGAAGAAATGGAGAAAGAATTGTAGTGGTCATCTCGGGAATCGAACTCAGGACTCTAGTGTGATGTACTATTGAACCCTGCGTCGCTACCTCTCAGCCATCCTGGACATGGTTGAAGTAGTATTGAAATGATCTTTATCCAACTTGATTACTTGCGTGCTTCTTAAAATTATTTTAAATAAATATAATTTAATACTCTACATTTTGGTATCTTTTATTTTTTAATGTAAATGATAAGAATGTGTATAAAGTTATTTATTAATATTTGTATTGATAATGTTAATTAATGTTATTAACTACCTAATTACCTATAACTGTTAATTGATATTACCTATAGTTACCTTCTGGTGATATCACTACCTTATACCTATCTAGTTACTTACTAGAGTTTATTTATTATAACTACCTTGTAACCTACAAGTGGTAACCACCAATCTGTACCTACTGGTGGTTATCACTACTTACCTATTACGTAGTATTTATCAGTACCTACTTAGTTACCTACATTACTGTTTGTCAATCAATACCTACCTATAGTTATAACCTACTGGTGTTTATCAATGCCTACCTAGTTGCCTACATCTGCTTATCAATACCTGATTAGTTACCTTCTTGTGTTTAACATTGCCTACCTAGTGGCCTACAACTGTATATAAATACCAATCTAGGTCCTAGTTACCTACTAGTATTCATCAATACCTACCTAGTTACCTACAACTGTTTGTCAATGCCTACCTAGTTATCTACTAGTGTTTGTCAATGCTTATCTAGTTACCTATAACTGTTTAACTATACCTACCAGTACCAATACCAACCTACCTAGTATACCTACAAGGTAGTGTTCATCAATCCGTACCTACTTACCTACTACCTAGTATTATTCATCAATGCCTACCTAGATAGTATATACCTACATCTGTTTATGAATACCTACCTAGTTATGATACGTAAATAAACCTTGAGATAGATATACCTTTTTGGTATAACTTTTTCCCGCGTAAAACAGACGAGGGACAGAGAGGGACATCCCGCGTGGGACAGACGTGGGACAGAGAGGGATATCCCGCGAGGGACAGAGAGGGACATCCCACGTGGGACAGACGTGGGACAGAGAGGGACATCCCGTGTGGGACAGAGAGGGACATCCCGCGTGGGACAGACGTGGGACAGAGAGGGACATCCCGCGTACTATTTCCCGCGTAAAACAGACGAGGGACAGAGAGGGACATTATGCGTGGGACAGAGAGGGACATCCCGCGTGGGACAGAGAGGGACATCCCACGTGGGACAGACGTGGGACAGAGAGGGATATCCTGCGTGGGACAGAGAGGGACATCCCACGTGGGACAGACGTGGGACAGAGAGGGACATCCCGCGTGGGACAGAGAGGGATATCCCACGTGGGACAGACGTGGGACATAGAGGGACATCCCGCGTGGGACAGAGAGGGACATCCTGCGTGGGACAGAGAGGGACATCCGACGTGGGGCAGAGAGGGACATCCCGCGGGGGACAGAGAGGGACATCCCGCGTGGGAAAGACGTGGGATGTGAGTGGGATTTAAGACGTGGGACAGAAGAGGGACATCCCGCTTGTGTAAGACGTGGGACGTGAGTGGGATTTCAGACGTTGGAAAGACGTGGGATTTCAGACGTCTGAAATCCCCCGTCTCTCTCTGTCCCTCGCTAGCGAGGGATGTCCCCCTCTGTCCCACGCGGGACAGAGAGGATATGGTTAGATGGGTATGTTTAATGTTAACTTCCTGTTAGACTAGCTGAGCTATATTAATTACCTATTGTTCAAATAACAATGTATTACTTTTATGAGAAACGGACTTAAGGGTTAAAGTTCGATCACAGTTCCGGTGCGTCTTAAATAGTATCGTATGTCAATTCTTAAGACAGTCTGTCTTTTACATTACTCAGTGAGAGATGTGCTTCACTCATCTCTCTAATATACTTCTAACTGTAAAACATATTACTCTTTAAATAAACTCTATGTCTTAACGTTGTTAACCCACTATAATTTAACCTAATTCTAACAGGTTATGGGCCCAGAACGATAAGAGTTTATAAATCAAATTATGTTTAAAAACACTTTAGAAATATATTTTGAGTAATCAAGTGACAATAAGTACAGTGAAAAAGTGTTAAACTAAATGACACATATACGCACGAACGTTTGTGTAAGCATATCTTGCTAATGCGCTATTGAGGTCAATAATATTGACTGATATCTCGTTATGTACTTGTTTGTCCCGTATAATTATTCATTATTCTTTGCGGAAGAGGTGTCAAGAGAGGTCACAAATTACCTTTAAATCTGTGACCTTATCCTTTGGTAAACAGTCTTTCAACAAAAGGTTCTTGCGAACTAAGACTTGTGTTGCTGTTCCAATTTGAATATTAATAATTATATTCTGTGAAGTTATTCTTATGAATTAAAATAATTATTCCGGATTAAATATCAATTCAGTTAAACAGTAAATCAATTTAACTGCTTTGTTTATTTATGCTTGTTAAGTATTGAATGATAATAAATACTTGAAAACATGTCTTCAAATAAGTTACCAGGGATTGTTCCCCTAGACGGAAATAATTACCCTACATGGAGAGTACAAATGAAAATGTACCTCTTAAGAGAGAAACTGATGGATATAGCTGATGGATCTAAACAAGTTCCACCAGAGTCCTCTTCAACTGAGGTTAAGGATGCCTATGAAACTAAGAAGAATAAAGCTCTGGCAGATATAGTACTATCTATTTCACCGGATCAATTGTACATAGTTGGACAACCCACGGATCCACGCGTTGTCTGGACCACCCTTCAAGACGCATTTCAGAAAAACACGTGGGCGAACAAATTTCGTCTGAAGAAGAAACTCTACAACTTAAAATTGAAATCTCCCGAATTACTCAACTCCCATTTGAAAGAACTAACTGAAGCTTTTCAAGAGCTGGCCTTGTTGAATCAACCGGTCAGTGAAGAGGATAAAGTTATTTGTCTACTATCATCCTTACCAGAGCAGTTTGAAGTTTTAGTTACTGCGCTTGAAGCACAGTCAAACATTCCTAACTGGAATACCGTAGCTGACACACTCCGGAGAGAAACTGAAAAGTTAAGTATTAAATCCAGTGATGGTTTGGCATTATCGAATACACAGATTGATGCTGCAGTAACTAAACAGTCATTTAAGTGTCATTTTTGTAAGAAAATAGGTCACTTGAAGAAAGACTGCTTTAAATTTTAACGATATTCTCAAACTAACAGAACTCAAAATCAGCCTAATGATGTAAACGTAAGTCATATAGAACTTAATCACACAATGTATGCTAATGCTAGCGCTCTTTGTAACAAATATGACGACAGTAATATTTGGATAATAGATTCAGGCTCTTCATCACACATGAGTGGTGATAAAAATTTATGTAAAGATTTTGCAAACATTACCAAACCTATCAATGTTCAAGTAGGCAATGGTGCTGTTTTGCAAGCTATTTCACTAGGAAATGTTTCTGTTATTGTGAATATACCAGGTGGTGGAAGTAGAAAATGTACAATAAATGATGTATTATATGTGCCAAATCTAGCTTTTAATCTACTATCAGTGTCAAAAATGACAAATAATAATAAATCTATTATTATTGAAAATGATAAATGTAAAATATTGAACGAAAAGAAAGAGTTAATTGCTGTGGCTCACTGTGTTGGTCAACTCTATTATCTAAATACTTTAGTTCATAAAGCTGCTGTAACGGTTGACCAAAATAAAGTAAACCTTCTATGGCATAGAAGGCTTGGTCATATAGGCAACGACAACTTGACTAAAATGATCCGAACTAAATCAGTTAATGGTTTGGATAGTAAATTAAAGGCTATAGAAGGTGTGTGTGAACACTGCTGTAATGGGAAAATGCATAAAATACCATTTTCTACAAGCATTAAGAAAAATTGTAAACCTCTTGATTTAATCCACACAGATGTCTGTGGGAAAATTACTCCCACTTCCAGGGGTAATAATTCATATTTTCTGACCTTTATTGATCATGCTACTCGATACTCCTGGATATATGTTATTGCCCATAAGAGTGATGTGTTTCAGAAGTTTTTGGAATGGAAAGCAATGGTTGAAAATATTTACGAAAGGAAAATTAAAACCTTGCAGTCAGATAATGGAGGAGAATATACCTCAAATAAGTTTGAATCATATTTACGCAATGAAGGCATAATTCACCAGAAATCTATTCCTAAAACTCCTGAACAAAATGGGTTAGCTGAAAGATTTAATAGAACTATTATGGAAAAAGTTAGATGTATGTTATCTGAATCAGGAATTGATAAGGAATTCTGGGGTGAAGCACTATATACTGCAAATTACCTTAATAATAGATGCATTAATTAATTTTTGTTAATAAAACTCCATATGAAGCATTAAATCTTAGAAAACCAAATGTAAAGCATGTAAAAAATTTTGGATGCACTGCTTATGCTCACATTTCTCGAGATGAACGATCAAAATTAGAAAATAAAGCTACCAAATGCCTGTTTCTCGGTTATGGCACTGTTACTAAAGGGTATAAGATGTATGATGTTGAATCTAAAAGAATCTTTTTTTCCAGAAATGTAACCTTTGATGAATCAGTTTCATCTAAGATTGAGACCCCTCAACTGATTGAGAACTCTACCTCTCCACTGGTGTTCCCTTCAGAAGATTCAGAACCTGCAGGGCCTGAGATTCAAACTCCTGACAATAATCCTCCAGTTGCACCTGAGGCGCAACCTGTACCAGCTATCATACCAGATAAGGATCTTCCTGAACTGGAAAATAGACGATCATCTAGAACGCGTCGAGCTCCTGTTAGATACGGTAGTTGGGATTATAGCCTTGATCAGTTTGAGGAGGACGGTTTATTAGTCAATGGGAATATCAATATCGAACCTAGGTCGGTATCTGAGGCTCTTAATAGCGGTTCTGAATCCTCTAAATGGAAACTTGCCATGGAGAGGGAATTAAATGCTTTTGAGAAACATAAAGTTTTTGAACTCGTAAAACCTACCTCAGACTTAAACATCATTAAATTTAAATGGGTGTTTAAAAAGAAAAAGGGATCTGATGGTAGAGTGGCTTCATATATAAAGCTAGATTAGTCGCTCAGGGTTTCTTACAGAGACCTGGAATCGTCTATGATGAAATTTTTGCTCCTGTAGTTAGATTTGAATCGGTGCGAACCATGTTATCTTTAGCTGTCTTTTACATTACTCAGTGAGAGATGTGCTTCACTCATCTCTCTAATATACTTCTAACTGTAAAACATATTACTCTTTAAATAAACTCTACGTCTTAACATTGTTAACCCACTATAATTTAACCTAATTCTAACACTTTAACCTGACCGCTTCAAAAAACTTACCAAACCGTTCCTAGATATTGACCAATCGTCCCATCAAATTTCAGACAAATTGATTGAAAACTTTTTGAATTATTGAGTTACAAATGACCTTGAGCTTTGACCGGATAGCTCTTAAAATTTTAACAGATCATTCCTGGAGATTAGTCAATCGATCGTCTTACCAAATTCAAAGTAATTTGATCGAAGACTTTTTGAGTTATTTGAGCAACAAGATGACAAACGAAAATATGTCGCCCAAAAGATAACCTTACGCAATCTATGAAAGTAATTATTCTTTTTAGATGTCAAATATAGCATATATAACCAATTTAGCATACATATCTAAAACGTTATTCAAAATACTGTTACACTTAGATATTTCACTTTATGTCTCAGAAATTACGATAATAAGAATATAGAAGCAAATGGGTTTTTCGTACATCTAATAGGTTACGTGGAATATTCACTTGCCATTGTAAGGTCGGGGAGAAACCCAGGCCAAGAGGGGGTCCATATGTACTGAATCCCCTAGACCTAAAGGTTAGTCGTTGAACTCTAGTTTCCAGTCTTTCAATTCTTTCAAGAAAGGTGAAAATGTATCAGAATTTGAGAGTATAATGATACTATGAAGGTAGTAAAATTTCATCCAGAGTTCTGTCCCTAGTCTTGTAATAGGTAGAATATTCCACAACAATATTATGAGGTCATGTTTCTGGGCGAAGACCAGATCGTCGGCAAGTATTATTGTTTTACTGTTTTAGGACCAAAGGTATTACTGTTTTAGGACCAAATGTTCCCAGGATTAAAGAAATTTTAATCGGGTTATTAACAATAGCTTTTGACATTCTCTTTCAAAGAGGAAGAGTTCTTTGGTCTGTCTACAAGAAGGTAGTTTGACCAACCTAATTCCTTTGGTGTTTTTCAAAGACCAACAGTTCAGGTTCTGCGCCAGAAGATCTCTGCTACGTCCTTTTCTATGAAATCATCAGTTTCGTTGTCAATAGTACCAACGTGAGCCTTAATAGTTATTCACAGAAGTGGATTACTGTGGTTATTCACAGGTGTCCCAGTGACCACATAACGTCCACACTCTGATTTACCCGTGTGGCTCCTCGTCCTCAAACAAGGAACGGCATTTTAGGCCACTATGCTGTTTCAATAGATTTCATTCAGAAATCTATTGGGTTGAAATATGGCGCTGAAGACGCCAAATTTCTTTGCGACAGAATCTTGGCAATTGACGTGATCACCACTCATGTGTCTTGTTTAAGTAGTAAAAAAGTTCACCATCTTGTAGGAAGATAAATGATTGATTTTTGAAGTGTTTTTTTTTCATCAATCCAATAGCTGGAACCACAATACTGTTAAAAGAGGATTGATCTTAGGCCGTTCTCCACGAAAAACAGGGGAGACTCCCAAGTTTTCGAGATAGGGGAAATCTTGGATATCTTCCTAATATTGAATTAGGTTGGCTTCAATAATGAAGAGTTTCTCGTTAAAAAATCTATTTCATACCTTGTCGTATCCGCTTTAAGCTCTCTGAGAAGGACCTTTGTTCTCTCAAGTCTATTTTGCTTTTTAAGAAGTGTGAGGAATTAGTGTTCTCTCATTTTGTAGGAAGACAACTGAAGATCCTTCGTGATGATGGTTCTAATTTAAGTCTGTATCACATTCATGTATTTAGCTATATTTTGAATTTTTTTCAAGTATTTCTACGAGTCTTCAACATTGCACAAACATTCTCAGCCATTTTCTTTATTCGAACTTCTAGGAAAATCCTCAGAAGTGACAAGGTCAACGAAGCTACTATTCACAACATGCTGCAATGTCGATTTGCAAATTTAAAAACATAATGACATCAGAATTGGGTTTCTCTGTACGATGGTGTAACCCTGTCAATTTAAACCTGATATTTTCGATTTTATTAAAAAGAACCGAATAATAAGATTATATAACTATACTTAAAGGGGCAGTTCAGTCAATTTTTGTTTTCATAATATTATGTTGAACGATCACTTAGTAAGAATAAAGCATTCTTGTAGAATTATACGGTTGAAAAAAATATAATAAGCGATATATACCATATTTTATAAAATCGATTTAGTTCCTGCGTCCTCCTGCAGATGGCGCCACCACTATGTTTTTTTGTTAACATTTTACAGCTGATAAAATGTAAAAAAAAATTGCTATCAACATTGATAACTGCTAATTTATGAAGAGATGGTTTTCTTTTCAAAACTAAATCTAATTGACTCGAAGGACAGTTTTTAATTTCACAAATTCTTTTCACCATTTTCAAACATATAATGACAGATTCAAGTCTGGGACTGGTTATCATTTTGTTTACGTACTACAATGATTAGTTACGCGGTCCACCGCAGTCCACAGATGGCGCCACTAATTTACAATATACTTTTTGTATAAACATTTCTAAAATCAACGAATATTCTAATGTTACATAAATAAATATACTAAATCGATTTAGGACCAATTTGGCGATAGTTTGATTTTGACTGAACTGCCTCTTTAATAAAAAAACAAATGATAAACATGTATAGTGATGTTTGATATGTTTAACTATAAATTTCACAGAAATGACTTATTAATGACTTTAAATTCACCCTGATTTACAATTTCATATTTCCACCTATTATCTGAAATATATGTGAAATGTGTATGTTTTTAGTTGAAATTGAAGAAATACACACATATATAGAGAGTAATATTAGGCATTAAAAACTGTTTCATAGCCTAAAAATAAATTTCTACAGTGCGCAATATTCGCCCCGCCATGCAAAATATGATGGGGCGAATAGTTGCGCACGGAAAAACTCCGCTAAATAAAAAATTAGAAAGTCTAGAACCTTGTTAGTTTAACTGAGGCAACTAAAGTCAATGATCATCATGCACTAAAAACTTCAGGTCATTATCTGGGATAGAAATTTATTTATGACAAATTAATTTTTTAGGGTAATTCGGTAAAATGAATTTTCGACTAGGTACTTTTCATATGGTCTTATATGTGACTTATTTCAACTATGAATAAATGCTTGTAAGCTGTTTCAATTTTATACAGAGTTGCTACATATTTGAGCCGGTCTATGACTATTTTTGTTATTGGGCTAGCACATTCATAGCCCTTTAAACATGTGGTGCGCAAGATTCGCCCCGTGTGCTGCTGCGCGAGATTCGCCCCTCCCGACTCTATATTGGTTCACTTTTTGGTACCTAATGTTTTTTTAGGGAAATGGTATTTAGATACCGGTGTAGGTAGCCATTTATAAAGTGTCTTCAAGCAATATTTTAGTTTTGAATTTTTCAAGATTCAATGGAACCTTTCTCTTTGCTTGAAATTCAGAGGGTAGAAGAAAGAACGGAAAAAATTATTTAATTACATATTATAATGTAACTATGGATCCAAATTTGAAATGGTTTGCAGTTCTGTAATCAGTAGTAACCTTAGTTCTAATGAAAAAGAGTAATAAAAAATTAGAATGTAGGGGGACCCTTCAAAATAGTTGTATGTTTTATGAAACCGAACTCTGGAAGACTGTATTGAAATTAATAAAAATTAGTTCTCGACTCACCTATTGGTTAGTCAATCATCTCATTTGTTTATGTAGTTATTATTGATGACACTTTGAAAAGATAAAACTAACTGTTTTCAATTGATGATAATATATTTTGTGAACTTATATTTCATTAAAAAATTACTAATGATTTTTTTTAATTTCTCCGTTCATTTTAATATTAATGAATGAAAATAAATTATCATAAAATATGACTAGGCTAATTAGCTACTTTGAATATTACAAGGTCTTATAACATTTTGAGACATAGCTAAGCCCTTATTTACCCCCTTAAATTTTTTGTATCAGGGAGACTCGTAGCTTCAATTACTATCACCTCTTCATTTCCCTCTCTCTTTCATCAGCGCAGTCAGTCAGTTCACTATATCAGATTAATTGATCTGTTTTCAAGACTACTAATTTTTCGTTTGTAGAAAAATTTAAATGTTAACGTACTTTAATGACATCATTATGCTTCATTTTAAAACACAATTAACGCTGGTACTTTCAGAAAACCTTACCATTGCTTTGATATCATTATCGATATTGAGTCAATTTTTTAATTTCAATATCACCGCATGGTTTGTTAAGATTTGTTAATAATAACGAACGAAATTATTATATTTATACAACTTTTTTCCAAATTACGATCCTATCTAATTTTAATTTAATATGATATATTAGATAACAAATTATGTAATTAAATAATAGAGTTTAAGTTGCCCCAGACACAATATCCACGTTAAATACTGTTTTTGATATTGACTCAATATTGAAGCAACAATCAATGATACATGGGAAATATTTAGATCTTAGAGCAACAGAATTGATCACCAGGGTTGAGTTTTTTTCGACTTTTCAGAGTTGGGTTTGGTAATAGTAATAGTTTTCTGCTCTGGTGCATAAAAATAGTATGCAAAACTGTCATCATCTTCATCACACGCAAGGGCACAAAGATATGAAAAATAACTAAAAACGTATTATAGTTAATAATTCTGTTAAATCTATTTTCTATCAAATCACTCCGTAATAGCAAAATATAACAATAACTTGTCCTTATATCAATATTTAAAAGGTTGCCTTCAATATCCTTCGAACGCGCAGCGATTTTCTATCTGCATGGAGTAAATAATGGTGAAAATATTTAATGTAACTTCATTCCTTAAGTAATTAGTTAGTCCTTACTTCATGCTGTCAAAAATTTCACACAAACAAATATGGTAAATATGATTTGCAAATTCAACGTCTTATTTAATAATTGTACACTATGTTATCCCCATATATTATCCGCTTCTTTTAATCCGGAAACATCTTGTTGCACTAAAGATGTTACGCTTTATATCCAAAATAATAGATATCCGGTTACCAGTTAACCGAATAACAGAAATCACCATACCAGAAAAAAGAAGAAATTCGGAAAAAAATGAAAAAAAAATCGGAAAAAAAACATATCCTAATTTTACCTGAAAATATCCTATATTTTGGAAATCACAAAATGGCTTGGTAAATTATTGTTCACTTTTTTGTACTTTTCATCAATAAAATCCTTATCCTTATCTGCATGGAGTAAATAATAGTGAGTATTTTTAATTTATTTTTTATCTGCATGGAGTAAATAATAGTGAGGATATTTAATTTATCTTTCATCTGCATGTAGTAAATAATAGTGAGGATATTTAAGGTACCTTTTATCTGCATGGAGTAAATAATAGTGAGGATATCTAATTTATCTTTTATCTACATGGAGTAAATAATAGTGAGGATATCTAATTTATCTTTTATCTACATGGAGTAAATAATAGTGAGGATATCTAATTTATCTTTTATCTACATGGAGTAAATAATAGTGAGGATATCTAATTTATCTTTTATCTACATGGAGTAAATAATAGTGAGGATATCTAATTTATCTTTTATCTACATGGAGTAAATAATAGTGAGGATATCTAATTTATCTTTTATCTACATGGAGTAAATAATAGTGAGGATATTTGATTTATCTTTTATCTGCATGGAGTAAATAATAGTGAGGATATTTAATGTATCTTTCATCTGCAAGGAGTAAATAATAGTGAGGATATTTAATGTATATTTTATCTGCATGGAGTAAATAATAGTGAGGATATTTAATGTATCTTTCATCTGCATGGAGTAAATAATAGTGAGGATATTTAAGGTATCTTTCATCTGCATGGAGTAAATAATAGTGAGGATATTTCAGGTGATCAGTTTTTCAGTAAATATGATACATTAATTGTTGGAAATATGAATAATGTGGTATGTGTTGATAAAATTAAATTAAAATAAAAGTAATATTTTAGTTTAATTAATTAATTAAATAACTGAACAAAAATGTGAATAGTTAATTAAACAGTTAATTCACATAATATTGAAAACCTGTCATTTTACACTGGCAGGTACACCAGTTGTTACAGTTATTGTCAATACAGTTTAGACTTTAATATTTGACTTAGTTTTAGTGACTGAATATTACCAGCAGGACGATAAAAAATTGATAGTGACAGAAAGTTTGGTGAGTGAAATATTCTGAAGAGCGACAGTTTAAAGGTAATAAAACAATCGATGACTTCAACTGTAATGAAAAAAGTTAAATATATAATAAAAGAAAAGCACAGCTGGCAAACAGGGTACATTAATAAGATAATATTTATATCAATAATGAATGGATATAATTTTCAACATTCATTATACTTAATTCCTTCAATTGTTTCAAAATAAAAAATATCTTGCAGTGGATTTGTTAAAAGATCCCTATTAATTTCAAGTATTATTGGTAGGCATTTATAATACTAAATTCAATATATATATTGTTTAACAGCTTTGTTATTTATTTATTTATAAACATAATACGCCCTTATAAATATGACTGTGCTCGGGCAGTCACAGACAGAAAGGAACATATTATGGCCCAAAAAAGCGACTAGCTTCTGGGTCAACCTATTATCACATAAATTGTACAACGTATAATCATTCAAAAACAATAATAGAAAAATACATATCAAGAACATTAAGACAAAAAAAAAATCATATACAATATCAGAAACACAGAACTACAAATTTTAAATCATCAAGCAGACTACAAATAACTACTCCTGCCTCAGCAGATATATTTTAAAGACTCCCCTAAAAGCTATCAAATTTGGACTATCTCTAATGTGAAACGGAATATCATTCCATTTCTTAACACCGGTATGCTTTATTGAAGACTTAGACTTGGTTCTATGTATCTATGTATCTATGTAGAACATAATTATCTCTATGTCTAATTGAATGATCATGAATTTGCTGAAAAGTTACCAGTGTATTACGGAGTGAAACATCAAATGATTCAAAATTAAAAACTCTATACATGTATACCCCCACCGAATACTTATACAACTCATCCTAGGACAATAACTTCATGTTTTGAAAGAATTCACCAGTATGTTCCATAAAACCAAGTCCACACACGTATCTAATTGATCTCCTCTGCAAAACTCTAATTTTATTTCTAATATAATCGGGTGCCCCAAACCAAGCCTCAATCGAAAAGTTTAAATAGGGATGAATCAAAGAAAAATATAATGATTTAAGTACTCGAAGAGGAACCTCATTTCTAATCTTATTTAATAATAATAATAATAATATATATATATGAATACTTGATTTTTATTAATATACATTGAAACTAAATATTAACGAAATTGAATATTCATAACACAAAGAAATCCAATTCTCACAATAGGATCTAAACCTTTATTGTAAGAGAAGTATTCATCTATTATAATATATGAAAATCTCAATAAGATTTTCCTCGCATTGAAATTAAACAATATATTTCTTATATATTATTTTCATTATTTAATTAAGAAGCATTTATTTGCCAAAGATAGAGAAACATTACATTTTAGTTGAAAGGCACATCTAGATAAGTGCTAACAAATAGGAAATATTCTTAGAAAATAGAAACAATATGAATTATATAATTAAATTATGTCCGGGAATTAACTTTCGCTGTCGGACTAATGTTTTGTTATAGCTATTGTTTACTAATGTATCTCCAAGAAGCAGATTACCATTTTGGAATTAATTGTTCTGTCCTCAATGGAAACAACTGATCCGTAAATCGGTTGAGCTCCCGTAACCTCGATAAGTTGAGTAATTTGTGTTACTTGTGGAAGTTCAGCGAGGAAGAGATTGTCATTCATACGTCCTGAGTCTGATGTGTAATTACCAACTCTAACTTCAGCGTCAACAAATTTCTCATACATTCTATTTTGGTTTGGTTGAGTGATGACGAATACCGAAGTAACCTTTTGCACAGAAGTGAATTCTACGAAGAAGAACGGAGTCTCACCAATCGGAGTCATACCTTGGTAGCAAAGCTCAAGATTGTGAGCGAAGACACCTGCTAGTAAGTTGTGAACAGTTCTTGTTAGATAAGATGGAGTTCCACTAACACGTAACACTCTATTCGGAAACAAGCTTTCTTTACTTCTCCTGGTGAAACATGGTATGTGTGTTCCTGCCAGCGTGTCCGTTACTCTTCCAGTCACGAACATATCGGACAAAATGTAGTCAGTTTCGGACGGAAAGCAGACGAGTGTACACCAATCTAGAAAAGAACACTCGAGCACTGGGATGAAATTTGACAATGTTATTCTTGGTCTGTATTCAACAGTTATTTTCCACATCACTCTCGCATCGAATGAAACCATGGATTTAATAAACAAAGAGTTTGTCACAGAACCCGAGCACATGAATAGATTCATGAGTGTGATCATCAGTTGCATTATGCAAAATGGAGTCATAGTGTTGGGATAACTGTGAAAGAAAAGAAAAAAAGTTATTCAGTAACTAACTTAATTCCTCAGTTAGTTAGTTAGTCTGTACGTTATACTTTCAAAAATTCCATACACACCAATATGTTAAATATGATATGCAAACTTGACTTCTTATTTGATAACCGTACACTATTTATTCCCTCATACATTATCCGTGTTTTTTTTAATTGGAAAATATTTTGTTGCACGAAATATGATATGCTTAATAAACAATTTCGAATAAAAAAATTGGAGAACAGAAAAATAGCATATTTGTATTTTATCATTAATAGCTTGATTTTTTTAAATATTGTTATTCAGATATGTATTTTCTGTTATCCAGATTTTTCCATGTTTTTTATTCCGATTTTTTTTATACTGATTTTTCCGTGTTTGGTTTGTTTGTTATTTCGATTTCTTATCCTGATTTATACTCTTCCGTTATTCAACTCTGATTCTTTGCGTTCCTTCATTTTTTGTTGGTTAACTATATTTCTCATCGCAATTATTTATTTCACTTTTTCTAATTCAATAGCTTACACAAAACACAGAGTAGAAATTGAATAGAGCTCAAATATTAAATTATATTGAAATTTCTTTTTATAGACCAAAATGTATTAAGCAATTGTTCATTTACAGATATTTCCCTATGGAAATTGGCTGGCATTATCATTATATTATGAAAATGATTTTTTATGTTTGACATTCTTTCAAAATAATGTAAAAACTATTCAGAGTAAGAAAGGGAAGACCTGAACACAAAAATTATTTCGAATAGAATTATTCAATTCCCTGATTTGGAATAGAATCCGGACCCTGAAACACAGTAAACTGATTCACTAAATACGACACTATTGGTGTACAAAAGATGTAGAAAAATAGCATATTATATGAATATTGTTGAAATCTCTCAGATTAAACTACTTCCAAAAATTATTATTAAAAAAAATCATTAAAATATATATTAACGATATTCTCTCGACAATAAATATTACTACACAATATGTATTTGCATGTTTGGTTTGTCTGTTTTTCTGTTGGTTGGTTGCAAGAACATTGTCACGCTCTAACTATAATAAAAAAATATTAAGATTCACAAGTTTATTATTTCGTCTCACTTACCTATTAGAGATATTATATACACTAGTTAGTAAATTTGTTGTCAATATTTTGGGAATTGACAGTGTTCGCTTTACAGGAGAGTCTTGACGATGAGGTACAACAGAATAGACGAGTGTTCTTGACGATGATGTACAACAGAATAGACGAGTGTTCTTGACGATGAGGTACAACAAAATAGACGTGTGTTCTTGACGATGAGGTACGGCAGAACAGACGTGTGTTCTTGACGAAGTTCCAATGAAGAATATCGATAGTCAGTCGGTCGAAGTTAATGCTAAAGTTTGATTTAATTCAGAATGTAATAATTGGCTTCTCTGCACGCCAGCTGGCAATGAGTTTTCTCTTTAGAATTCGACATTCCTCGTATTGTTATTGTATTTATTATATTATTAAAAGAGAGTTTATTGTTTGAATAATAAACACAATTTTACAAATATATGGAATGTAAACAAACTTATATATAACCTTAACAAGTGTATATAAAACTAACTGGAACATATATTTTTTCCATTTGTTATATAAACAGTTACGGCTAAACTATCTTAACTAATAACGATTAGAGTCGCACGTGTAACATTCAAACACTGCTTCTTGATTTAATTTTGTTACGATTTCATTTTATTTTAATCAATCAGAGCTGACAAAACTTTGATGTGATGAATGTGTTTGAATATAATTTACAGTGTGACAAGAACACTGCTATATTTTTACCTTCTGTAGCTGGGATATCTTTTCTATGTTATAGTTTACGATATTATTGGTTCCTTTCGACCAATTTTTTGGTGTGTTCTACTTAATCAAAAAGGGAATGATCGTTATGTCTATATACATTAACTGTGACCTGACATCATCTGTGACAAAATCTTTAAGGAATCTTTAGTTCCTTATTTTTCTGAACCTTCCTTTTATTTACATTCATATGTAGCTGCATTTTTGATAAGGTACATAAAATCAATTTTTATGAAACTGTTGGTCGTGACATCTTTTCGATGAAATGAATATTAAATATTCTTCCAAATTTTAATTTCACTACTTTTTTCTCAATTTCAGTTGAATTTCATTGTTCTTAGTCTCATATTGAGGATAGCATTACTATGAAAGATCTTCATATAATTTTTTCAGATATTAGAAAAATTAGCAAAAAAATAATTTGACATTTTTTTATAGTTTATGGATTGATTTCATTTTTTTCATAATCTGAAAGTTGAATTTTCGTATTATAAGAATGAAGGCTCTAATTTTTGTAGAATAACCTGTCGCAAATTGCATCAAAATTCTTTAAAAATTGTAAGTAGTCGAATATGTTTGGAAAATGGGATTAGCGGGAAAATACAGTTAATTTTTTTTCTGGATTTTTATGGTCAAATATCACCATTGTCAAGGGTGATATTTGGTACAGTGGAGATCCCCTTCCATTTTATCACATACATAACCATTAGTCATTAGCTTACAAAAATTATTGACTACTTATATAGAGGAATAACTATTTCCATTTTAGTTTAGTAACAGTTTATTGACGAAGAAAATTGAGTGTTTCTATAGGAAATCTTCGTAGAATATTGTAACTTTGTCATAAGGTTACATTCGTCTAAATAACACTTTTTATTCTATGAAGGTATGGTCTAAAATGCTTAGTTAAATGCTTAGTTCTTCAGTGACCGGAAATTTCGCCATAAGAAAATTCGCCGTAAGGAATTTTCGCCGTAAGAATTTATTTTAACTCTCGACTTAAGAAACCTCAGTCCTTTAGAAGCCCCGTTACCAAGAATATTCTTTCCAATAGTTTAACAGCGAACAATAACAATTTTATACTATGGTACCTGTGCATTTTTTTCCATTTCTCATTTTTCCATTTTTTCTTAAACTTAATTTTGACGTTGTCATGAATGTTACATAATTTCAATTAGTAAACTTGTTCAACCAATTGTAATTATACAATCAACTTATGTTATGTTTCATTGTTCATCAAATAAAATTGACTTGTCATTTTACATTTTTACTATGTTTGTCATTTTTTATAACGTTACTTGCAGTTTTAAAGGATATCGCTAGGATTTTATGATCTTGAACTACGAGGTCTTAGATTTTTGTATTGGGTAGGCTCGTAGACTTCATTAACTATCATCTCTTCAATTTCCTATTCCATCAGTAAGTGCAGTCGCTGGTGCTTATGTGCCTTTTCGTCACATTCTTTGGTAAGTGACCTCATTCACAGAGTAGCTTTTTTTGCATTCATGATCATTGTCACAGACTGTGGTAGATGACATTGTCCACGAAGCCACTTTCCCTTCTGATTACTTTTCCAGTCCATTGTACTTAATTTGCTTTTGTTGTCAGCGATTTGGCATTGGTTTCGAAGCAGGCGGTAAACCCCTACTAAAATTAAATTAAAATAAAATTGAAATCAGACTAAAGGCACTATTCATATATAAAAAGTCTGTTTTTTTATTAAAGTGTTATCGTTATATGTCAAGAGTGCAGTTTGGTAAATAGTGGTGGAAAGGGGTCCTAACAATAATTGTCGTGAATACTTTATTTGTATGGGGTTCTTAAGCAGAGAGTTAAAAACAATTTTACGGCGAAAATTCCTTACGGCGAATATTCTTACGGCGAAATTTCTTCAGGCAATTTTTTTGCAACTGCGATGTCTTAGATGTTTGTTTTAGGTGGAATCGTAGGATTCATTTACTATAACCTCTTCATTTTTCTCTTCCATCTGTGACTGCAATAACTGGTGCTTGTGTCCTTTTTCGTCACATTTCTTAGTATAAGTACTTGCTTCCATAAAGTAGCTTTTCTGCATCCGCGAGCATTGTTAAAGTCTTCTAAATTTATGAAATATAATGTTAACGTAAATTAATTATTGGCTAATTAGGTTGACGTAAGTACCTCAAGTTAATCTAGTATCATCACGAGGTAAACATATCACGGAAATTTCTATCAGAATCACTTATCTTCACAGAGGAGTACATAACAAAACGTCAGTTCACAAACAGAGTGTGATATGTGTTCTTGTAAGAAGGAGACTTCTCCTGACAGCCAGTTTCTGTCTTTATCAGTTGTATATTTTAAATACACAGGAATTGATTCACTTGTGAAATCCTTAATGCTGGAACAAATAATCATGGTACTTATTGATGTACAAGATTTAATTGACATGAAATGTAACAATTATCCTTAATTAGCGCTCAATACTTATTGAAGTTAATAAAATTAACAAGTTGATTAACTAAGTAATCAATAAGATAGCTGGTTAGTGTTTAGGCTAATGTTTAGGCAGTCGTGTAATTAACACATCAAATTAACATTGGTAATTTACAAGGTTCTAACACCAAATGACATATATTAACAAACATTGTTACTGACAAAGCCACTTTTCTTACTGATTGCTTCTTCCAGTCCTCTGTATTTAATTTTATTTTGTCGTCAGCAATACGGCCTGTGGTTCTAAAGCAGAGGTTAAACACATACAAAATTTATTAACGAATTCACATTTTGACTCGCATTGATCTCTGGTCTGATGTGTTTATTGCCCCATAACATATTATCCGTGTGGGAAAAAGGCATATAATTAACATAAGAAAACTCACAATTTATTCCCTCACCAAAGAAATAATTGAATCTCAATGTGAATATCAGTAAATAGAGTTTTTCAGGACATTTTCACATTGACTATTTTTATCGCTAAAATGATCACTATTCACTCTAATTAACGCACTCTGCACATTTTGATAAATCAAATGACAAAATAAGATATTCTTCCAAATACTTAGGACACACAAATATAATTTTCATGCAACAATCGATATCATCAGACAAAATTTTCTGGCTAATTCTGTAGCTTTTATCATTGTTTGAATAGCTTCACATTTTGTAAATTGCATCCTTATCATCACTAAGGGAGCAGAACTCTCATTTCTTGTCCTCAATTACTTTGCAAGAATTGGGACAAGAAATTTCCTGTTACGTCATCAGAAATGGAAATGGACATAGTTTGCGCATTAGTAATATTAGTACATTTGTTAATTGCCATTAGACGTAGAATACGTTATATTAATATTAGGATATCAGTACATTGCAATAATTAGGCGTAGAACACGTCATATTAATATTAGGATACCAGTTCATTGCAAGTAGACGTAGAATACGTCATATTAATGTTACGATCTTGTTTGAACAGTAACATAGAAAATCTAAAGGACATCATTTAAAAAAATAAAACTCTAATATTTTGTCTCTTTCATATTTATTTGATATCGATAGTTGAATCGGTTTCCGTGCAATAAACATTCAAAAGTGCATGTAAAGTTACTTTTCCACCACCCTGTATAATGGCATTACTAATAAAGGGTTGATGGAAATACATTTTTTTTAACTGAAACAAATTTTTTCATGCAGGTGACACAATCGTTGAAAATAATAATAATGTCAGCCACAACACACCTTCTATATGAAATACGGTGCACGGCGAATTGCCACTGGGGGAACTGCCCATTTGGGGGAATTGCCAATGGGGGAACTGCCCATTTGGGGGAATTGCCATTGGGTGAACTGCCCATGTGGGTGAATTGCCACTGGGTGAACTGCCAATGTGGGTGAATTGCCACTGAGTGAAGTGCATATGAGGGTGAATTGACACTGGCTAATTGGCACTTAGAGAGAATTGCCAATTGTTTCCCAGTAAACAATACAATGTTGGGCCAACGTTGGCCCAATTCAGAACGAAATTCTGGGCCAACGCTGTCATGCCGGTCTCGGTGTATTAGGCTATCAAAGGCCCGACATTGGCCCACCTCACGGATGTCCACCGGCCCAGAACAGTATAACCACGTATAAATGACTTATTGGTGCTGGCAATACTTAATGTTGCCCATACCATGCATCTATGGCCAGTAATTTTTTCATACAACAGGTGTATTAATTAGATTACGCTATACAGAACACGTGAAGACAACAGTTACTTATAACAATGTAGGAACTGTCCTACAAATACATTATACAGATCAAAGTTGGAAAAAATAGAACAGTTGCCAATTCAAACTCAAATCTAGGTATGTAATTTTATTTACGCTATTTTAACCAAATAAAAGTATTTTTATTTGAAATTAAATAGGAAGTAAAATTTTCAGTGTGAATAATTATTTCAAACGAAAAAATAACTTTTCATACTAAATATATGAATTAACTAGCGTCCAAGTTCAATTTTATGAATGAAATAAATGGCAGTGGCAATTCACCCATATGGGCAGTTCACCAAGTGGCAATTCCCCCACATGGGCAGTTCACCCAGTGGCAATTCCCCCACGTGGGCAGTTCACCCATTGGCAATTCCCCCACGTGGGCAGTTCCCCCGGTGGCAATTCCCCCACATGGGCAGTTCACCCAGTGGTAATTCCTCCCGTGGCAAATCCCCTAGAACCATGACATACTATTAACAACTGAATTGAAAATAAGAATCCCGTGAGTGCTTTATATGGCGTATTTACACAAATAATTCTATTTTATTTAATTAATTAATTAACCGTGTTTGGGTTAATTTAAGCTTAGTAGGGATTGAACGTCTGCTTCAACCATATCGTTGATTATATCGATGACGTCAAAAAATTAAATACAAGGCACTAGATGAAGCAGTCAGAAAGGAAAGTGGCTCTTTGAAAAATTCGCTTACCACAGTCTCTGACAATTCTTATGGATGGAGAAAAGCTACTCCGTGAATGCACCAAGGAATGCGATGAAAAAGGAGACAAACACCGTTGACCGAACTAACGGATGGAAGAGCAAAATGAAGAGGTGATAGTGAATGAAGCCTACGAGCCTACCTTACACAAAAATCTAATAACTATTAGTTTAAGAAAATAACCAATTATTCTCTAAACCTGAAACACTGAAGTAGCGTTAAAAAAATGAAAAACATGGTAACACTTTGTGTTAAGAATTATTTAGTAGCACAAAGATAAACAATTTCAATGATTAACGAAGATATAGAATAATTAAAGAATAATTTAGTGTAACTAAGGGTTATGATTTCGTTGTTTCGTTTCTTTTCTCTAACTTTTAAGCAATTTTACATTTTGTTTTAAATAAGTTTTAGGTAAATTTGGATCTCGGCAAATTCGTTTCGGAGAATCCGGTTCGACGAATTAGTTTTCGGAGAATTTGGTTTCAGCAAATTCGTTTTCGGCCAATCCGCCGGATACCGGTATACACATATACAGTGAACTCTCTTAATTAATAATTTTGGTCGGTGGTTTGCTATGAAAACAGAATATTTTGTATCAGATCAACATAACATTTCAACTCGTGTCTTATTTTATTCTTCATGAAAGTAAACAAAATTATTCACAAAGAATAATTGTCTGCTAAATATATATCAGTTGCTAGATGTATGATAACACGGTCTACCTGTGTATATAATTCCAAGCGGTTAAAGCATGCTTGTATCATACTTCGAAAGTAGAAATGAAGATGTATCTGCTAAGAGAAGAATTAATGTCTATAATTGATTAGACATAAACGGCTACTGCAGAATCGGAAACTCCGCTGTCTTGAATGAATTTGAAACAAGAAAAAATAAGGATCAAGAATCCAGTAACTAGAAATCGAATTCACATTTCAATTTAGGTGAATGGAGTCAAATCCGGGCATGTCACAATGGTGTTTCCCCACCTCGCACCCGTTAGGAATAACATTTAATACAATTCGATAAGTCTCATTGGAATTACCAACTTATAGATTCACACACAGAGAAAGGATTAGTTGAATCAAGTCATATTTGATTTGTTTCGACTAAATTTTATGGTTTATTTAAGCGCCTACCTACGTGGTGAGGTAGGCGCATATGTGAGTTGATTATTTTTAGTTCCCGAAGGTCACAACAGCTACCTGTGATAGTCAAAACTACTCGCGAGGGTTGAACTAATTATATGTAATGGTTATAACACCTGTAGAACAAGGTTACATCAACTACTTGTGTATGTTTCTCCAATCACTCCTATGTGTTATACCAAATACTCGGGTAGGTTATACCAAACTACTCGTGTAGGTTATACCAACTATTCGTGTAGGCTATATCAACTACTCGTGTAGGTTATATCAACTACTATTGTAGGTTATATCAACATCTCGTGTTGGTTATATCAACTACTAGTAAACTAAGTAAATGTATATCAACTATTATTGTAGGTTGAAATCTAGGTCAGATTAGCAGTAGCCAGACTTTTTACATGACTTTTTCAGTCAATATATTTACTCTATTAAATCCTAATCTCGAGTTTGGTCCCGATATCAATTAGATTAGACTATTTAGTTTCTAGGACCAAATCTAACATGTTCATTTATTTTCCTACTTTTGCTTCTGTGATATGCATACTATTTTGATTTAAAAAAATGATTGATCACCTATACTAATCTTTGCTTTTTGAAATGTTTTCGATACGATGAATTGATATATGGTTATTAGTTGTAAATAAATAGATTAGATTGAATAAATAACTTCACCAGGTCAGTTTATAAATAAGTAGTTAGATGACGTAAATAATTTTACCTAGTGATAAATAGGTAGGCTAGATAAACTAATTAACCAGGCTAGATTACAAAAACAAAAGTTGATAGAATAAATCTTTGATATGCTGCAATTATAATATAACTTAATGAATAATAATAAAGCCTTTATCTTCTAAACCATATTTTAGTGCAATTCACCTTACTAATAGGCACTGATATAGAAATATGCTAATAGAATTACCAAGGTCAAATTGAAGAACAATTTGAATCCTCGTCACTGTCTGTTACGACTATAGGTTGCCAATTGCTGAAATAAGAGATTCTTAATCGAAATTTATAGTATCGATTATATACATTATCAATAACATACCTACTCTTTTTCCTTTTGTGATGAGATAGCGACAGCTTCGGTATTCTTTTCATGTCTGGAATCCCAAAAAGCATATGAAAAAGTAAGAGCTAATCATATTGCAAATACATATTTAAAAATCATCTAACATTTTCAACTACTTACTTTGACCTACCATAATTGTTCCTGAATCATTCAAAGGAATTGAAGAGGACTCCGATGGTTGATGACGTTGATCTACTCTATCAATTCTTCATAAAGATCTGAAAGTAGATTCAGAAAATATAGAAAACCATATTAATAAAGAAATGAAGAGAATTATTAACTGAGAATTGTTTCATATAGGTAAATTATTTATATAAAATATTAATCTATTTATAAATCTTCAGATGCAGTATAAATTTAGCTCTAATAAATGCAATGGATTTTCCTGGCTAATCCTCATAATTTTGTTCATTATTACACTATTAATTTAGACTTTTTAATTAAATACCAAAAAAGTATAATATATCAAAAGGCTTACCTCTGGTTGGAGTTCTCCCTGCCGAATCCCTGGATGGTGTTCTCCTCCAACTACCTCCCTGGATGGAGTTCTCCCGGTCATAGAAAACTAGGGTCAAGTATGTAAATTGGGGCACTTTTACTAACTGCGGTCTCTTATCTCAGAAACATTAATAACCATCATGGCTTCAAGGTAGTCGTGAAATAAATAGAACCTATCATAAAATGAACTAATTATGACATTCAGCAATTCAATATATAGCTAAACTAATTTCAGAATGATTTTGAGACTCTCTTAATAGGGCCATAATTCATAAATTAAAGAACTGAATTTACCTGTGTAACCCTACCTATAGGTAGACTAACTCGTTTTAAAATATTTAGATTATCAGACCACTTTACTTAAGATACTAGGATAAGTTCTGAAATATCGGACGGTTCCACATTTTCGGTCGCCTAAAAAACTATATAAAATAATTAATATTAGCTATTAGTTAGCTATATACAGTATACTATATTTCATACGTGACCGAAAATTTGAAATCGCCTGATAATTTGGAACCTACCCTATTTGAGGACAGCACATTAACTGAATAGCCTATGTAGAAGGTTGGCACTGAAAAAAACAACTAGGTAGGTATGATGCTTAAATAAGTTAACATATAATAATCTAGGAAATTAGTTTGGATATCAGTCTACAAACTAAAGGCAGTAGTCACAATTTATTATTATGAAAAGTTATATACTGATAATCAGCTCTTCAAATTACTACCTAGCCGCTAGCCTATCAATCCCCAAAATTTTAGAATAGTAAGGCAGACATTTATCTTTGTATTAATAGAATTAATTAATAATCGATCGGTAGCGATAATACTATTTAGTGCATATAACGCTAAAACGGTATTGAGGAGCGTTCACATTCAACACGTAAAACACTTGAAACAAGATTTGAACTGTAAACTGTCAACCGATTAATTGGCTTTGAAGAAAGCAAAGTTGCCACATACTCATTTGATTTAACTCACACCTAAACTTTAAAAAAGTAGCGCCAACTCTCATAGTAAGTTAATTTATACACCAGATACATAAGATTAACAGTCTTTGTGGGTTACTATAGTTAATTCATACACCAGATACATTGAATTGACAATCTTTGTGAGTTACTTCAACTCACCATGTCATAGTTGTTTTAACATATGTTCAAACTCCCAAAATGTAACTCTAAAGGGGCCTTTACACGGTAAGTGCTCAGTGCCACTTTGTGGTGACACTGCTCTATGCCACGCCCACTTTGCTACTTGCCTCACCCTTTTTGGCAAAACTTGGTGGTGACCAAGCTATCGCTCTGAGAGCGAACGCTCACCACAAAGTGCCACTGTTTGTCAGTAGCGATTGCCAGACAATCAACAACCCCTTTCATTGGCCTAGTTGAAGAGCACCCATGCCTATGGAAAATAAAATCTAAAGATTATAAAGATAAAACACTAACAGCGTTAGTGTTTAATAGCATATTAGATTCTAACCACGATACTAAAGTGTCAGTGCCCACCAAAGCACATTCTGCTCGTGTAAAGGCGCTGAGCTAATTGGTGGGCAGTGTGGTGAAAAAGTGAGGTGAATAGTGGGACTGACCAGTGCTCGTGTAAAGGCCCCTTAACTCTCATAGTAAGTTGATTCAATCCATAAAATGATTTGAATTAACTATGTTTGGTGACACACCACGTCATAGTTGTTTTGACACACGTGAAAACATGAATATAGTCGAACTAACTCACGTAATAAATTGATTCAAAGCATAAATTGTTGACCCATTAAATATGAGTAAACTTTTTTCTCTGTGTAGCCACCAACACATGGAGATCCGCTTGCCGGTGTAGAATGCTGTGTAATCGCCATCAACGGCGTTACTGGAGGGACTGAAAAAATAATCATATCTTCAGAATCATTATTTTACAGAATATTAACTTGAACGTGTCTGAACATTCTTGAACGTGTTTGAAATTACTTCAACGTGTTCATCTAAGATTGAACTTGTTTTCTAAGTAGATTCAAGACAGAATTTTATGTTAAAGGAATTGCTGTGTGATACTTAATAAGCGCCTGTCCATGAGGAGAGGGGGTTGAGAGAATTGTCTTCCATAAGGCCACATCTTGGAGTTGTACCAGTTCTGGCCTCTTCAAAACAACACTGCTAACAAAATTCAAGGTTGACAGATAAACATTTCCGAACAAATTGCAACTTTCCTGATCTGTAAGTATAACACTAGTTAACAATTGTTGAAAATGTAATGTATCCACTGCAATTGAATCTACATGTTCATCATTTTAGTATAATAATAAAAATGCACAATATTGCTACATAGATACGTAAAGGCTACTATAATTAATAATTGATGAATTATATATACATACATACTTAGCCATTGGATACATTTTTTGTTGTAAATACATATATAAAAATATTTTTATGGGTAACAGCTTCGACTGAGATCGTCGAAGCGATACTTTCCCTTCGTATGTTTTATTAAATATTAAAACAGTGGTATCATAGATAATTGAAAAAATAGATATCGATATCATAAATTGGGAATTAAATAGAAATAATTGCATTGACAAATTTAATTGCATAATATATATAAACATAATAATATAATATCAGTCAGATGATTTTTTTCTCAAGCTGGTTTATGCATTTTAGCAACCTGAACCCAGAAGGCATGGACTCGTTGAGACTTCGTCGGAAATTTCACCGAATTTCAGGCAATTTGGTTGAATACTTTTTGAGTTATAAATGACCTTGACCTTTGACCAGATCGCTTCCAAAATATAATCGAATGGTTTCCGGATAAAGACTATTTTTTAAAATTTTCGAACAATCTTTTTTATTCAGTTAAAGATGAGTATTGTGACGGATATGTAGCAATAACTGACTGGATGTTCACTTCTGCAGGAAAGCAGGAAAATTCGTCCTAGGCAGTTTAATACTTAATAGTATATTGAATAAGAATTTGATCGGATCCTCGCTGCAAACCAATGCTTCCTACTCAAAACAACTGATTTAATATTTATTGTCTAAAATATATTTCCATATTTTTCTTTACAGGAATATGAAAACCGAATATCTTAAAACGTACTTGATCTAATACGGTTTGTACCAGAAAGTGTTGGCGTTCAGCGGTATTTGCATTCACTGGCTGTTATAAAGTGGAGTTTCGTAAGGAATATATTTTTGCTATAATACCTTCGTCATATTCAGACTGATTTTTGTCAACCCAAGTACAAAATGAAGAAGAAAGTGAAAGGTATGGAATGCGGATACATTTTTATATAATTTTGACCTCAAAATTTTTGTTTTTATAGAGTTTTGAGGGAATGAAATTAAAAAATCATATATTTTTTTTCTCAAAATTCTCAAAACTTATAAAAATGAAACTCTTATATTTCTGATCCATTAATTACTTTGGCTGTCATTACCAATGTTTTAGACCATAAACCAAAAACATTTGACCAAAATTATTAAATCTTGAAAAATTAACAAAATTTTCCAAAAGATTAAATATCATCGAAAATATCATATATTCAAGAAAATGTATGCAAACAAAAATGTCTTGAATTTATTTCTACAGATGACTGCATAGTTGCAGCTAAATTGGAAAGTGAATAAAAAAGATAGCTTCCCCCCCCCCCTCCTCCTTAAAACCAGTTGTAACAAAAACTAAATAATTGTCTCGAATAATGTTTTTTATTGTGAAATATATTATTAAACACTCACATATGCACATTTATATAAAACATATTGTCATAGGCTGCGCATCTCCCATCATAATTGTTTATAAAACTACAGTTAAAAATTTGTACATCTGCACTTGTTCATGTGTTAGAACCAAAATATGCAAAAAATAGTGTGAAAAACTTTTAAGAATACAATGAGATAGTTTTCATCCCATACCTCATGATGCAGCTGCATGTCGCTACTCGAGTAGATGCTGTGTGGGCCTGCTGTACTGCTGACAGCTTGGAGGCCCACAATAGAGAGTGTCAAGGCACTGGAGATCTGCTTCGAGTGTCTAACAGGACACGTATTCCTCATAACTGGAAAACTTTATTGCGAATTGCCAACAATAAAATAGAACTTTCCAAGATATATTCCCAGCCGTAGAATCCACACATTCGCCAAAGGGAAAGATACTTGTCACCACCAAGGATAAAAGCGGTGCTTTCATTGGCGATAATAGATATATCTAGATATTAAAATGTTAAGATTGAACTTATCTAAAAATATATTCTTCACAAAACTTCACTTTATAACAGCCAGCCAGTGCTGTTATAAATTACGTTTTTCAACATTTGATTTTCATTTTCTTGTAAAGAAAAATAAGAGGATCGATTGTAGACAATAAAAAGAAAATGTGTTATTTTTTTGGTTTTCGACCACTGAATGTCAATTTTGAGTAGGAAGCATTGATTTGCCAGCGTGGATCCGGTCAAATTCGGATTCAGTATACTATTAAACTGCCTAGGACGATTTTTCTTGCTTTCCTGCAGAAGTGAACATCTTCACCTATCCGCCCTACTAAAGTGTTTCCTGTTTTACTCTATTTATTAGAGCTAAGGTTACTAATCTTAAAACTGTAAACCATTTCATATTTGGTTCTATATATTGATTGTAATATGCGATTTTTTTTTGTTGTTCTTCTTCCCTCAGCATTTCAAGTAAAGAAAAAGTCAATTAATCCGACAGGTGAGCGTGTAGGGGAAAGTTGTCATCAATGAGACAAAAAGGTAGATATTCAATTTACTATGGGTAAATTATGAACAATGAAAAACCCATATGTAAAATAGATATTCCTTAATAAAAATAGAACCAACTAGAATGGTATCATATTTTCTGTTCGCTAGAAAAAAAAATGACCATTTTATACCAACACTGTGAACAATGGTACATGTCCTGGTGAACGATGATACAGTTCATTTAACGACTATCTTGTTGAGGTTATAGTCGAATTTCAAGTTCGAATTATCTCTTTATGTTGTCCCACACTTATTTGGTTCACCTAATATCAGTTTAATGACCTCTAGAACATTTTCCAAATGTTCCTCTAGGAACATTTGGAAAATGAAACTCATTGCACTTGAATCTTAGCCTAACATAAATGTTTCTTATTTATCTTTTTCATCCTTTGTCTTAGTAAATCACATCAACAGTATTTGTTTTAGAAGTCGCATCAAACTCTACAAGAACATAAACCATCATTCCTAACGTTTTCCATTGAGGTTAAAGTTCATTAATTGAGCATATCTTCGTCCACTTCTTCAGATGAATGGATCAGTTAGATTGAGAGTTCTGTACCAGGCGAATTAAGAACAAGAGTTTACAAGCCTTCTACGGATACTTTATGACGTGATTTCGAAGGCATTCTCTTTATAGTGGCACCGGCAAAATGTTCTTCTTTCTCTGGTGTATCCGTTGCAATCATGCTGCGTCTTTTTCTTTTATTATGTGAAATTTGTTTCATATGCTCTGATTTGCGATGACCTCAGATGGCTAAAGCCTTTGATAATGGTCGAAAGTCCCGCTTCAGCTTGATGTTCTGTCTCTACAAGAAACCCTGAAGCTACAGTTCACGTTATTTTATCATAAATATTTACTTTATTTATTCATATGGAATAAAGTTTGGTTGACAATAGTGCACTGTCCCATTGTTAAAACCAAATTTTCTGTCCCGATGATCACATAACTCAATATTAAAATCATATGGGTATTGTTGCTCAACTACAAAAGTATATAGGCAATAATTTCCTATGATCATATTTTACATATTACCTAATATTATGGAAGAATGCAGTAAGCATTAAATGTTAAATTAACAAATTTATAACAATTGAAACAAAGTACGAACAATTCACACCTTTATCCTTAGTAACCTAGGGACTGGTTCAGGTGGACCAGTCCTAATGTAAAAAGATTAATAACTTTTATTTTTAAACCAATTTGGAAGCTGTCTTTTCATGATTTTTACTTTCCTGCATAAATACATTCGATTATACAAAAAAGATGGTGATTAAGTACAAGTTACTCATATTATGATCATTTATTCGAATATACAAATATACAAAAAAATAAAAAACGGAACACAACTTTGAGTTAGTATATTAGAAAAAATATTAAATGTACATATTTCTTTCTGGTATTTTTTTAATTGTTGAACCCTTTTGCACCCACAGTTATATATCAATTAAGTTATATTTACTTTTGTGAATGTATAAGGATTCCATTGATGAGTTGGTAAAATGGCTTTTGCACAAATAGTTAGAAACCAAAGGAATATTTGTTTCTTGTCTTTGCTTGTTAATTTTATTTTAAATAGATAACTACTCTTTGGCGTTTACCAATGGATGTATAAATATCTAATGAAGGTTTTTATGAAGACAAAATATTGAAAAGCTAATTTGTTGAGATTTTATAACAGTTTTAGTTACTCCATAGGTTGCTGAGCAAACTTTCAAGGGATAGGTTACTAGGGCTGAAACACGTTTTCGCTGTTACACGCAGAGCTGACTGCACCCCAACCGCTGAATGCAATGCACCCCAACCGCTGAATGCAAAATTATCCTCAAAAAAGAAGTTATTCAGCATGTCCCATTGTTCCCAGAGTCACATTGATGACACCGATTGATCATTATTTCGAAAGAAATATTGATTAAAAACTTTGAAAAGAGAGAAAGTACAACACAAATTGGGGGTCTACCCTCAATTGAAAAAAACTTTTTTATTTTTGGACCAATCGTTTTGGTGTGGACAGGGTGTGGACAAAGGGTGTGGACAGAGGGTGTGGACAGAGCAATAGTGAGGAGAGGGTAACAGCTGAGAGAGGTGGTGAATGAAAAGTTGTATGAAGATAGAGGGGAGTGGAGGAGTTATCTTCGAGGTTTACCAGCTGACAGATGAATATCTAACAGGCGGATTGGTGAGAAAGAGACAAATTTCAAAAGACAAGAAGTGTATGAGTGTATATGCTAGAATAAAAAGAAGACAGTTTTGGAATCCTTGGAACATTTCAAAAATAATGTAGGGAGGGAATTTTCAAATTTCCTTCCTGTTTTTTTTACTAACCTTTTTTGATGACAAACTAAAATAAAATAAAAAAATGATTTGCGAAAACTGCGAAAAAAAACGAGTAAGATATTTGAAAAAAGCCCTCTTGAAATTTGTTAATAATGCTCCAAAGATTCTAAAATTGTCTTTAGTTTTCTTGTAGCTTAAAAACTCATTGACTTCTCGTCTTTTTTAGTTGGAAAATACACTATGGATGAATTTTGAATGCTGTTTTCATTGTAATTCTGTGATATATATGGGATATAAAGGCTTAGTTATCATATTTTACCTGTGAATTACCTATAATACCGTCATAAATTCCATAAATGCCATAAATATAAAAATGTCGTATAGGAAGGGCAATCTCAGTTTTTGAAAACACTTTTTTATTTTTGAACTGATCGTTCTGAAATTTCTACAGTTGATGTAACTTTGCAAAAGAAACACATTTTATTCGATTAACTTTTTCGATTTTGGCTTTAGTTTTTGAAAAAAATGTAGTTTTTAAATTTTATTTTTTACCAATTTCAAAAGACGAGAAGTGTATGAGTGTATATGCTACATAAAACGAAGACAGATAGAATAAAAACGAAGACAGTTTTGGAATCCTTGGAACATTTCGAAAAAATCTAAAGAGGGATTTTTCAAATTTTCATCTGTTTTTTCTTCTATAAGCATTTTTGATGACTAACTAAAATTTAAAAAAATTCAAAATTTTCGATTTTGAACTGCGATAAAAAGAGAACGAGGAAGAAAATGAAAAATCTCTCATTTCATTCTAGCATATACACTTTTACACCTATCGTCTTTTGAAATTTGTAAAAAAATTAAATTGTGTTTTCCAACTAAGAAAGACGAGAAAACAATGAGTTTTCACGCTACAAGAAAACTAAAGACATTTATAGAATCTTTGGAATATTCATAACAAATCTATAGATGGTTTTTTCAAAATTAGAACATCATTCTCTTTTTGTCGCAGTTCAAAATCGAAACTTTGGATTTTTTTTCGAAAATTTTAGTTAGTCATCAAAAAAGCTTATAATTGAAAAACCAGATGGAAATTTGAAATACCCCTCTATACATTTGCTCAAAATGTTCAAAGGATTCTAAGACTGTCTTTGTTTTTATTTTAGCATATACACTCATACACTTCTCGTCTTTTGTAATTTGTAAAAGATTTTTTTATATTGAAAAAATTACATTTTTTCGAAAACTAAAGCCAGATTTGAAAAAGTTACATGAACAAAATGGGTTGCTTTTGACAAGTTACATGTAATAGAAATTTCAGAACGATCAGTTCAAGAATAAAATAGTTAAAAAATCATGAATTTTGACCCTCACCTGCCCCTCCCCCTCTTTTGGTCGTGAGTGGTCGTACCCTCACAAAAATTTGGGACATGAAAGCTCACTACCTAAAGACACTTTTTCAGCAATAAAAAGAAATTTGACAATTTGCACCAAAATCGATGGGTTGACCCCTTAAGAGGGAAAAATATAACGATACTCCTTACTAATCATTTTAATGAATCATAAAATCTATAGAACTGCTAATTTGATTAAAACAAAGGAAAATAAGAGAGAAACTCGAACTTCATTTCATTTCCATCTATTTAATCTGTTAGAAAGTTGGATAGCGAAGGTTGAGTGTGAATATTCTTATAATAATGATAAGTTTATTGAAATAAATTTTTGAACATAAAATAATGCAAATATCTAAATGAACAACATATTGAAATCAAGCCTATAATAGACCAAATTGGTCTTTTTATTTAACTAATTATGAGAGAAATACTTCATCAATTTATTTTCTGATAACGGTGGTAAGTTATATAACCAAAGTTCTACGAATTTATAACAATTGCAGATTTTTTTCAAATTTTGAGTGAATGGGACCTTTCAATTATTTCAAGTCATGTAAAGAAATATATACTGAACCTTATTTTATATAGTTTGCATATTAAGGGGGCTAAACTGACTAAAAAAAATTCAAATTTTCAATTTACGTTTTTTGGCTAGAATTATTCTCGAACATTTTCTCTGGAATAATCTGGAATCAGAATAGCGAAAAACGTACCGGACTGCTACAATCGTACGAAAACTGTAGCGTGGTTATCGCAGGAATAACCAAACTTTCAAACTTTAGAAGCGTTTTCTCCCACTTCTTTTTGTTCACATTCAAAGATCACTTTTTGAAGTGTTTACAGACCGATTTTCACCATTCAAATTTCAAAATACAGGGAAATATTGTATCTTCAATTCTTGGGAAGCCAAATTTCAAATTTTTTAATACAAAATATTGGTTAATATATATGAAAAGTGAAAAAAAGGGGAATTGTGAATTATTGAAAAAGAAGAACAAAATTCGCAAGAACGCTTACTAACATTTATTCATAAGGAAAATAGCATTCTATAGAAAAAAAAAATCCATTTATTTCTTCTCCAGAAAGTGCGCGCCAAAAATTACCCCCAAAAAAGGCAAAAAACTCGATAAACTCAAAAACTATCAAAAATTTTGAGTAAGTACTATGAGCATAAACATTTTTATGTATTTTTACAAATAAATGTGAAGTTTCAGACAAATTGTACTAAATAAAAAATATTGGTCTGAAATGACCCCTTTAATGATCCTAAAGTTTAGTTCCATTTTATTATGTCAAAAACTCAATTTCTCCCGGGTGCTGGAGAGGATCTTAAATTTCTAGTTTATTTGTTATCAATGATACTTGCAGGGATACTAGTTTGAATAAGAGTTCAATTTGAAATTCTTGGAAATGGGAATCGTTAGTTAAATTAGAATTAACTATAATTCTTTAAAGAATGACAGATTATATTTTAGTTTTCTTAGCAGGGAAGCTTTTACCCGTTAAGGTACCAGAGAAAAGACTGAGACTGCAGTCACACAGTCTAGGCCTATGGAATCACATACGACTGAGATTGCAGTCGCACAGTCTAGGCCTATGGAATCACATGCGACTGAGACTGCAGTCACACAGTCTAGGCCTATAGAATCACATACGACTGAGACTGCAGTCACACAGTCTATGCCTATGGAATCACATACGACTGAGACTGCAGTCACACAGTCTATGCCTATGGAATCACATACGACTGAGACTGCAGTCACACAGTCTAGGCCTATGGAATCACATACGACTGAGACTGCAGTCACACAGTCTAAGCCCAGGCTTACCGAACCCTGGTACTATTGTACCAGATTTGGTACTTTTGCTCTCTTGTATTTCTAAAAAATACCAGATTAGTACTTTTTCTTCTCCCTAATTACCTCATTTTTCAAGATTATTTTCAATTTTTACGAACATAAAGTCAAAAAAACGTTGGATTTCATGGAAATTTAAGGGTTTTGATACTTTTGTGTCCAATCTGGTACTTTTTCAGTGTGTAATCTGGTACTATCAAGAAAATACCTTCGGCAACCCTGTCTAGGCCTATGGAATCACATAGTAGTGAGATTGCAGTCACACAGTCTAGGCCTATGGAATCACATACGACTGAAACTGCAGTCACACAGTCCAGGGCTGTAGAATCACATAGAAGTGAAAATGGAGTCACACAGTCTAGGCCTATGGAATCACATAGGAGTGAGACTGCAGTCACACAGGCTAGGCCTATGGAATCACATAGCATGAAGATCTCACAGTTGATATGAAGAGAGGGAAGAGAATCTTCATGCTGTAACTCTAGAGTGAGACTTTGTTATATTTTATTTGACTGCTAAGCAACCGTTCCTTCTTTATTCACTCCAATAGTTTAAAATATACATATACACTCAGTTCTAATCTGACAGCATGAACTGTTATTAGAGTTCTAACTTATGAATACTTTAGAAACTTTTAACAGTAAATTGACAGATTAATTTCAAGGATCCACAATTCTTTATTAAAATTAAATTCATGTTATTGTAAATTACAACAAGGCTCGATCAATAGACTAATATTGTACCAACTGTATCAAGAAGTTATTAAAGTTCAAATGCGTGCAAGAGTTTTCTATTTGTTTAATAACACAATCGAAACACTCTTTACACTTCAGAAATATAAATCACACACACAATTTGAAACTTGAACACAACCTTAGTTGATTGGTTTGCTATCATTATTTACATATATTATTTTTTTTTATAGATTTTTGTCATGCAAAACATATACTATAATAGATAAGACTTTATAAATATTTTACAATCAATTGAGAATTACTTTCATTTCAATTTTCATATTTTCTTTCCTCTTTATTGATACTTATGAAATTTAGTGAAGGGTTATAGTTTTGAAATTTTTCATGAATTATATAATTTTTTCTACAGTTTACTTCCAATTTGTCAATAGTATATAGTAACCGCTGGAGACTAAATTACTTCCCGTAATGTGTTTTAAAAAGTGTTATCACAGTATTGTCTTGTAATAAATTCATCTCTCATCAGATTCTATTTGTCTTCCAAATGAAGAATTGAACAAATAATTTGGTTTGCGTTGCCTATTGGAACTGATATTACGATTATATTAATCTTAATCTTCTCATTGGGAATAGAGAGAAACAAGCTTCAGAAAGTTTATGAGCTTTGACCAAATAAAAGGGAAATTAAGTATTTAAGTGTGATTTCTGGTTCTCAATGATAAAACTAATCAATTGAAAACTTTTTATTTGCTATACTCTATAACATCAAGAATATGGTATCCAGCAGATTTGCCGAAAACAAATTCACCGATAACTAAATTATTCGCCGAACCTTAATTTTCCGAACAGGATTCTCCGCATACGAATTTGCAGAAAAAACAAATTAGCCGTTAATAACACTAAATGATCCTTTATTCTGTCTATTCGTTCCAATCCTTATTTATTCTAACCTTACTATCTATCCTTACCTTACTATCTATCCGTACGTTACTATCAATCCTTACCTTACTACCAATCTTTACCTTACTATCATGATTAAATACCTTTAAAAAAGTTCTAATTATGACTCAATTTTATTTTTGCTTTCTAATATGTTTCTCATTGGTATATTTCATGTTATTTGAAAGTACTAATCATGACATACATAACTATTAGTTATGCTTATATCTTCACAATATACCTCATGCTTCATCGATTGAATCTAACACTTGCATGAATAATTTTGTTAGAGTTAAAAAACATTGATTTCTATCAACCCTTTATTAGTAATGCTATATGCATATTAATAGTCAATACATACAGTTATACATATGAAATTAGAGAAATGATACGGAATTATCGGAACACGAACTTGTATAGTAATAATAATGTCAAATTCATTCAAGAAATGTGTTCTTTTATTTTTGAGGCATGAGATATAATAATAATAAACACAAGTTCCACAGAATTTTCTTTCTAATTAAATTAAATTTCATTTCACACAAATTCGTCTGTTCGGCAAATTTGTCCTTCGACTAATCCGTATTAGGAGAATCCGCTTCAGAGAATTAGTTTTCGGTAAATGTGGTTTCGGAAAATTCGTTTTCGTAAAATCAGCCCAGACCCCAAGAATAGACAGTACTGGATAATTTATTATGGATTTTCAAAATCGAAAATTTGTTTACAAAAACATTAATTAAACCAATTTCATGGAATGCAAATGGATTTATTTTAATACACTAATATAATGATGCGTCTTGATCATTCATTAACACTTAGTTTGGCAACATTTAGCATCCGTAAGTGCTTCAACAGTCAATCTCCATCACTTTCTCCAAATTCTCCATCATTTTCTCTACATTCCCTATCATTTTTTGAACATCCCCCATCCACTTTCTATTAATTCTCCCTATCACGATTTACCAAACTCCCTATCACTCTTACTGCATTTCCTCTCAATTTTCCCCGTTCTTCATCACTTTTTCTCTTCCCCGTCACAGTCAAAAATCGTTTCAATCGCTCACTCTATGGATGATAACTGCAGTAGTTTGTATGGAGAGGATCTATCTATCCCTATACTTCTTTCTTGCTGTCGTTTAATTTACCTTTTTGTAAATAAATGTTCGATTTTGGAAAAAATCGATAGTAATCAAAGTGATGGGAAATTGAGAAAATTGATGGGTAATTGGGAAGGAAGTGATAGGAAATTGAAGAGAAAGTAATGAGGAATTCTTAAAAAATGATGGGAACTGTGGGGAAAATGATGGAGAATGTGAATAATAGTGATGGGAACCACCGTTGAAGCATTCATCGATGCCAAATGTTGCCAAACTAAGTGTTGTTGAATGACCAAGACAAATCACTGTATTAAAATAAATCCATTTTCAATCAACCAAATTAGTTTAATTAACCTTACTCCGTGAATCAGTCACTTACAAAGGACTCTGACGAAAAGGGACAAAAACACCGGTGGGTTAGGATTGGAGAGGAAAATGAAGAGGTGATAGTATATGAAGAATACGAGTCTACCTAACACCAAATCTAAGACCTCGTAGGGGAAGAGCATAACCCTAGCTCTATTCTACTGAAATTATGCAACCAAACAATGGAGATCTGAAGAAAGAACTAGTACAGGAAATGCAAAATATTATTGGCATCTCATTTCTAAATCAAGAGATATAAAAGACCTTCCATGTATATCGACCAATCTCAACTTCACCTATTTTCAATTAGATATTCAAATTCTAGACTGACTTTTTATTTATACAAACACTAGGGAATTCCACTTTAATATCCCACAAATTAAAACTGAACATACACGCTCGTTTATTATTTACTGTGTTCAGAAATTTTTAATGCTACCTATAATATTGTAAAATTACCAAGGTTAATTTTAAAGTTTAGGATTTATTTTATAAAAAATTCTGGTAAATATATAGAAATTTTAGAAATAGATTATTATGTCATCATTTGTTTTTAACTTTTTAGTTCATAGTTGAAATTGTACATAATAATTACAATGAAATATTAATTTGTACTACCTAAGTATAAGATGATTTCAAAAAGTTTGTAAAACTCGAATTAATGATGCATAATAATTTTTTTTATAGGATTAATGAAAACAAAACTAGGTGGAAAATATAAATAATTATATTTAGCTACTTATAACACACATATGGTACCTAAACAGATGGTACAATTTTTTTTATTAATATAGGAAATTAGGTATCACCAAACAATAGCCTACGTCCATTCAGATAGATCCTGAACCATATAGGTCTCAGGATTGGACAGGAGTATCCCATGATTGGCAATGTCAAATGCCATAGGACTGATTCACACCATAGCTCCGGTTACGGTCCTGTCCAATATTCTCTAATGCATTTCACGTATAACTGTTTCTTGCATTTGTTTTGCGTTTATTTGCCTCCAAAAGTGTTATTTATACAAGTGGGAAATTTCGTGGTAATATTTACCATGATCTGTGGGAATCTATGCCCATCTGTGGGAGCAAGGTGAAAATAAAACAGCAACACTAGTCACACTTCCTATTTTTTAGCATAGGATGAACTAAAAATCTCTTTTTTTTTCTCTCTCATCCTGTTCATCAATTAACTGCAATGGTAATCACTGCAAAATCAGATGATATGGAAGGGACAGGAGCGAGAGCAGACCGTGACCGGACCGAATAGGTGAATATACGTACAAAGACGAGACCGGACCGTGACTATAGTGTGGATTAGCCCTTATGCTTAAAGTAGTCAATAAATATCGTGTGCGGACACTTGACCGAATGATACTTGGCTGATGGACACTTAGCCGAACGGACATATGGCCGATTCAATGTTTATTATTTAAAGTTATTTTATAAAAAGGAAAATAAATTTTATTATTTACATAATGTGCAAGCAGATATTGCTCAAACAATGTGAATTTTTTAATAATCATTGGAATAAATGTTCTCTGAATACTTTTGAACTTGTTATAATTGGTTATTACTACTAGTTTATATTATATAAAGTTATTATTTATATTATATTAGGACATAATTAGGTTTTCAAAATGTTTTCGAAATAGAAATCTTTCAGCCAAATGTATCTTGGGCCAAATGCCATTCGGCGAAGTGTTATTAAAACTAGTGAAATCAATTTTTTTTACGAAATTAATTTAATTTATTTTTTCTTTTAAACGTTGCTGTAAAGATTGATCGAAAATCCGAGAGATTTCGAAAATCTGATCCTTATCCTTGCGAGTAATCTTCTTCAGGGGATCATTTACTTCACTGTACGTGGCCAAAAATATATAAATCTAATATAATAATTTTCCATACTGTTATATATCGAGTCTAGGCTGATTTTTCGAGCACTATGCCGAAACCAAATTCACCAAACTAATTCGCTGAAATGGATTATCAGAATACGAGTTTGCTGAATTCCAAATTTGCCGAAAGACGAATTTGTCGAAAATCAAATATAATTAAGATTAAATAAAACATGGAACTTGTGGTTCTTATCCTTGTGGTTCTTAAAATAGACATTTCTTATATGAGTTTTATATTATTATTACTATATAAGTATGTATTCCGCTATTTCCGCATCATTTCTCTAATTTCATATATCTAACTGTATATATTAAATATTGATATGTTTATGGCATTTCTAATAAAGGGTTGATAGAAATCAATGTTTTTCACTCAAAAAAATTGATCCACGCAAGTGATAGAATCGTTGAAGCTATAAGGTATATTATTTAAACATATCTTATAGTATGTTATTCATGACTAACCATTTGAAAAAAAAACATAAAACATATTAGAAAGAAAGAGTGTAGCTACTCAATCCAAAAATTAAATTTTCTAAAATTGTGTCAGAATTACAACCTGTAAAGTCATATACAGAGGAAAATGAAGAGGTGATAGTTTATGAAGGATACGAGTCTACCTAACACCAAATCTAAGGTGTATATGATAGTAAGGATAGATAGTTAGGTACAGATTGGTAGTAAGGTAAGGATATGTACTGAGGATAGGTAGTAAGGTAAGGTTAGGTGTTAAAGTAAGGATAGGTATAAAATAAAAATATTAAGTTTCAGCAAATACTTTTTCGGCGAAAATACCAAAGAAAGATCAACTTATTTTAATTAATAAACGAACTTAACATCAAAGTATTTTAGTTACAGATGTTGACCCAATGTGTTCTCTCCAAAATTTGCGCACATCACTCGGACTGAAATTATGAGAGCCGATGACGTGAGTGAAATTCCCACCTGCTTTTCTTCTATATGAAACGAAATAGTTGCTGTGAGTTGGTTTGAGATTGGCTCGTGCTGCACACATTCCCAAATACACGTCATCGAACCTGAAATTTAAGAGACACTTGAATAAGGTAATAAAATAGTCATTGAAATGATGTGATAAAATATAATGTTATGAATTACTCTTGCAAAACGAACCCTCAGATCATAGTTATTCTTTGTGATATGCAGAGGAGGAAATTAGCAGTTCTTGTTTTTCACATGATTTGTCATCTTTGATTGTAATAATATATTTCTGTAAACTACCAATGAACGGTTTGAGGTTTTCAGCTCTTCCATTACTACTCAAACACAATCTCCAAGGATAATAAAAAGAAATGGTTCAATTCAATAAATTAAATAATTATTCAAACAACTTTTTAAATCTTAATACAGCTAACTGAATATAGATACAGCAAAACTTCCTAGTAGACCAGAGTTACGTTCCAAGTTTGTTTGGTCTAGTAAGAAACTCACTATATTAGTTTCCTACTAGACCAGCGGTTCCCAGAGTCTCACGAACCTACACTGAAAATTACTAAATAACCACGGACCACCTTTCTTCATATGTATAACATATAGAGTGTCTATGCTTCAGGAAATGAATATAAATTGATAAATATAAGGTCTAGTGCAATATTAGGCAATTATGGAAAGTGAATTAAAAGTTGTAGCGAATGAAAATATTTAAATATTGTGCAATAGTGGATTGCAAATTCACAACAATTGATATTCGAATTCTTTTCGTAACTAGCTAGTAGTTACACGTAGTAATGACAAAAACATTATGATTTTTGTATATAAAAATAATTATTCATTGAATTGCGAATCAAATATGTAATAAATTTATATTATGGTTTAATATGATAATTAGGTCTATCATTGAAACTCAAAAAAAAAAAAAACTTCATAGAAAATGCATTGGCGAAGGCTGATTACGCACGCAAATATCTCAACATCACCAAAAATTGAAGGGTCATGAATGAATACAGGCAAGCCTCGCTTTAAGTACAACTCACTTTAACAAAAGTTGTACTTTATTCGAGTCATGTTTCAAAATAAGAACCGTTCGTAGACATAGAAAGCGGAGACAATTTTTTGTTATTATTTCACGGTAACTAAAATAACATCAAGATTATAATCCAGATGAGGTTATTAGAAGCAATTGGTTTAGAAATTCAACATGTCCTATTTTAGGGTTAAAATAAGTTCCGTGATATTGCACGGTTCCATATTTTCGAACACGTGAAAATCTTTATATAATAATAATTATTTAACTTTATTTGGAATGGAAGATGAATAGTAATTATAATTTTTTTTTCTCACGTGCCCGAAATTGTAGAACAAACCAATAACTTGGAACTTAGTCCCAGCAAACATGAATGTATCTATTCGATGTCTAAACGACTCTGTATAACCTGTCTTCCGACATCGAATACCAGTAACAAAGTAGACATGGTGACATCAAGTAGACATCAATCCGATATCCGTTTGCACCGCTGAACCGCATCATATCAAGTATATTTGGCATCGAAGCGATACCGTTTTAACAGCGTTGAATAGAAAGATAAATTACGACATCTAACATACATAGGGATTCTACATCGAACAGACGCTTAATTATATATCAAATATGCTTTGATACGATATCCACTTGCATCCAATAAATAAGTAAATTAAAATTGAAAACTCTTACTTCATTGATATAACGTACTGTACGTTTAGGTGCATATCAATTTGATTTATGTTACATAATGTTATATATAAATTAAATGGGAAGAAATGAAGTGATGAGTCCAGGTATCGTTCGTGGGTCTATCCGTCCTCGTGCCAGCAGCTCTGCCACTTTGCTACCGTGGATGTATTTTACTACAATTTTTTTTTTATATTAAGGGACCCGGAGATGCTTAAAGAAATTTTAAAGTGAATAGAACAATACAGGCAAGCACCGCTTTTATATACAAAATCACATCTTATTCTTATTTCGAATATTAATGAGTTGGTCAAATTTTTATATATTTTAACTCCTTAAAAATTTCGTTCTCTATGAGTTCAAATTAAAGAAAATATTTTGAGGCCACGACTTAGAATACAGATGAAAGCTCTGTGATGAAAGCTCAAAGTAATGAAAGCATTAATTAAAATTTGACCATATACTAATTCTCACTCAGTAAATAAAGGTCATAATAGTTGAGTAATTAGTTTGACATTTTGACTTATATAATTGTGTTATATAAAACAGGAATTTTGTGCTCTGTGAAATAAGTTATCAATAGGGTCTATATTTTCGAACACGTGATAAAGGAAAATATAATAATAATTATTCAATTACTATTTAATTAGTAACATAATAGCTGAAGGTATGATACCAATTGAAATAAAAGTTAAATAATGATTATTATATATAGATATTTATTGAGTCCGATTACAACTTTATAAGTTTAATTATCTATAATGTGAATCACTGAATTTTTATCGTCTCATTTGCAGCTTTTGGCATTAGGTGAAAGCTCAAGTTATCGGATATGGGGTTCCGCATAATTTACGTAGAAAAATTATTTATGTAATGATTTTTATTTCTAAACTTGTATTTTACGTACTGGTATCATGGATGCCAATTTAAGTAAGAATTGAATAATGATAATTATTATATTTATATCTTACATATTCGAAAATGTGGAACCGTCAGATAACACAGAATTTACTCTAAAATGGAACATGTTAAATAGCCCATCTACTTTTAATTATTTACGTTTAGTAGAGGTTTAACGTCTGCTTCTGAACCAAAGGCCATGTCGCTGATGTCAAAAGGTAATAAAATACAAGGGACTGGAAGAATCTGTCAGAAAGGAAAGTGGCTCCATGGACAAGTCACGATGCTCATGGATGCTGAAAAGCTACTCCGTGAATGCTGTCACTTACCGAGGATGTGACAAAAATGGTCACAAGCACCGGTGGCTGCACTCAAGAATGGAAGAGGGAAATGAAGAGGTAATAGTAAATGAAGTCTACGAGCCTACTTAACACAAAATCTAAGCCTCGTACGTAATTGTGGAGCGTAACCCTAGCGCTATCCTCTAAAACTGCATGGAGAGTTAAAAACACTATACACATGGTAAACATAAAATAGACAATATATAATCCAAATTACAACCGTTTGGGTCCCAAGGGACGCCACCCCCCTTCTCTTCTATTCACCAAAGACAGCTTCAGGAACCCCTCGGGGCTTATTATAAGCAGTTTAGAATAGATTCATAACAATAAATGCATTGGCCATCGAAAAATTACTTATTGGTTATCCATTTCATTTTTACGGTACTGGAGGAACAATATATTCAACAACCATGTTCCAGTATCGCTTACTTTACGTTAATCCAGTGTACAATCGCACTTGCTTGCCAATGACCGATCGTACCTTTACAACGGCCGTAGTCCCATATAAGTGGATTAATTATTGGGTATAATTTAAAGGGAGCACAACGTACGTTATATAGAAAGCTGAAAGGTACAATCCAATTGAATAGAAATAATTCCTACGTTTCTATACGCATTATACAACAGGAAGATAAGAAAATGAATTTCCAAATTTTAAACGATTTTTTAAAACAACGTACTATCTGTTTTCGCACTTCTGGTCGAAGTATAAATTCAGATATCGTTTGGAAAAAGACATGCCGACGTCAAGATGATGCTGTTAAAACCATGTATCGGTTTTCGTGTTTCTACTCGAAGTTTAAATTCAGATATCATTTAGAAACAGACATTCCGATTTCTACTATGATTCGAAATGGTTACCAAGTCGATACCCACTGTTAGCGCTACGAATTCGAAAGCAAACGGCATCGAATCGACATTTATATGTTTGTTGGGAGTACCCTACTACCAAAAATATTTCATAGAGCATAAAATTGCTATTTATTAAATGTAACACAATAATTGTAGTATTCTAAGTATCTATTAATTATTACTCACCTATACAGAGCTATGGATGGATTTTAAAATGTTTAATAAATGCACGACTTTTTCATCACAGTTACAAACAATGAAAGACTGTATATTATTATTAGTATGATTATATTCATAGTATACTCTTATAACTCTAAAACAAATTTTCTGTCTATAACTCATAGAATAGAAAATGAGATATATAATCAAGGAGTGACAATTGTAAATTTCTTGTTTAAGAAACCTACTTTTTGTAATTGCCTATGTTGTTATTTACTTAATATTTTCTTTATATATATCTCATAGAAAACTAATAAAAGAGGAATATTATTTACTATTATACTTTTTTACATATATAAGTTTATGCCATGTTTACATGCAACATAACATTTAAATCAGTATTTTTCTACTTAAAAATAATAAATTACATTAAAGGACAACATCGATTATAGAAGGAAACTATATAACTACTGAAAATAGTCGAAAAAGCCACTAACCAAAAGAGGGTTCGCCATGAACCTACCTCTGATTCATAGGTTTACAGCGGACCTTTTTTGGGAAACCCTGTACTAGACCAAAATCGTTTTCTTTAAAAGTAAAGCGGTAACTTTAATACTTCGATAGCTCTATTTGTTTATGATAACTTTAATGCTAAATTAATGGTGACTAACATACCAATTTTGAAGGGAAACAAAATTAGAAACAGTATGAATTTTTTTGCTTCAATTAAAATGAATATAATATTTTTATTCAATCACATTATCATTTTATGAAATTATAATAGTCTTCACTGTATCTAGTTTTCTATAACTTTTCACATCAATTTTTTTTAGCCCAGACTTTACCATCAAATCTGAAACCAATTCTGCCTTATGTTTTATCCTAAAAACAGCATAAATAAATATAATACATTATTCAAATTAGAGAATTATCTTTAAAACAGTATTGTAATTATTATTCCTTGTAATATTTATTCTAGAATAACTGTTAGGTGACAAAAATTGTGTTTTGTCTAGTGCAAGGTTTTTTCCAGTACAGTTTCAAAAATATTTTGGTCTAATAGGAGGTTTGTCTACTACGAGGTTTGGTTGTATGAAATCTTCACCCAAGTAGATAAAAGAAAATCTATCTATACCTGATTATACACAACTTTTCAATAACAAATATTAGGACTTCCCCTCGAATTCCAGTAATTAGCTGGCGTTAGTAGAAACACCCAAATAATAAATAAGTCAAGAGGTCTAGGGTAACTCAAGTATTTCTGGAAAGTAGTTATAGGTGGCTCCTAGCCGATTCCAGTAAGCGGAGGCAGAGATTATCCGGAATATGGCTCGGTTACCCTAAGTTCAGTGGTACAGAAGTGGGAGATCAGCTCCTGGGAGCCGGAAACCTGATAGCACAATAGAGTAATACCTAGCTCAGGTAACGACAAATTAGCTTTAAAAAGCAACAAATTAGTTTCAATAGGGGCAATTAGTATCAAATAGCTGCAACCAGTTTCAAATAACGGTAACTAGTTTCAAATAGCGGTAACTAGTTTCAATCGCTAGCAGGCCGTATTCAATTTAGTGATAATTCAAAAATTACACCATTGAGAATATTTTCTCGTGTATCAGTTAAGGGGACCGTCCGCGAAGAAATCTCAAAATTTTATCTTTTTTTTTTATTGTGTAAATAGTTGTTTTATAACCTTCTTATAGTGTGTGCAAAATATCAGAAGTCTCGTATAACTCTAACCCCCTGGGGAGAGGGAGAAAGGGAAAAGTGGGCCGGGGGATAGGGAGTCAATATGTACTCTAAAAACCATCTCTCAGCCAATTATAATTCGTAATAATTAATTATCTCGCTATATCTGGTATCTAACCTACCACTATATAACGCCCACATCAATGAATGCAAAGAAAGATTGCTCAGTTATCCCTAAACCTTCGAAGTGGATGGATGCTGCGTGTCAGATCATCAAACTTTGAAAGGAAATTCCTACTAATTTTGAGATCTACAAATCTTGTAATTCAAAACCCCGCACATTTTTTTGGTTGAAGCTAGAGCATTGCAGTTTTTTTCATTCGATTCTCCTGGTAATTCTCTACAAAAGCTTGAGGATCGATTTTTGAATTTCGAAATACAATTTTTTTTTTTAGAAATATAATTTTTTTTTTTTTTGAAAATTTTAGTTTTTTCACGAAAAATCAAATTTTTCGTAAACAAATTCGAAATTCAAAAATCGATCTTCAGGCTTTTGTAGAGAATCACCAGGAGAATCGAATGAAAAAAACCGCAAACCCGTAGCTACAAAAACTGTATTAGAAGTACATGTTTGAATACCCAGTTCGAAATTCGTTCGAAATTCGAATAACTTGTTTTCTATGCGTCTAATCGAAAAAATGCCACGAACAAAAACATAATATTATTCAATTTTATATTTAGGAACCAAGTTTCATAACCGTAGCTTTATTAATAAATTTGTTTACAAAATTTACGGACGGTCCCCTTAAACGCACTACAAGTGAAAAGATCTGGAACACAAAATCTCTATTAGCACTAGAGCCTTTCAGAGCTACCAAACACTTAATGGTGGATCACTTTAACGCTCTCTATTCATACTATCTACTGATCCAATAATACGAATATTATTCTAATTTTCCACGAGCAATTTCATAGTTATAAAAAAAAAAAAAAAAATAGTGAAGCTAGGTTGATTTTAAAGGTTTGAAGAAAATGAAAGAAATGTAATAAGACAATATTTAGATGTTACCCAAGAATGGTGGTCCTTATGGTGTGCTCCCGTGCCGAAGAACTCTAAGGACGTCCTCAGTTCTACGAGAACCAACCGTTCCCGTGACGAAGAACGTTCGTCAAGTTCGTAGAACTCGACGACACGGTAAATAGTACATCGAACTGTCCTTCGTGACTTCACAAACATAAACAAACAAACGAAAAAGGCGGGAGAAATACCTATTCTTGTTGGTAAATTAATAACATTGATAATTGACATAACATAACATGTTTGGAGATCAATTGATGATTAATTAAACGGTTTTGTCTAGGCCGGAATAAAACGTTTCTTGAGCTGAAGTTATTTTATTGAACCAGTCCTAGCGATGACGTAAAGCTGTAAATATGAACATTTGTAAATAAACAACACTCTAAATAAGTAGAAATATAACAATATTAGAAGAAAAAAGAAACGTACCACAGTGACGGATTTGAGAGGCTGATTGGAAAGGCAATAATAGGGGCTTACTAGTGAATATTGATCAATTAATGGATTCTAGAATAAAGTAAAGAAAGTATAAAGCGAAGTAAATATAGTTGAATTATCTTATAACACTGGAAATCATAAATAAATAGAAAAATCAGCACCGAAACAACTCAGGCAGAACTGTTTCGGTGATGCGTGCGATCCAGACTGTAGTTCCAATAAATGTGTGAACCACACAGTTACACACAGATATAGTAGTGGTATCAGAAAATAAACCAGTTGATAAATTATAGGAAAAATTAATGCTGGTCGTTTACGGCCAGCACACTCCTCACTCGACTTGAGAAGTCGCTTATAGCAAATACAAAACTACAAGAATTTTAGTAAATAATAACCTATAATACCTACTCAATAACATGATATAGCTACATGTTCACAATAAATTATAAACGACAATAGTTATTTATCAATCATCAAAAATAATACATTATTTCTGAGATACAAGCAGTACAAATTTATGAATAAATTAAGCTATTGATTTTCAATTTCAATTAATAGAACAAGTTCATGAATGGGTCTGTCGTATTCACGACTTGGGGATCCCAGATTCCGGCCTGGAACAGATATTCTTACACTTCTGACGAGGTCGTCATTACTCTTCTTTATGGCTGTAACGCGAGCCATTGGCCACTCATTCCTCTTCACTTGCTTGTCTCTGAGAAGGACAATATCTCCTACAGCTAGTGAACGCTTTGGAAGTTGCCATTTGTTGCGTTCTTGAAGGGTTTGCAAATGTTCAACTCGCCATCTCCGCCAGAAGATCTCACTAAGATATTGGATCCTTTTCCATCTCCTCTTACCATATTGTAAGATATCTGACTCGGTCACGTTGGCGATGGATTGGGGATTCGGTTGATCTTTTAAAGTCAGAAGCTTAGCAGGACTGATTGGGATTAGTTCTTCAGGGCTTGCTGAGATGGCTGTTAGAGGAGTATTGTTCACAATGGCGGCCGACTCTGCTAGGAGCGTGGAGAATTCGTCGCGTGACAAGGCATGATCTCGAATTTTCAGGTAAGTTGTGTCTAAAATTCTCCGCACTTGGCCAATTTTTCTTTCCCATGGTCCACCCATATGGCTCGAATGAGGAGGGTTCATTATCCACTTGCAGTCATGAGAAGTAACTTCCCTCTCAATCTCTGTCAAGGTAGCACCCTGATTGAGGGCACCAACGAAGTTCGTACCTCTGTCACTCCGCAGACACTTGCAGACTCCCCTGATTGAAAAGAAGCGTCGGAGTGCATTTACAAATGATGAAGTATCCATGCTAGGGAGAGGTTCCAGATGAATTCCTCTAGATACAAGACAAGTAAATAGTAGGACCCAGGATTTCTTAGAGGAGTTGGTTCTTTTCGTGGACTTGCCATCAGTTACCAAATAAGGTCCAAACACATCGATGCCGGTGTTCGTAAATGGAGGTGATTCTTCAAGGCGGTCTGTAGGGAGATTTGCCATCTTCTGTACACCTAATTTTGATCTAAGTTTTCTACAGATGACGCACTGACCTATGATCCTTTGAACTATTTTCTTTCCTTTTTCAATGTAGAAACCGTTGCTTCGTATAGCTCCCATAGTCACGTGTCTTCCTTGATGTTTCGTTAGCGAGTGATAATGGAGCACAATTACCGTGTCCAAGGGATGATCGTGGGGAATAAGGTAAGGGTGTTTCTCGTCGTAAGAAACTTCTGCATTTTGTATGCGTCCTCCCACTCTAATAACGCCCTCATCTGTGAGAAAAATGCTGAGAGTGTGCAAATGATGTGACTTTGGCAAGCTGAGTTCTCCCTGAGGAGAAAAAAGAATATAATAACTGTGCAATTGGGCATCATGGATTAGGATATTCAATATATAACGGAAATTTGGGATAGGTCGTAAAGCCAATGGAATACCTAAACTCCGACTAACAGTATCTCGCCAATAGAATGCAAACCTAATTACTTTGCGAACAACATTTAAGATAAATAACCAGTTATTAGATCTAAGGAAAAGAGAATAGAATACAGAACAGGATTCTACTTTGCTTGTCAAAGTAACGACATTGTTCTCGACGACTTCTGGGAGTTCCAAATCGTCTAAAGCTGATTCTACCTCAATCATATCGTACTCGTCATCAGTGTGAAGAAAACCTGAGCCGATTAGCCAACATGAATCTAGGAGTGATTGTGGTGAATGAGGACGGGATGCTATATCTGCAGGGTTTTCTTTAGTAGAAACGTATCTCCAAGATGTGGATGGCAACAAGGTTGTTATTATGTTGATTCTTCGTGATACATATCTTGCGAATCTCTTCTCGCTGTTCTTTAGGTAGCCAAGGACTACCATACTGTCGGTGTAGAGGTAAGTATCTTCAGGCGATAGCCCAAGTTCAGAGTTTATCTCCACTGAAGCTTTGGCCGCCTCAACCGCTGCACATAGCTCCAGTCTTGGTATGGAAACTGCTCCTATAGGGGCTACCTTTGAAGATGCACAAACAAATGAAATGTTCTTGACACCTTCTTCATTGCGAAACTCTGAGTAGCAGACATATCCGATCGCCTCTTCAGAGGCATCAGAAAATACATGAATCGTTCGTTTACCAATATCTCCGAAGTCTTTAGGAACAATACTGCGGCGGAGCTTTATCTTGGATATATCCTCTAAGGAACTATTCCAGGCAATCCAAGAAGGTAGATACTGCAGTGGTAGTGCATCATCCCATCCGTATTGCTGGAGTTCCTCAGTGGAGTGCTTCTTAGATGGGAGAATTTTACGCTGAATGAGTTTGCCTCCTAATGTTATGGGAGACACCAAACCCAATGGGTCAAAGATAGAATTGACTACTGCCACTACACCTCTTTTCGTGAATGGTTTCTTTGGAAGAGCGACAGTCATTACGAACTCATCAGATTGAGTGTTCCAGGCTATTCCTAGAGTTTTCTGTATTTGAGAATCTGACTTCTTCAACTCGATTAATGCCGATGTGTCAGATTTCTCGGTTTCATTAAATGCTTCCAAGACTTCGTTGCTATTAGAGTTGATTTTGTGGAGTACAATATTATACTGTTTCAATATCTTGGAAGTGTCTTTAAGAAGGCAAATGGCCTCTTCGGCAGACTCTGTTGCTCCATGGGCGTCGTCAACATAGAAGTTGTTCTCTATGAACTGCCTTGCTAGGGTTTCGCCAACACAATCAGCGTGCTCGGCTGCATACCTGAGTCCGTATGTGGCTACCGCTGGCGATGATTTGTTGCCAAAAACGTGCACGCTTGCTCTGTACTGCACTAATGGTTGAGTGTGGTCATTGTCTTTGAACCAGAAGTAGCGTACAAAATCTTTATGCTCATGAGGTAAATAGAAAGAATGGAACATCATCTGAATGTCCGCTATAAAACCGATTGGACCAAGACGGAAACGCAGCAGAACGCCCTTCAGTCTATTATTTTCGTCAGGCCCTTGCATTAATTCAGTGTTTAAACTTTTTCCTTTAAACGAGGCTGTGCTGTCAAAAACTATTCTGGTTTTTCCTTTTTTGTGGTGAGTGACGGGGAATACCGGTATGAACCATTCTCTGCCTGTTCTAGACGTTTCGTTTTGGGGAACTTGTTCAACGTGCCCATTGCTTAGATAGCGCTCCATCACATCAAGGCATTCTTTGAGTCTATCTGAATCTTTCGAAAGTCTTCTTAACGTGTTCGCAGTTCTTACATATACAGCGGAGCAATTGTCAGGGAGCTGTATTGTTGGATTTCTGAAGGGAAGTGGCATGACGAGGTTTCCCTTTGCATTAGTTGTGATGGAGTCTTGCATCAAGTCAATGAACTTTCTGTCTTCGGATGAGAGTCCTGGCAACTCGTCATCTGCATGGGTATCAAAGACAGAGTAACTAGAGCGTGTGGGGAAGCAAGGGATGGGAGAAGAAAAATGATCGTGGCTGATAATGGTTTTCATAACAGTACTTTTAGAAGTTATGGTGCACTTGGATTGACATACTGATCCTACCACGCTCCAACCTAGTGCGGTATGGTGCACATAAGGTGGCTTATGACCATAGCATGTGGTTCGCATGATATCTTGACAATCTCGTCCAAGTAGGAGAAGGACTTGTGCCTCGTGATCTATATCAGGGAACTTGTGGGCAACTGCAGAGATGTGAGGGTGAGCCTTCACAATGGCAGGAGTAGCAACTTCACCTTTAGTGTCTGGAATAGAATCACATGTCAGCAATGCAGGAAGAGGGTAGACGTCAGATTCATAGATTCCTTTTATCTGCAGGCCATTTATAACGGAGCCTTGAACGCGACTCTTGTAGCCTGAGAGGGTTGTGAGGAAATATTCCTCGATGGGAGTTTCAATATCGAATAACTCAAGTAACTTGGGATCGGCAAAGGAACGGTTACTTTGTTCATCGATGATTGCATAACACTTAATAGTTTCTGCACTTCTATCTGGTATACACAATTCGACTAAGAGGGTCTTGGAACAGCTGACATTTTCAAATTCACTTCCACACAATTCACTGCAGTAGGCACTTGCATGGTTGTTTTTGCGATCATTTCTGCTGACGTTCTTGAGGCGATTGTCATAACCTATACTTGACGGGGGTAAACTTCTGAATTTCATTCTAGACTTTAACACTACGTTTTCATTGTGCATAATAGTCAGATGCTTGTAGCCGCATCTCTCACACTTCACATCTGCCTTACAGTCTTTCCTGAAATGATTTCCCACACATACATAGCACAGTTTGTGTTCATTGAGGAATTTCATCTTCTCCTGGTGATTACGTCTAATGAAATTCTTGCATTCACTAAGTTCATGAGAAGAAGATGGATGAATAAGGCATTTAACAGATGCTTCAACGGATGCAGGTTCCACCGTGGTTTGAAAATTTCTAGCAGATTTTGCCTTGTACAGTGAGGAAATCATGTAGTTAGGATTCGACAGAGTATCAACTTGATCCTTTATAAAGTCAACAAAAACATTAAAAGTGGGGTGAATTCCAGGGTGAGTTTTCTCATAATTATGTCCACAAGCTCTCCACTTATTGTGTATGGTTTCAGGCAGCTTGCACCAAACCCTACTGCAGCCGATCACATAATTAAATACTGAAAGATCGGGACAGTGTGGCATGTTACTCAATAGAATTTCACAAAAGACGCAAAGTTCTCTCATCTTGTCGTCTTGACCGGTCCTCATCGTGGGAAAATTATCTAGCCTCTTTAATAATTCAGAAGAGACTCTCAAACTGGAACCGAACTCTCTATGTAAAGCAGCCAATATGTTCTGAAGAGTGACTTGAGGACTTGAATATCCTGCTGCAGCATTATAGTTTTTAATCATATTGAATGGTTTGCCGGATGTGTTAGCCAACAAAACATCTATAATGTCCAAACTACTCAAGTTCAAGTTTGCTATGCGATTAGACAAAAGACTAATCCATGGATGATATCGAAATGGGTCACCATCAAAGGGGTCAACTGCTTTCTTGAATAGGTCTTGCTTCAGCAGATGAGACAACATTACATCGATATGGGAGTTATGGACATTTAAAGGACATTGATTGGCCGCATCAATACGTAGGCCACTCCCCACTGTAGTAGAATTCAACATTTGAGGGGGCACACCAGATTGGGTTAATTGAGGTGCAATTAGAGGACTAGTTACAGAATTGATTGCACCTCCCATGTGTATGAGTGAAGGTACTGCCTGTAATGTGTACACTGGATGAAGAGGATTATTCAGTGCAGTAGAAGGTTGAACGCTTGATACTACAGGAGTATGTGCAGCTGACACCACAGGAAGATGAAAATCCGTCGTCAATGGCGGCAGTGTTGGTGACACAGTAGCTGAAACTAATGGTGAGTAAACTGCAGACATTGTGCTTTGGACTGCTGATCTCAGCACTTCATTCCTATCTGAAGAAGGTGCACTAATGAGGGGAGTAGCTTGGGCAAAGCTTGAGAGAGGGAAGTTGTGGGAAGGGAAAATAGAAGTAGTGGTTGCAGGAATTATTGAGGAGTTTACTGTAGGCATAGTTTGATGAGTAGATGAATGAATTGCTTGAGGGCTTATATGTGGTGTACCAAATGAAGAAACTGGTGTAAAGATTGGGCTTGAAGCAGAAAGAGTGACACTGTGGGTAGTTATTTGGTTTACATTTGATGTGTCACATATAAAAGAGGCTACTATGACCTCTGGTGGATCTTGAGGGATGTTGAAGCTCTTAATTGCTTCATTATCATGTATGTTTTTGATTGATTGGACATCAGAAACAATTTGATCAAGATTCATTTGAAACTCAAGTCTACTTTCTTGTAGATTTAATGCAGATACTCTTTTCTGGATTTCTAACTCTTCTCTTGCATGTGAACTTTGCCTCTCTATTTTTTCCACTTCACTCTCCATTTGGAGTAATTTTCTTTTTTCATCTAGACACTGTTTCTGTAGGACTAATTCACATGCAGTTGGTGTAACAGAATCTGATTTAACACTGGGACAATTTAAAAAAGAAGAATGTTTGTCAGATTTCTGACTTAGAGTCCTTATACTTTCTGTTTCTATATTAGATATTGAATCAACACCTATTGTCTTTCTTAAACTATTTATTATGCTCAAAGCTTCATGAGTTTCTTTTCTTAGTCTAAATCTCTAACTTCTATTTTCTTGTGCGGTTTCTAATGCTGCATGTTTGGTTAAAGAATTTACAAATTCAATGCATGAATCATGGTAATCAGAAAATCTTTTCTTAATTTGGTTTGCTATTGTGAGTAATTGATGGTCATTTTGATCTATAGCTGAGAAATCACTCTCCAATGAATACAATAAGATATCTTTATTCTGTTCACAAGTCTTTTCTAATTCTCTGAGAGACTTAAATCTTTGTCTTTTATCTAATCCTGACATTTTTACCAGAGTAGAATTAGATGGGTAGTTTATAACTAAAAATGGAACATATTTACCAGAGGTGGTGATCATCTGGTTTGTTTTTCCACCCTGGGCTGCTCAATCCAATTCTCTCCTCCGTGTGCTTTACTGTCTAGGCCGGAATAAAACGTTTCTTGAGCTGAAGTTATTTTATTGAACCAGTCCTAGCGATGACGTAAAGCTGTAAATATGAACATTTGTAAATAAACAACACTCTAAATAAGTGGAAATATAACAATATTAGAAGAAAAAAGAAACGTACCACAGTGACGGATTTGAGAGGCTGATTGGAAAGGCAATAATAGGGGCTTACTAGTGAATATTGATCAATTAATGGAATCTAGAATAAAGTAAAGAAAGTATAAAGCGAAGTAAATATAGTTGAATTATCTTATAACACTGGAAATCATAAATAAATAGAAAAATCAGCACCGAAACAACTCAGGCAGAACTGTTTCGGTGATGCGTGCGATCCAGACTGTAGTTCCAATAAATGTGTGAACCACACAGTTACACACAGATATAGTAGTGGTATCAGAAAATAAACCAGTTGATAAATTATAGGAAAAATTAATGCTGGTCGTTTACGGCCAGCACAGGTTTAAACCGACCAAACTAAATTTGTGATTATTAATATCCCTAATTATTTAGTGATATTTATTCCTATACCACGGAATCGTGCATATTGCACGGGAACGCTAACCGATGTACCGTACTTCGTACCTTGAACAAACGTTCTTCGAGTTCTTTAACACGGGAACGCACCATAACAAAAGTTCTTCCCCCCTCCAATCGACTAAAAACCTTACGGTTTTGAATTCAAACCACCAAGTCTCAGAATTTTTTAGATAAGTAGTCAGTCCCTAGGTTTTCAGGACCAGGAATATAAATGATGGAAAATTTATAAGACTGCAGCATTAAAGCTTATCGAGCTATACGAGAATTCATATTCTTCATTTTGGTTAAATAAACCAGAGGACGATGATCGGTCTCCAGCTCCAGTACGAAATCTTTCCCCAGCAAATAGGCTGAAAACTTCTTAATAGCGAAGACGATAGCTAAACATTCCTACTCAATGGTCGAATAGTTTTTTTTAGCTGACAGAAGTTTTCTGCTGGCGAAAGCTACAGGGTGGGGAATGTTTTCTTAGTATTGCAACAGTACGGCTCCTTACCCAACGTCCGAACTGTCACTTCTTACTACAAAAGTTTCCTTTAAGTTAGGTATTCTCAAAACGGGGATGGACGTCAAAACGCCTTTAAGTTGATGGAAATACTTCATATCTTCGTCAGTGTATTGTAGTGGCTCTGTCATGTTTTTTTTTCAGCATGTCAGTTAGATTAGTGGTAATAGTGACCATGTTTGGTACGAATTGTCTATAAAAAGACACAAAACCTAGGAGAGATCGAAGTTCCTTTTTCGTAGATGGCGGACACACTTCTTTCATCACCCTAGCCTTTTCTTCTTGAAGCTCTAAGGACTGGACTGTCCTGATACCACAAACCATAAATAATTTATGGCAGAAAAACCAAACTTATATGTGGAGGGATTAACTGTCAACACATGTTTCTGAACTCTACCAAACACTTTATTCAGCGTTTCCAAATGTTCTTCCCACAACCTTGAAAATATAAGTATATTGTCGAAGAAGAAAGTGGCTCCTATTTTTTCGAGCACAATCCTCATTAATCGGGCATACGTAGCACAAGCCGATACCGCCCAAAAGGTAATCGGACATATTCCATTAAACCTCTAGCGGTTGGGAACGCAGAATATTTTTCTAGATTTTTCCTCCAAGTTAACCTGATGGTAAGCTTTGGTAATGTCTATCTCAGAAAGTACTGGCATCCAGAAAACTTATGAAACTCTCCTTCAACGTCAAACCTGGTAACCTGATTTAGGGCTCTGAAGTTAATGGCTAATCTGTAAGTTCCATCTGTTTGTTTGACCATTACTGGATGTGAGCAGTAATCTGATGTAGATCTCTGTATAATCCAAGGGTAAGAAGCTTCTCGAGTCTCGACTTCAGCATTGAAGTCTTCCTGAAGATGCACTGGTATGGGATACACTTTAGATCGAATAGGTTCGGTAGTCAACAAATCTATCCGGTGTGTAACAGTTTCACTGTATCCTGGAATAGTGGAAAAAGTGTCAGAGAATGTTTCACACATAGCAGCAATATTAGACTGCTCTTCTTCTAATAAATTAGAACAACCACGGGTTTACAGTCTTTCGATTTCACTATTCCTCGTTTCGATTCTTAGTCTCGGAGATATGTCTAACTCTTCATTCACTGAAGCGTCTAAACTGCGTCCATCGCTTTATTACAGATCACTATTTTGTGAATAATTTTTAATAATATTGATCGTGCAGTAGTGAAACTTTGGTCACTGGAAGATTGCTTCTATGTTAGTATCTTACTGAAATATTTTTGAATCCATGAGAAAATTGGAAAGTAATGAACGTTTATGTATTTCGAAGGCATTTTAACTGTTCATCGCTTTAATTGCAGCTCAGTGAAAAAGCCAAAAAATGGACGATTAACTTCTACCGAGAGGGTAAAAATGGAGCAGGTCCTGCAGAAGGGTTAAGGTTTATATATTCTATATGTTAGGTTTATAACTTGGAAGGGTTAAGAGAACATTAGTTTATTTTTTGGAAATCCCGACACAAACCCAAGGAGAGATGTGGGTACGAGAAAAAGAATTTCTCCTCGAAATATGTGAAAAATACGCAGGCAGGTCATAAGGGCCAGCTAAATGTCACTAGTGCCTCCATTTTTGACATGGCTGTCATTGGTCTTACGTTAAAACAGTCCTGATGTAATGTCTCAAATGAAAATTCAGGGAAATTATCAAATGGGGCTACGACCAGAGAACAAGACAATCAAGTCATAAGAGTCTCTCACTTGATGCCCAGAGATATGAGGAAAGAAATTGTACCCTTCATGCATGAGATTTGTGCGAAGTAAGACAAGAAAATCATCTTTTGCTAACGAGATAATTGGCAACCATTAAGCCAAAGGAACAAGTACTCAACAAAAGAGGCAATGTAGGATGGGTTAGGTTTACACCCTCTGGTACTCGGATAGGGCCAATTAACGTTTCACCAATGATGCCCACTTTAAACATAAAAGCCTCAGCCTCCTTGTTGACGATGAAACCACTGTGGATAAACAGCTACAGTAGGATTCAAACTTTAACCAATCCATCCAGACAATCAAGGGTGGATCTTTCCTCATCTGGTAAAAGAACAAGTAGGAAGTTTGTTTTCATGTAATTCTGTGTATATCTAATGCCTTTTTTCCTTTTGGGTCTTGTCCATAGGAGGCCAGGAAATGGGCTCCACGCTCCTTGTCGTCTCATTTAAGACACTGTTTGGACCAATGACAATAGTATCGTAGTACCCCGGCATCCCCCGCTTTAGTTATCAAATCACAACTCAGTTTAATTACCAAACGGTAACTAAAGTGAAGAAAAGTAACAAGAAATTTATAATTGTCACTCCTTGATTATTTCTCTCATTTTCTATGAGTTATAGTGAAGAGAAAATTGTTTGAGTTAGATAAATAATAAACAGTTGTTCAGTGTTTGTGACTGTGATGAAAGTTTTTAAATTTGAGAATTTATTAAAGGTTTTACAATCTAACCGTGCCTAGCTTAACTCTCACTCAGTTTTGGTGTGTTAGATTTATTTTAATTATTGTGTTACACTGAACAATCAGTAATTTTATGATCTATGAAATATTTTTGGAACAAGGGTACTTAATTTCAAGTTATTGGTACGTTCTACTTTTTCGGACACGTCCGAAAAGAAAATATAATAATAATTATTATTGTTACTCAATTTCTATTCAAAATTTGTATCATGAACACCCAATGAAATAAAAGTTAAATATTTTAACGTGCTCGAAAATATGGAACCGTGCGATAATGCTGAACATACCATACAATGGGATATGTTGAATTTCTGAACCAATTGTTTCTAATAACCTCATCTGAATTTTAATTTTGATAGTTACCGTGAAATAATCACAAAAAATTGTCTCTGTTTTCTATGTCTACGAACAGTAATTATTTCGAGACATGACTTGAAATAAGTACCATTTTTATTAAAGTGAGTTGTACTTAAAAGTAGGCCTGCCTGTATCTGGCACCAAATACAGACCTAGGATCTATACGTCTTCCAGGTCTCACCAGGAGAGTGTAGTCACGAGCGGGTTTTTAATGGTACATAGTCAAAAATGAGCTAGATCAGCTCGGAAGGTTACCACTTGAAACAAAAATCTCTTTTGTAATCATGATACCACAATGAAAAAAATTCAAAATAATATATGTGTGTGAAAACCTTTAGAATTGTCCCCAATAAATTTAATACAATATTAATATAATTAATCATCATCACAAATCATATACACCTGACGGAGCGAGCAGTGTCACACAAGGTTCATAGACTATAACAGGTTGAACGAATAGAAATAGTACGAAATGTTACTATGAGCTACGTCTACAATTCTTTAGATGAAAATCTATTCTTTAGATGAAAACCTATTCTTTAGATTAAAACCTATGTTACAATAATTGGCATTTTATATAGTTTATTTCTTATTTTATTATTGCAATATTATTTTTGTTCTTTTTTTAGGCTTTTAGCTACAGTAATTAAAGCGGATGAAAATGTTGACCAGTGAATAGCAGTTAGTTTTTTGTTATTTTTGCAGTGATAATAACCATTTCATTGAAATATTTTTATACCACTCGATAGATTATTAAATTTTGAGCAATTCTAGTTTGACTCACGCCCGAGTTTAATCTATCGCTTAAGAGATATTCAAGAAGAAAGACAGAAATTGTTCCTTCCATTGCTAATAATTGTCGTAGTGAATAGCAGTTAGTTTGTTGTTGGTTTTCCAGCGATTATAACCATTTCATTGAAATATTTTTATACCATTCGATAGATTAATAAATTCTAAAGAATTCTATGTTGACTCACGCACGAGTTTAATCTACTGTTTAATAGATATTCAAGAAGGATGACAGAAAATATTGTTTTCTGAATGGCAATTTATTCCCCATTCGTTTAACCTGTTATAGTCTATGAACCTTGGTGTCACACACCTCCCTTTTGAGTCACTTTGGGCACTGAAGAAATTTTAGTTGCAAGATCCATTTTACGACCGTCCTGGTATCACTGAACAGCTCGCTTTTTCTAATATAATATGAAAACTATCTGGTATGGACAGAGTCGTCAGTTACTAATGGCAAGACTGTGGGAGAGGAGAAGTCAGTGTAAAGTCTATGGTAGACTTAACTCGTCTCCCTCCTTTTCGTTCTGCTCTGAAGTCACACATCTATATTGGTCAATTCGTTGTGGATAATTCGCCACGGACAATCCGTCGCCATATTTTTTATTTCGCACTATTTTACTCTATTAATTAATTATATTTATATATATATGCGCGTAAGAAATTCGGCTTATTTTCTATTTCTACCAAATAATAATAATTGATACAATATGTACAGAACTTGGTATCTACAATACAAAAGAATTTTCTGATAAATCCCTAATCTTCAATTATTTTGAAATAATTCATTAAACATTTGATATAAATGAAAACAATCTATACTAATAATTTCCTTAGTGTGTTTATTTATTTGTTGTCCGCTTTAACTCGACGGGTATTAAGCATGAAGATTGTAACCATGATACACACGGGAATGTATTGACTTGTTATTTAAATATCCTGTTTCAATTAAATTTTGAACGTATTTTATTTATAAAAATAAATTAGACTATGCAGAAAATTTAATTTTAATTGAATTCATTAAAAAGTAACCTAATAAATAAATTGATATTGATGATGACCCGTTATTTTTAACGGGAAAATACACTAGTTAATTGATAATACCAAGGCTACTATTATTAATTAATAAACATGTTGAATTTATACGATTTAAATATTATTATAAATTAAATTGATACATATTTAAACTTATTAAAAGATCGTTTGATCTGTTTATTATTTCGTATGCTCGCCTTAGCATGAAATGTTGTCCGGTTACCACTAAAGCACATTTTTCTTTTAAATCAGATTTATTAAATATTATAACTTCCATAGATAAATCCAAAATTGTGGGGTAGAATTTTTCGTAGTGGATTTCCCTAGAACCCGCAATGATAAACAGTTACATTCTAACGAGTTATTTGCAATAGAAAACAAATAAGAATGTTCATTTGGAAAATATCTATGGGTCGAAGCTTCAATAGATAATGTATTTTTATACCGAGACCTAATATTTAAGTAACCCTCACAATCTTTGTTTTTCTGAACAAGTGAATGATACAATAAATGCACCTATAAGTTTGGTACTATTAAAAAAAAAGTCTTCTATCAATAGCAAAAAAAGCCTCCTAAGCGAAAAACCGAGGCTGAAAATAGCGCAAGGGCCAAAAAAAAACAATAGCAAAATCTAATTATTGGGGAGGGTTATGAATTTGCAGGCTATAAGAAGCAATAGCGGTATTTAATTGATGTAAAATTTCTGCCAGAGATATGTATTATTTGGGGGTCGTTTTTTATGCAAAATGAATTAATTTGGTAAAACTCAGGTGTCAATATATAAATAAATCATGAGATATTAGATTTTATGAAGTGAATTCTGGTAAAAATCATACGACACGGGAAAAGTCATGGCATCTGGCTATCAATGCGACTAATTTCAATCGAATTAAAATAAGACCAGTGATGATAACACTAAAGCTAGACGCTTTTTTGGGTAATGATGAAACAAACTCTTTTAAAAATATTTTTTTGTGTTATTTCAAAGATGCAAGCATGTCATACTTCTGAAAGGGCACTTTGTGTTTGTTAATTAAATGATTAAAAAATGCAAAAAAAAACTTACTTGAATTTAGCAACGTAAAGTGAGGCATTGTAGAGTTTTTGGAAACTCTTGTTAGAAAGAATGAACATTCCACCTGCTATAAAATCAGGGTAAAGGTCGTAAGGATACTGGTCTGTAGTAATATAGGATTTAACATATGACTTCCTTCTAATTGCTTTATCATGAAAGCGAACATGCCCAGCCCACAGGTTTTTACTGGAGCCATGCACGATTGGTTCAAGATCTATTGAAGCATAAGGATATCTGAGAGGATTTCGTAGGAATCTGAAGAGGTTAGAATTGGATACGAAATAATCGTCGTCAACGAATGTATAGTAATCGACGTGTGAACAGTGCTTGGTGATCCAATCCAATGCCATTGAAGTTTTCAAAATGTTATTAAAATAAGTATCATGAAAATCGGCCTGAATGATGTCATTGATGTTTTGATTTTCACTCTCTGGATATGTCTCTTCTGGAGAATTCATTCCTAAAAGAAACACTGTTCTGACAGAGTTTCCTTCGTAGATTCCAGGTTTGCCCCAAGTTTCCCTTATAGCGTTTCTCCTATCATGGTTATTCACAGTACTTTTCACCATAAAAATCATATTTATTCCTTCAATATTAGGTTGGAAATGACACTGATCACTGTTGATTGATGTGTAGTTGAAGTGGATAATATCTTCAGGTTTGTCGTTCGATTTTAATTTCTTAATAAATTGTGACACAGGTAATAGAGTAGAAGAGTTTAAAGGATCTATTTTGCTAGTGATGGTTGGTTGATTTAGTTTTTTCAAAGATACTTCACTTTTTAATGTTTTTCTGTCACTGTTTTGTTTGTTAGACAAAAATTGAAACATAACAAAGTAACTGATTGATAGAAGACACGTCAGCATTGCTAGGCGAAGTAATTGCCTAATCTTGAACTTGAAGATATGGTGAAACTTGCATTTATTGCTCTCCATATTTATACAGAAATATATAGAGAAATTTAGAGTAGGAGCACTTTTCTAAATTCCTATTTGTTTATTTCTTTCCACTATGAATTTCTCCACTGTAAAGCATATATTCACTCAGAACAGTGGTGTGGTATATACTGAACAGTTGTATTTGTTCCATTGTACTGGACAGATGTGCATGTTTAATTTGGAACATCTGTGCATGTTTAATTTGGAACATCTGATTTCTCTTCAACTGTAATTACCAATTCAATTTCATTTTATAGTTGAATCTACATTTATGATAGAATATATTTAAACCCGTGGCCTGCAAATTCCTCCAGGTAGATTCCAACGCAAAAGATTCCACCGGCGTTAAATGCCAGATGTGGAAAATTCCACCGTGGAAGATTACACCATTTCGAAAAAGTTATATATAAATAAACAGTTTATAACAAGACGGACCACTTCAGGTCCGTCTTGAATCTATCAACAGACACATTGAAGTTCAAATTTTAATATTTGACACAAAAATAAATTTTGTTTGGTATTTATTTTTGTGTCTATATCTTTAGAGTCAATTTAAATCAGTGACCTATTGAACCGAATTTATATTAAGATGTTGAATAGCTAAAGAAACCCTGTACGTGTTATAATTTATATATCTTTGTGAGTATTGAATTTAAGATTTTTATTCGTGTGTATGTGGTTTCAGGTCGAAGCTAGTTAATGTACCGCAATTTACCTGCTTAACTCTGTGATCAAAATTTAGATGAAACGCATAATATTTAAACTTTATATTTGAAATACTTTCAATAGAGATTCTAAAACAGTTTAGAAAGTTTCAGCTTTGAAATTTTTCTGTATTTTTTTTTAATTAAAATATATCGATAATAATTAAGCATTTTATTTCGGTACGTGTCAAATTTATTTTTTAACTCCACCTTATATTGCTGCTGATATAAATTGAAATATGCATGGGTACATTTAAAAACTTGGGTTATAGATAATATAGATACAATAAAATTTATGTTAAAAACAAAATATTATCCTTAATTTCAGTTTCAACATATATATGTTTAAAGAAAATTCAAACTGAATCTAAATTGTTGATCACTTGGGCAGCGGAACTGTATTTTTTGTTGAATTTACACTAATTAAATTTTATTATAAATTTAATTGATTCATATTTAAAAGACTGTTTGATCTGTCTATTATTGCTTAACATACATATTCTTATAATTTCTCAACTTTTTAACTAATGAAATGTTGATCGGTTAGCACTAAAAAAAAACTAGTTTTCCTTTAAATCAGTTTATATCAAATGTTACACCTTCTGTAAATGAGATCCAATATTATTCGGTTGGATATTTCGTGGTGGAATTTTCCGGCGGTGGAATATTCCGTGGTAGAACTTTCCTGGTGGAACTTTCCGTTGTGGAATTTATCTAGAATCACTTAAATATATACATATAGGTTCCGCGTAAACAATGATAGTTAAAGCTATACACTAGTGGCCAAAATATAAGGGTAGGCAAGAACAAGTTATCTAAATCTTTAAATTCATAAAAAAGTAAAGAACACACATTATTGAAATTTTGCAACTATTTTCACATAGAATTCATACATATATATTCGTATGAAATTTCAAAGTATTTGGAAAAATATTCTATCAATTGTTTAATATTTCACCTCAGACAATAAATTTAGCTCTGGTCAAAAGTTACAGGTAGCCAAAATATACTTTGAAATATTCCCAGATAGGGCAATTAACTTAATACTTTGTGTGAATAATTCTTTGCTATATCACTTCAATACATCTTCTGCCACAAAATTCCACTAGTTTTGTTCAATATGAAGAAGTTATCCATCTTCCATTCATCCTCAAGAAATGTCCAGAATTTTTCCACTTTTGTTGAAGTTTTTCACTGAGTACAGTCTCCAATTATTGTCGTTGCCAGAGATTTCTATTGCCATATGAAGGCCCAAAAGGATTCTGCAACATAATGTCTCTCAACATAAGCAATATGTAGTTGCTCATTCCAAACCGAAGAATGGTAGACTTCCCAAAGAAACGCCGAGAGAAGATCATGCAACTCTTTAAAGAAGCTTGCATGATAGTTTCAACACTTCTGGTCAAATTTGTCGTGAGATAGGTGTCATGTCTGGTGGTATGATGTCCTGGACTACTTTTTCGCTTCAAATTCAATAAGTTGGATTCCAATCAGTCGTCCCTGCATCGAATCTTTTAATCTCTGAAAAGAACCGGAAAGTGTTACTTGTGTTTTATCATGAGCATGTCGTTTGGTCGAAGGATCAGTGGACGAAAGTACATTCTGGTGATTAATGAAACAAAACTTAATGTCTTCAGTTATAATAAGAAATTACGAATTAAGCGTAAAGTAAGGGAAAAGTTAACTCTGATCTGCGTCAAGAGAGCAGTTAAGGTCGGAGGTGGAACTGTGATGGTTTGGGAATCATTTCTTCTGCTGGACCTGGTCCCATTATTCTTCTGCACGGAGGAGTTATTGAAGAAGTATAAGACGGCTCTCTCGTCAACATATTCTCCTCTATCAACAAGCAGATGACTTTCAATTACCGAGTTTCATGCAGGACAACGTACCCTACTACTCAGATAAAAGAGTTAGAACCCTATAAGAAAATGAAGAAATGGCTCAAATGAGCTGGCTTTAACAGAGCCCTGACATCAATCAATTGAGATTGTTTGGTTAATAATTGGAGATATTACTCAGAGAAGAAACACAACAAATGTGGAAGAATTATGGACATTTTTTGAGGATGAATGGAAGATGGCTAACTCCTCCATTTTGTGCAAAATTAGTAAAATTTTGTTGCAGAATATGTATTGAAGTGATATAGGAAAAAATTTATCAAGTTAGTTGCCAATATCCAGGAATATTTCAAAGTTTGTGATGGCTGCCCTTAACTTTTGACCAGAGCTAAATTTATTGTTCGGGGTGAAATATGGAACTATTGAAAGAATATTTATCAAAATGCTTTGAAACTTACATAACAGCTCTATATGAAAATACATGCAAATTTCAATAATGTGTGTCCTGTACTTTTTATGAAATTAAAGATTTAGATAACTTGTTAATGCCTACCCCTATATTTTAGCCACTACTGTACATAACTAAATTACGTGCACTCGGTAGAGTGCATAAATTCATCACCGCTTATAAATGACCTTGACCATTCAATAATACTTAAGAGTTATAAATGACCTTGACAACAATCATTGACCCCTTCGTTCCCAAAATCTAATAATCTGGTAACTGGATAATGACCAATCGTCCCACAATATTTAATGCAATATTTTCCTGATTCTCTGAAAATTGCTAAAGTCATCCAACTACATAAGAAAGGCGCTAAAAACGACCAATCAAATTATCGACCAATATCGATATTTCCCCCCTATAGTAAAATTATAGAGAAAATAATTTATAAGCAAGTGTATAAATACTTGTTGAATTATTCTATTCTTTCTAAGGATCAATTTGGGTTTAGATCTCGAAGGTCAACGTCTCTTGCCATATTACATTTCTTACATTTTCTATATCCAACCCTATATTCAGGTAATTGTGTTTCGTCGATAGTTTTGGACTTTTCTAGGGCATTCGACTGTGTGAATCACTCCATTTTATTATCTAAAAGGCATCACTACGGATTTAGGGGATTTATTCATGAATGGTTTGAATCTTATTTATCTGGGCGCGAGAGGTTTGTTTTGTTATGTGCTACATCTTCTGATCTTTAGGATAGTACTCATGGGGTGCCACAGGGAAGTGTGCTGGGTTCGCTAATGTTTCTTATATTCATAAACGACCTTACAAAAGCATCTAATCAATTAAAATATACCCTTTTTGCAGATGATAGAACCCTCTCTTTTATCTTCAACCCTAGGTCTGATTTGGTGAACTCTCATGCAACATTTAATACTGAATTATCTAAATTTCATAACTGGCTCCTGCTAAATAGGATTAAAGTTAATATTGACAAAACCAATTATGTGTTATTTAATTATAGGCGGAGACTAGAATTTCTTGTGATTTCTATTGGGAGTGGAGTTAAATATAAGGTTGAAAAGGTGAACTTTTTGGGAGTTGTATTTGATGAAAATTTAAAATTTGGGGATCATTTTAGTTATATAACTCGCAAAATATCAAAGACTGTTGGATTACTCAAAACTACTCCCTACTTAACCTACTGCATTGAAATATGGGGCGGTGCCTCTGCTTGTTACCTTGATAAAGTAATTCAAATTCAAATATCTGCCATAAGAGTTGTCAATAACTTACCATATATTTCGTACACCTCTCTCGATTTTAAGATTTTAAACATATTCAAATTGTTCCAACTGTGGGTGTATACCGTATTCTAGTATTGTTGTATCGGGCAATATTCTATAATTTAAATTCCTATCTGTTTCTGAACCTTCCACGGCACAACGATGTTCACTTCTATTCTACAAGAAACTGCACTGATTTGCACTGCCGGATGTAATAAAAACATCTTCCTCTTTGTCGGTGTTCAAGAAAACTCTTAGATGCCATATGATTAATGCCTATTAGGAAATAATTTGTGAACTTATTCTTATAGACTGGTTGCTCTTAGTATTGTAATACCCAGATTAGTGTCTTATATATTTTTTTTTTCACTTTGTTAAAGTTTAGTATCGGTATCTGTTCCTCTACCGGCAACTTTATATGATTCTAGATTTTTCCAATTTTTTGCCATAACAATTGCACTTGGATTTTATAAGTATCTAATATAGGTTACACTGAAAGCCTTTTTGAGCTTCTTGGGCATTCATTACATAAATAAAATATTATTTTGATTTCAATTTTTTGTGTATGTCTTATGTTTTCTTGAATAAATTATTTCATTATTTTAATGTAAAAATATCGTCTTTTAAATTAAATAAAAAAATTTCCATAAATTTACATGCGAGAATGCACTGTGCATTTTTCTCGAGATTGTCACCCATTTTCAAGATCCTATAAACGCTCAGCGCTTTTCTCGAAATTGTGCAAAATTATGCAGATCATGCATGTTGAATATTATAGCAATTGTTTTAGTGCAATTAATCAGAAGCAGACCGCAGAAGAGACGAAGGAGAAGATGTGCTTCAACAGTCAAACCTCTCCCACTCTCTCCTTGTGGTCAGTTTAGTTTTTCCGCTACAAAAGAAAGCCAAAAATAATTTTGGAATCCTCGAAAGATTTCTAATAAAGTACAAAAAAATATTTTTAATTGGTACAATCTATTTTTCGTTACAGTTCAAAAACGAAATTGTTGAAAGTTTTAGTTAGTCATTAAAAATCGCTCATGCTACTAAATTTGGAAACAAAGTGGAAAAGCGGATCCAACTCCCTTTATTGAAATGTAACAAGGATTATAAAACTGTCTTGGATTTGTTCTAGCATATATTTTCATAGACTCCTATTCTTTGAATTTTACGAAAAATATATTGTTATCTTTAATGAAATTTTCTTTTTCTCAAAACCTTATGCAAAAATTGGAAAGAAACGAACAAAATTTGTAAATTTTCAGAGAATAAGAGTTTAACAAATAAAAATGTTTTTTGAAATGTCGATCCCCTTAACTAGTTGGTGACGTCAAATATTTTTGTCAAATGCAGATTAGAATACCATATAGGAATATACGTTACTTTGTCCTGAGTGAAATGACAGAAATATAACCTATAAACTAAGAAATGATTGACCAATTTTCTGCGCCAAAATCTCTCTTTCGACTATAGAAATGTAGATCGTTAAATAGACGATGAACTTTGCTGTTTAATATTATTTCTTGTTCAGTTTCTGTATTTATTATCTTTCAATAAATTATCTGCAAAAATAAGAGGCTCTATCGCCTTTGATAACTAGCTATTTAGTTCTGTCGGTTCCATCATTAAAGTACTATCTGATGATTGGACTAATTAATCATCATTCCTAAAGTCAGTTACCTTAAAATAAATTCTACTAATCAATGTTACATCGACGGTAGTAGCTACGCAATTTAATTTGCATGTCATCCGTGTCAGTGGACTTTTCTGAAATGTTGTAGAAACTCAATCAGAATGTCTACAAAAGTGTTTTCCATCGAGGGGTCTGCGCCACTCTGGGACAAATCATATAATAATTCTGATTGTTCCTTCCTTGGATGTAAGTCTGTCCGTTGCGCTTTCTGTAATGAGATATACACATATGTTCTGCGCCAATCACGAGAAAGAGCTGCTCGTTTTTATCCCCCTATTTCCGAGTGTGCGTTAATACTTTCATTTTATTTATTATGAAATCGAAAACTGATATATGTTTATCGGGGGCGCGTGCCGTCAACCCAGGCGGCAAATTGGGACTTTACTGCAACACATAGTTGGGACTACATTGGGACCCATGATTGGGACAACCTTGTTTTTTTTTTGTAATTGTTGGGCCAATGTTCGGACCCTAGATTGGGATAAGAAAAGTTCCCAATGTTGGGACATATTTACATTGCTATCCCAATATTGTCACAAGCCCGCTATATATGTGACAATGATGTTCCAATGTTGTCCCTTAAGTAATACTAATCACAAGGTTGTCCCAAAAAATTAATTAATTTTATTAGGGACTTAACCTCTGCTTCTGAAATGAAGGCTTCATAGCTCACGTCAAAAGGAAAATTAATACAAGGAAGCAATCAGACAGGAAAGTATCAGTTTGTTCTTTATATAGAATTAGTGAAGGTTTAAAAACTAAAATCAGTAAAACAAACAGTTGCTCAATTATTTGGTTTATTGATAACAGTAATTTATTCAAGTTAACAAATATTAAAACAGTTATCATGATCAGTATAACTGACACTTGGCAAAGTACCCTGCAAACATTTCCACATGGCATACACATGGATGCCATGTGGTTGGATGGTTATAATATAGCAATACGTTTTTAAGATGTATCATCCACATTGAAACAACCAAAACACTTAAATAACAGATGTTAACCATGTGTAAATTACCACATCAAAACCACATGTCAATGACCATTTCAATAACAGAAGTTAACCATGTGTAATTTACCACATTACAACCACATGTCAATTACCATTTCAATAACTGATGTTAACCATGTGTAATGTACCACATTAAAACCACTTGTTAATTACCATTTCAATAACAGATGTTAACCATGTGTAATTTACCACATTAAAACCACATGTCAATTACCATTTCAATAACAGATGTTAACCATGTGTAATTTACCACATTAAAACCACTTGTTAATTACCATTTCAATAACAGATGTTAACCATGTGTAATTTACCACATTAAAACCACATGTCAATTACCATTTCAATAACAGATTTTAACCATGTGTAATGTACCACATTAAAACCACATGTTAATTACCATTTCAATAACAGATGTTAACCATGTGGTTACGCAATATCATAGCCACATGTTTGAAACCATACTGAAACCATATGTTATAGATATTTATTATAAACATAAAACATGGTAATTGGCATGTGGTTGTAATGTGGTAAATTACACATGGTTAAAATCTGTTATTGAAATGGTCATTGACATGTGGTTTTAATGTGGTAAATTACACATGGTTAACATCTGTTATTGAAATGGTCATTGACATGTGGTTTTAATGTGGTATATTACACATGGTTAACATCTGTTATTGAAATGGTCATTGACATGTGGTTTTAATGTGGTATATTATGCATGGTTAACATCTGTTATTGAAATGGTCATTGACATGTGGTTTTAATGTGGTAAATTACACATGGTTAACATCTGTTATTGAAATGGTCATTGACATGTGGTTTTAATGTGGTAAATTACACATGGTTAACATCTGTTATTGAAATGGTCATTGACATGTGGTTTTAATGTGGTATATTATGCATGGTTAACATCTGTTATTGAAATGGTCATTGACATGTGGTTTTAATGTGGTAAATTACACATGGTTAACATCTGTTATTGAAATGGTCATTGACATGTGGTTTTAATGTGGTATATTATGCATGGTTAACATCTGTTATTGAAATGGTCATTGACATGTGGTTTTAATGTGGTAAATTACACATGGTTAACATCTGTTATTGAAATGGTCATTGACATGTGGTTTTAATGTGGTAAATTACACATGGTTAACATCTGTTATTGAAATGGTCATTGACATGTGGTTTTAATGTGGTATATTATGCATGGTTAACATCTGTTATTGAAATGGTCATTGACATGTGGTTTTAATGTGGTATATTATGCATGGTTAACATCTGTTATTGAAATGGTCATTGACATGTGGTTTTAATGTGGTAAATTACACATGGTTAACATCTGTTATTGAAATGGTCATTGACATGTGGTTTTAATGTGGTATATTACGCATGGTTAACATCTGTTATTGAAATGGTCATTGACATGTGG
>CANNZV010001610.1:19083-53228 GCA_947561585.1 Caprella mutica | reverse complement strand
GTGGTTGTAATGTGGTAAATTACATATGGTTAACATCTGTTACTTTTGAACTCTAAATACAATTATGTGAAAGAGGACGATCAATCTATTTATTGTATAATTACAGTAGATCTCCACTATAGTCAACTCCTGTATAGTGAACCATCCTGTTTAGTAGAACCCTGTTTAGCGAACTAACTTTTATAGTGAAAATATTTAGTTTAGTTTGCCACAAATTGCCTTGTTTTCTATTAATATCTATATAGTAAATTAGTTTTATTCCATGAAAATTCTTCCAGTATAAATTTTCTTTAATGAAGTCATTTAGAGTACTGAGAAATTAAATACACTGAATAATGACTATATTTGAAAAAGAAAGAAAATATTTTACGTAGTCTGCCATGATAATGCTAGTTTTCTGTACAACTCTTATATCATGGGCAAATGCAGCACTCATTGCTATTTTGGCACTCAGAGCGGCACTCGTGCCCACCAGAGAAAAGGTGCTTTATTTTCTTCCAAAGAAAATTTAGAGTATTTAGCCCTGACTGCTTTATAAATTACAAGGATTTATAATATTAAAGAGGATGATAAACTAGTTGAAGAATAGAATGTTTGTAATTACCTTGATACTTTGATAGTCAATTTTATACGTTAATAAGGTATTTTTTGTTCATTGTTAAAGTAGTGCCGGTGTTTGAAAATTTTACTTCTGACTCTTTTTATCTAGATCATTTATTCTTACGCTGGTAAGAATTTGTGACAAACATTTTTAATTCCTTTTTTTAATAAGTTGGGAAGCCATTGTCATTTATCCTGTGATTTAATGAATTAGTTATTAAATTTTTATTATTTGAATGTAAAACAACTTATTTTTGTTTTTATTGTGAAAAAAAGAAAAGTATAATTATGTATCATTCATTAATTGCTTTTAATTCAAATAATAAATATACTACAAATATTTATGTTCCAAATATGTACGATTGTACGTACCTCAATAAAATCTATCCCCCCTCCTCTCCTTTTAATTACTCAGTATCCCCTGCAATTTAAGAAACGAAAAGAAAATGGTAACTGCAATGTTATTCCATATTTCGGCAATGAAAAACACAACATGTGCCCACCCCTGCTCTAAAGTGAAGTAAATCATATAAAGTGAATATAAATTTATTAATTATAACTTTAAAAAGCTACTTCTATCATGTCCAGGATGGCTCAGTGTATAAGTAGCAGACTCAAAACAACAGCAAACTACAAGGACCCCAGTTCGATTCCGGAAACACCACTTCATTTCTTTCCTCATTTCTTCCAATTTAATTTGTATATAGTAATATGTAACATTAAACTAAATAATATACTGGCGAATTACATATACATTATGTACTGTAAAGTAAGAAATGGCAATAAAATTAGTATGATCTTTTTGATTTCTTGACACATGGTATTGATGTGTGTTACACATGGTACTGATATATGTTACACATGGTATTGATATGGGTAACATATGGTATTGATATGGGTAACATATGGTTTTGATATGGGTAACATATTGTACAGATATGGGTAACATATGGTACTGATATGGGTAACATATGGTACAGATATGAGTAACATATGGTACAGATATGGGTAACATATGGTACATATATGAGTAACAAATGGTACTGATATGGGTAACATATGGTACAGATATGGGTAACATATGGTATTGATATGAGTAACATATGGTACTGATATGGGTAACATATGGTATTGATATGGGTAACATATGGTACAGATATGGGTAACACATGGTACTGATATGGGTAACATATGGTACTGATATGGGTAACATATGGTACAGATATGGGTAACATATGGTATTGATATGGGTAACATATGGTACAGATATGGTTAACATATGGTACTGATATGGGTAACATATGTTACTGATATGGGTAACATATGGTACTGATATGGGTTACATATGGTACTGATATGGATAATATATGGTATTGATATGGCTAACATATGGTACAGATATGTGTTGCACATGGTACTGATATGGGCAACAGATGGTATTGATATGGTTAACATATGGTACAGATATGTGTTACACATGGTACTGTTATGTGGTTTTGTTATGGTTAACATGTGTATTCCATATGTTATACATGTGGCAAAACCACATGTATAACATATCGTCCAAGGTTCCAAAAATCAACATTGTAACCACATTGTTATAATGTGGACATAACCACATGGTATACATGTGGAAATGTTTGCAGGGTAAACTTCTGAATAAAAAAATACATATTTATAATTCAAATGCAAAAATAATTCATAAAATCCAGAGTCCAAAAAACTGGAGAGATGCAGTGTTTATTTGAAATCGTAGCGATAGAGCCACCTTAGCAGAGTAGATAGAGGTAAATTTGTTTTCAGGTCCGCCACCGATTTTCGATATTTTGTCTCTTGATATAGTTGAAATGTGTAATTTTATGACGTTTTTCATGAATACCTTTTGTTGTGGAAACTCATCGTTTTCGAGATATAGAATGGGGTATATATGTTATGGGGTCTGGGAAGGTACAATTATTGCAGTTTATATCTGATGTAGCATCAAAAATTTGTATATTGGGGGCGTACTGCCCCCCAATCCCTCATGCCAGGTCATTAAACAACCATGAAGTGTGCAGTACAACAAAATAGCGGATACAACAGCCTACAGTTAAGTTTCACCTCACAATATGATTTAATCGAAAAACTCTAAATGGCAGAAATTCTAGAAAAATTGCTATAGTAGGGGAGATTTGGCTCTAAGATCACCATTTATGGAAAAAATTGTCTACAAGCTGAAATTTGATCTAGACCTCCTATATAGTATGTAGATTAACCCAAAAAAAGCGTCATCGATTGGTCATTGGGAAATCTCATTTTCAGATCCCCAAAATTCTAGTCGCAAGCCCGAATTAGTCAAAATTCAATTTTTCCAAATAAGGTTATGTTATATATCATTTTTTAGTATTTTTTATACTGATTATCTTTTTAACAAAACTTACTTCTTAAACTAAACATATAAAGAGTTAGACTAACATTATTGGACAATAAAATCATTTGAAATTACAATCTCTTTCAACATTATAGATAATATGTCAAAAATATTGTTATCATCTTTTGTTTCCAGTTCATCATCACTGTTGTAGTCATCAACTGTTGAGATTACCTGCAATATACAACAAAATAGTACAATCATTTTATTATCATGGATGGAACTGCACCCCAAAAATCCTTTAAATCGTCATTTTTGCCACTATTACTTGTGCGTTTGAGCATTAAACTCCTCGGCATTCGCCACATGTTGAAACGATTCGAACACCGTACTTTCGATACGAGCATATCTTTGAGAAACATTAGTTTATCGTACCCAGCTTTAAAAAGAAAAAATCTGATTCATCCTCTTTTTATAGTTAGTTGAATAGTTGAAAAAATAATAAATCAATGGAATAAAACTTTGAAACATAAACAAATCAGGGTATATAATATTTTTACCTTACATTTAGATCTATTGATTTTCATCAGTGATCGTGGTGCGATTTGGTCATCTGTCATGACAAGAGCAATAAAACCGTTTTCTAATTTCTGTCCCTACTCTTTTAGTTGAATATTGAAGTCATAGATCATGGACCATTGTATGAGTTTACAATGGCTTCGCAGGCCATGCTAGTGAGCTGCCATTTCGGTTGGCGGAAAATTTTCTGGAGTAATGATTCCCTTGGATGCCAAATCAGCATACCTTTGATATCTACAAACTGTTACAATTTGAACACCTTGATTGCTGTTGATCAACTTCAGATTGATCACTCTATAGGCAGTAGAATATTTTAACTTGCTCCTCAATGATTCAGATTTGGTGCTCAAATTATGAATATTTGATCTCCCCTTCCCAACAATTGACGACGTTGTATCACAACCAATGAATGCATATAGAAAAAGCATATGTTCTTGTAAATTTGTTTCGCAAGGATGCATGTATGATATTCAGGCCATTCATCATTTTCCAAAAAGTAGATGTCAAAATGGTTCTCATTGTTCCTGGTGAACCAACATAACATCGATATCGGTGTCATCTGCAACAGGAAATGTAGTTGTGGATTTCTCTTATCAAGATTTATTTTTGCAATATCAGCATCACCAGGCCAGTTAGTTTCTCCGATTTTGGTCCTCCTAAGTTTGATTTACAGGAAATGTATCAATCCTGCCTTGTTCGTGGTGTAAGAAAGTAAGAGTGCTCTTGTGTTAACTGAAAAGGGTCGTCTTCTTCGAACTGAACATCAAACTGTGTGGTATGATGTTTTGGCACTCGTGCTCTTGACTTTTGACGTTTTCGTCTTTTAACTATCAAATATCACCTCTGCTGAATTATCATAATGTTTCTTCACATGTATTATGTAAGTATCAGCATATTAAATGTATGATGTTGCGTCTCCCTTTTGCCAACTGACTCTGTGTAGCAAATAGCAATGCTCCTACATCGATGACAAAAGGGGTTGTTTTGTGCAATGGGTTTCTTTGGCATTGCATCTTATTCTAGCATGATGATCTTTGCATAGTAACAGTTTATCAGACTTTCTCATCATTCCCTCTTTAAAAAATGACATGGGTTCGGTTGTTGCCGTTGGTTCATATCGAAAGAAATGCTGAATGTTCCATGCTAGTTCGGTTACCATGAGATGAAATAAAGCGTTTGGGTCAGGTAGGCTCTTACTTCCTTTTTGACAGATGTTGTTACGAAGTGATGCATGGATTTCAACTGTTTGTTCCTTTTGATTGAGGATTTGTTGATATTTTGTTATACAGGCTCTTCTGGATGCCATTATCGACTCGTACAATGGTCCGTGATCAACGAATTCAGTATTCAGCCAAAAGAGTAGGGACAGAATTTAGAAAATGGTTTTATTGCTCTTGTGATGACAGATGACCAAATCGCAACACAGGTTCTGATGAAAGTCAATAGATCTAAATGCAAGGTAAAATATTATATACCCTGATTTGTTGATGTTTCAAAGTTTTATTCCATGGATTTATAAATATTTCAACTGGCCTAACTATAAAAAGAGGATGAATCCGACTTTTTCTTTTCAAAGCTGGGTACGATAAAATAATGTGTCTCGAAAACATGCTTGTATCGAAAGTACGGTGTCCGGAGCGTTCAACATGTGGCGAATGCGAGGAGTTTATGGCTCAAACGCACAAGTAATAGTTGCAAAAATGTTGATTTAAAGGATTTTTGGGGTGCATTTCTATTCATGATAATAAAATGATTGTCCTTTTTTGTTGTATATTGCAGGTACTCACAACAGTATATATAACATGACCTTATTTTGAAAAATTGAATTTTGACTAATTCGGGCTTTCGACTAGAAATTTGGGGATCTGAAAATGAGGTTTCTCAATGTCCAATCGATGGTGTTTTTTTTATTAATCTATATACTATATGGGAGGTCTGGACCAAATTTCAGCTTGTAGACAATTTTTTCCCACAAATTTTCCAATTCTACCATACTACTAGCAAATATATTATACTACAACAAGATACACTACTCTCAAGAATTTATGTTTCAAAAAGCATTCTCTGCATTTGAAAAAATGAATAAATCTAAATTTATTCATTTTTTACAAATACTGAAAGCTATTCAATTTTTATACCCAAATAAATTGATATGAAGTTTTAATGGACTCGTCTGATATAACTCTACGGTACCTACCTACCATAAAGGTGACTAACTATTTTCCTTTCCTGTTTTAATTGCACATCAAAGTTAACATAGGAATTTTATAATTAATTCAATAATCATACCAGCCACATATGACCTTAATAAATATTTAATTATTTATAACTAGCCAACTAGGTACCGACAGAAGTGCGAAAACTAAAACTTTTCAATGTTTTGATCAACACCAAATGTTGTTGTTGCTTTAGTACCCGCTTTCAAATGTAGAGGGCGCTTTTTGAAACAGAAATTCTTGAGAGTAGTGTATCTTTTTGAAGTATAATATCTTTGCTAATAGTATGGGTCATGCCTAATGTTATTTTCGCATCCGAAAATTAATTGCGCTATATTTCGTAAACGAAGAGTTTCCATAAAAAATGATATTCATGATAAACGTCTTAAAATGTCTCCTTTTACATATACATATAAAGTGTTAAAATTTTGAAAATCGGAGGTGGACCTAATGCTCAAAAATACCTAGCTAGGTATTTTTACCATTTTATATTTTACTTTACCATTTTTTTCAAATTGAAGGGATATAATATTTCACAAAATAAACGAACCGAATTGGTTTAGATATAAATTTGAAAATTGATTGCTTATTTGGGAGAGGTAACTAATATTTGCTCAGTGCTACGCAGCTATGGCCCATGAATTTGAACTAGAATTGGAGACAATATTGGGAGAACATTGGAACATGACTGGGATAACAATATTGGTTTAACTGTGATTTCCCATTGTTGGGACAACATTTTCTCTTAAGTACCCAAGAAAGTCCCAATGACACAACCTTGTCCCAATCATGTCCCAAGAAAGTTATGCTGCCTGGTACACGAACCCCCCTGTCTATAATGAAGTTTGCATAACAATAAACCAGCGGATACTATATACTCCATAACGGCCATTTATGTTGAGAGTTTTAAAATAAATGACGATTATATTGAAACTTTCAAAATAAATGGCCGTTATTTAGTTTGTTGTGCTGCAAACTTCATGTTAGTTACTGACCGGACAAGTGATTCCGAACAGGTATATTAATATTCGATTTCATAATAAATAAAATGAATGTTGAACTCACGCTCGGCATTAATGGGAAACTGTCCTAAAACTCAGAACTTTCCATACTGCCAAAAATATTGACAGTGCATAAAATTACTCTTTGTTCAATGTAACACAAATATATGAATCAAATTATTGAACTAATTACTCACCTTTACTGAGTGAGAATTAAGCTTCAAACTTTCAATTCATTTGCAAATTAAAATATGGTAGGTTTGAAATTTTTATGAATTTATTCGAAATTAATCATGAATTTATACAATAATCGCAATATATGGCAGCTGGTTGTAAAAAATAATGATTTAGGATTGAGTCTCTCTCTTTCCAAAACTTTGTAATTTGGTAATTTAATATTATGATAAATAATCATTCTTAAACAAGAAAGGAAGTGATACGCATTTAGCTATATTATATATTGATTAGATCCACATTTACAAAGAACTGAGTGAGGTTTATAGGACTATAAGTTTGACTATTTGGATAAGAATTGTAATGGAGCAGTACGGGGGTCAGCGACGAAAGCCTGAACTGCCGTCCCTCTGACCATCGCCTGAAATAAATACAGAAATGGTAAGATTTTATTGATAACACAGATAAATAGTAACTGGAAGGCAATGCAACTATTTAAAATATGAACGGAAATTAAATCAGAGAAAATAAACATTTGAAATTTATATAGAAATAGACATAATGGAATCAAATTGCATTTAGGGAGACAGCATTTAGGGAGCCAGCATTTAGGGAGCCAGCATTTAGGGAGCCAGCATTTAGGGAGCCAGCATTTAGGGAGCCAGCATTTAGGGAGCCAGCATTTAGGGAGCAAGCATTTAGGGAGCAAGCATTTAGGGAGCAAGCATTTAGGGAGCAAGCATTTAGGGAGCAAGCATTTAGGGAGCAAGCATTTAGGGAGCAAGCATTTAGGGAGCAAGCATTTAGGGAGCAAGCATTTAGGGAGCAAACATTTAGGGAGCAAACATTTAGGGAGCAAACATTTAGGGAGCAAACAATTAGGGAGCAAACAATTAGGGATCAAACAATTGGGGATCAAACAATTAGGGATCAAACAATTAGGGAGCAAACAATTAGGGAGCAAACAATTAGGGAGCAAACAATTAGGGAGCAAACAATTAGGGAACAAACAATTAGGGAACAAACAATTAGGGAACAAACAATTAGGGAACAAACAATTAGGGAGCAAACAATTAGGGAGCAAACAATTAGGGAGCAAACAATTAGGGAGCAAACAATTATTAGGGAGCAAGCAATTATTAGGGAGCAAGCAATTATTAGAGAGCAAGCAATTATTAGGGAGCAAGCAATTATTAGGGAGCAAGCAATTAGGGAGCAAGTAATTAGGGAGCAAGTAATTAGGGAGCAAGTAATTAAGATAGTTATAATAATACTGGCAGGTAATTTTAAGTTAAGGGTCGTAGAGAAAGGAGTGACTAGTTACTTATACAATAGAAATTGTATAAAAACACTATACTAGACCAATAGATTGGAAGCATTATTCACATACCGTGCATAGTGGATTCGGGCCTGAATGGTTAGGGATCCCGCCAGAAGTCGCCAGTCGTCTCATAGGTAAGGAAGACCTAGCAGTTCATCATAGCTCGGTCTTCACCGTCGCTATAAGTGTCCTTTGTATTTTCTGGCATTGTGCTGTCTTACAAATTTACTATTATTTCAGAGACAGTTGTGTTACCTATTGAGAAAGAGTGTCCTTTTCACTATACCGTTAAAAAGGTATTTAACATCATTGGTAAATTGTTAGTGTTAAGGAGAGTTGCCGTCAAAAGTGCGCGTTCATGCACGCTCTTTCATAGTTCCGTCTTAGTTCTGCCTTATGAGCCCTTGCTGCCAACAGTTTCGTTTACGAACGCTATTTTCATCTCTATCCTAGTTCAGATCGAAGACATTACTAGCAGAATTTCACATGCCTATGACTGCATTTGTATCATGCATCACCTGCTGACTTCAACTGTTACTAGCTGCAAAATCTCAAGGGGAAAATTAATGGGAATTCACTGGCAATGGAACAATACCTCAAAATATTGGTCCAGATTTTATCACACCATATACTGTAAATAATTGACCTGCCAGCAAATTTACAGATTCATTTTAATTTTATCATGTAAACATAATAATATTTGATACTCTCTGATTGATGTGCTAAATTGGTTGCCATATATGAAAGGTTGGGAACCACAGCAGTATAGTCTATAAGAACATCATAATAATGTTTTCTCTGATATATAACAATGTTTTCTCTGATATATAACAATGTTTTCTCTGATATATAACAATGTTTTCTCTGATATATTATCAAATTATACTATTTGTTAGAAATTGAACGATATAAACGAATATTATATATTATATAATATTAGACTATATATTCAACTCTAACTATAAACCTATATGAATATATTATTATTATATATTGAACATTATATTATATTATATTGAATATATTATTATTATATATTGAACATTACATTATATTATATTATATTATTTGAATATTATACTTATATTATATTAACATATGTGCATTCTGAGAATAGGTGTACGAGTCGATTATCTTTTTACCTAAATTCTATATACGGATTAACCCATTTCTGCCTAGTGTGACGTATACGTCACGCAAAAATAGAAGTTTGTATTGGCTCGTAGCTGCTCGCCGTGTTGAAACAAGTTAAAACTAATTACACCATCAACATCTCAATACATGTATTGACACGTATACATAATTGTATAAACAATTTGTGATCAGTATTACTGCAACATTGGAAGAGAAAACAACTCAATTTTGCTAGTGTCGGAAAGCATGACTTCACATCAAAAGTAAGTATTTTATTTATAGAATATAATTAAAAACTTAGTATATGACATAAGTATATAATAAACAATGAATAAATACATATTATGATTTCTAAATATAATAAATTTTAGTATTGTTTTTATGTTATATTACATGTTTTATTTCGGTGTGACGTATACGTCACGCTGGGCTGATACGAGTACATTTTTGGTCGGATATACAATATAATCCCTATATTTATCCTTGGTATTTGTCTTTTCAGAACTCTCACTGTAAATGAGATTTTAGCAATTTTGGAGAAAGAGGACACTCCTGCTGATGTTTTTATACAACCACCTGATGGAGATATTACAGATGAGGACTCTGGTGAAGAAGATAGTGGTGGATATGTTGATAATATGAGTGGAAAACAGCTTCTTGCCCCAGGTGATGCTGTTTTATTGGATGGCCGCAGAATAACAAGTGATGATCAGGATGAACTGAATTATGAAAATCAAAATAATTAAAATGTCCCAAATTGTTGTCAAAAAGGTAATTTCAGTCCCAAGAAGTGTTCTTTTCCAAAACCAAATTATTCAAGATATCGTGACTTTTCACCCAGTGAACTGTTTGAATTATTTTTCGATGATAATGTATGGAATCTGATGGTAAAACAAACTGTGTTATATGCAACATTCAAAGGAGAAGATTCATTCACTGTCAGTGTAGAAGAAATGAAAGTTTTCATTGCAATACTTATTGTATCGGGAATAGTTCCTGTGTCTTCTCGCCGTCTTTTTTGGAAGAATTCAAAAATAACAAGAAATGACGCTGTGTATAATGCAATGAGAAGAAACACATTTGAAAAACTGATGCAATTTCTCCATTTTGCTGACAATACATGCTTGGACCCATCAGATAAGTACGCTAAACTACGTCCTCTTTCTAACATTCTTCAGAATAGATTTTTCTCAAATTTTCAACCTGAACCTTCTCTTTCACATGATGAGGCAATGATAGAGTATTTCGGACGACATGGATGTAAGCAGTGTATAAAAAACCAGCCAATTAGATTTGGATACAAAGTGTGGTGTTTGAACGCAGATGATGGATACCTCGCCACCTTTGACTTGTACCAGGGAAAAACATTCAGAGGAAATATTTCTAATGAACGTAAATTTGGAAAGTGTGGAGCAACAGTTTTGAAGAATATAGATTCATTACCAGAGGAAAAGAAAAATCTACCTTATAATATATATTTTGATAATCTATTCACTTCTTTTCCCTTATTGAAAGAACTTTCTGACAGAAAATATGGAGCTACAGGCACTATGCGAGAAAATCGATGCAAAAAATGCCCCATAAAATCTACAAAAGTAATGAAAAAAGAAAAAAGAGGAACACTATGCGTTGCTGTTGACTCTGCAAATAATATATGTGTATGTAGATGGATAGATAATTCAGTAGTAACTGTGGCGTCTACAGTACATGGAAGTGAAATTTCGGGAAAGGCTAAAAGATATTCTCAGACGGAAAAGAAACAAGTATAGAGTTGCATTTCGTGGTAAGAAATGGTGGTGGTGTATATTCACGTGGCTACTAGACGCATCACTTCAAAATGCTTGGCGACTGCATAAGAAATCCGGAGGCAAATCACCTCAATTAGAGTTTTTAGAGGAAGTTGCTGAAACATACATCACACAGTTCGGAGTCCCACCTAAAGGAAGTGGGCGGCCCCATTCTCACCCGTCTTCATCTTGCAAACGAATACTTGACGATATTCGATATGATAATACTCACCATTACCTGATGGAAACGCCAAATAAGAAGAGGCGAAGGTGTGCTGGTGATGAGTGTAATAAAGTCTGCATAAGTCAATGCAGCAAATGTGATGTTGGAATGTGCTTGCAATGTAATATGGCATTCCATACCAAGTAGATAGTACATTTATAAGTTCATTTAGTTGTATTGAGAAAAGGTAATTTATTAATTTCACGCAAAAAGGATATCTTCTTGTTTGATTTGTGATATTATTTTGAAATATTTAGATTTATATGGAGTTATAATAGTATAAAATTTTTTGTTGTTGTTTAGTTCAATTTATTTTATATATTATGCATACAATAATATAGCAACCGGGTAGTGGATACTATTTGCATAAATATTATAAATGTCACAAACAAAATCAATAAAATATGAGAATGGTTACAATTTTTTTATTTTTTCCTAAAAATGTACTTGATTCTGCCTAGTGTGACGTATACGTCACACCTCATAAAACAAAAAATACACAGTCTATTGAAAAAAAATGACTATATTATGCATATATGCACTAAAATAAACCACTATATGAAATATGGTCGTTGTAGCATCATTATAAATTAATCTGGGCAGATTTGGGTTAACTTACAATATCTAAATAGTATCTTGATTGCAAATGTTATAAGAAGGTGAATAAATTAGGATTTGAACTATCATTACCTATCATAAAAGTTGGCTATGCACAATTATCTATCTGTTCTGTCGGAGAGAGGATATAACTCACTAACTTTATTAGGTAAAGGATCACGGAGACTACATAAAAGTTCCCCAAAATATAAATTGGAAACTGTAACCAAGGACTTTAAAATGGAACAAAAACTTGTAGCATAGTTGTTCAAGCTCCATTCTATTCTCTGAGAACGCTGTATAAAAGACAGTGATTTCAAAGAACCCTGTTCTTATCGTAACTGAGTCTCTTCGCTGTGCATCTAGCACAATCCCTTTCCATCCGTCCCGAAATCCTCTTATCCGTGATCGGTATATATTTTGCATAGAACATAGTATGTTTTTAAACTGTGCGTGAATAAAACCTGTATCTTGTAATCCTGTACTTAATATTTTGCAATAGTAATCATAGAGGTATTATAGAGTTGTTTTATTAACCCTTCATTAGGTTCAATTTATACAGTTGAACTATATAGGGTAATCAATTAAAACTCCAACAATTAAAGCTAGTTCAGCAAACACACTGACATTCAATCTAGTTTTAAAATGTGGCGCCCACAAACAGGGACCTCTCTGAATTATTAATCAAATGCAAACTATATAAGTACAGGTGATACAGTGGTGGTGACTAATAACTCTAAGTAAGTGACAACAGTGAATGAGTGGAAAAAATTCCTCATTAAGGACGGCGGAAGAAGAGTCGAACCCTCAGGATCAATCTGAGTAAAATATTGAGTACAGTGACTCTGCAAAGAAAAAAAGGCAGCGTACTCTCTCGTCAGCGTGTGTTAACGTTAATGAACAAACCACACAGCCACACCGCGTAATCCACATTGTATCCTGTATACGTGTGAAGAACAGTGAGGGCAGCCAGCTGAGAAGAACAGCACCCATTACGTCAGGGTGTGTTAACAAACACACCACACAACCACACCGCGTTACCCACATTGTATTCTGTATACGTGCGAAGGACAGTGAAGGGCAGCCAGCGGAGAAGAGCACCAGCCATTACGTCAGGGTGTGTTAACAAACACACCACACAACCACACCGCGTTACCCACGTTGTATTCTGTATACGTGTGAAGGACAGAAGTCAGTGTGCCGGAAATTAAGCAAATCCTCAAACAACCAACGAAGAAATCCACATTGTATTCTGTATACGTGTGAACGGTACCACCAGTTCAGTACCACCACTTCCTTTAACGAGCAATCATCAGAACACTATCAAGATAGTATAGTGAGAGACGTGACACCTACGTGGCAAAACGTTGCACGTACCGCAAAACCTCTAAACTGCCCCTCCTCCTCTGTGTTATTCCACACAACTATCCTGTACCCTGTTGCAGTGCAGTAGTAGCAGTAGTGCCTCCGGCTAGTGGAGACCTACTTCCCAGTGCTGCTGAAGAACTGGTATTCCCTACCGGTGTCTAGGGTCAGCGACCTTACGGGCAGCCAGCACTTCACATAAGACATATTGCGTCACAACGCATACACATCATCACTTAGGAAATTACATAACCCGTCTGAGATCTACGAGAAATTCTACGTAAGCTTAATCACTAGTATAAAGGGTTAAGTAATAAAAAATAATAGCAGAACGTCATCTGTTCTATTGAAGTATTGAGTAGTAAAAATTGAAGTTAATATTATAGAATAAAAATTTAAAGTCAAACTAATTTTATAAGTTATATAATATTTTACCAATTTGTTGTAAATCATAATTTAGGGGTATTACCACTAACAACATAAAATACCTAAATTATTACATGGTTATGTTGTGTTACTAATACTCTTGAACTTGTATTATTGCATGTTGAGTATTGAATATTGTGTATCGTGTGTATTAATTAATTAATTACATAAGTTAATACGTGTATATTACTAAAGGTACTTGTGTTGGTTATTACTTTTCCCATAAATTAATATTACTAGGATATTATAACAGGAGGAAAAAATGGCCTTAACTGGAACGGAACAAAATCTTTTAATTCTAGATCCCCTGCCCCGTTTCCGAAGGAACTTAAGGAAGGGCGAGGATCCCCAATGAACATCGGACATCAATATTAGAACTTTCCTTAGAAGCTTGGAAATACAATTTAGATGTCGAAATATTACAGATGATCACCAAAAGGTCCAATTATTGCTTAACCAAGTAGTTAAACACGTTGGCGACGCCATACAAGTGGTGAACGGGTTCGCCGGTGTCAATATAACTTATGCTAGTCTGAAAGAAGAACTACTGATCAGTTATCCCCAGCATGAACGGACAGATTTTACCTGTGCCGCTCACTCTATAATGAAATTCAGCATACAACCCCAGGAACCACTCCGTTCTATATCACAATTAGAAGCAGAGGCCCGAGCCGCCGTAGAAGCTTTTATGTCCGGTACCCATCGGGAGAAGGAAGGAATATACGCCCAGAACCTCATAAGTGAAAATATAAGGGTAAGTGAAACTGATTCTGTGGATCCACCACCGAACATATCAAATGATGAAGAATCCAGTGATAGTGAGACCGAAGAGGATGGACAAGAACAGGGCACCTCAACCAGGATTCCAACGACCTCATTAGGGACCACGAGTTCACGATCATTCCCCCCACGGAAGAATGGAGAACTGCCGGAACTATGACAGAGGTTCCATATGCAGAAGGAGGCAGAAGAAGAGTGAACCGGAATGTAGTGTATAACCAGGGAATAACACAAACCCCAAGGGAATTTATAACTGCCCAAGAGCTCCTGCATAGTTTCATTATGCATCTTCACCTGGCGGACAAACTAGAACCCGAGGCATACAAGAAAATAGCGAATGCACCTATAGGTCTCCGTTCCACGATGTTGAAGGTCAAGGCCGCCCGCGCTATGGAAAAACATTCTTCTGATAAAAGGAAGAGAGATGCCTGAAAAAATCGTTCTGACGTTCTCAATGAAATACGACCAGACAATAATGCTGTTCGAAACAAAGACTCAAGAGGTACATGTTTCCATTGTGGGAAATTAGGACATCTTAAGAAGGATTGTAGAGCCCTCCAAGGCTCCCACAACCAGGTAAACGCCCATTGCAAGTACTGCAAACAGATGGGCCATAATGCAAAAAGATGCATAAAACGCATGAAAAAGGGAATACCCTTATGCGGGAAATGTGACCGAATAGGTCATGAGTACAAGGATTGCAGATCAGATAAAATGTGTACTATCTGTAGCCGTAAAGGGCATACCTCAAATGAGTGTAGGACAAGAAAGAACCAGGAAACAAACAACGGTAAAGGCCAAAGATATACAGGCAAATATAAAAACCCAAGGGAGGAAATGAGAAATATGGAAGAATGGGATAAACCAAATGATGAGGAAGATAGCGAATACAGTGATGAGATAAACATCATATGGGAAGATCCTAGTGAACCCGAACCTGTCCCAAAAGAAGGACAGGCAATTCCAATAGATGATGATAGTAAAAATGAAGGTCAATATTGACACGAGGAAGAGGTACAGGAGGAGGATCATGTGAGGACCATAAATAACTCGATATCCACTCCTAAATTAAGGGTAGAAATAAATAATAGGAAATATGATGCTCTCATTGATACAGGAGCTTCCATTTCATTAATAAATGAAGAATTAGTACCTCAAAATTATTTAAGGAAAACAGGACGTAGCGTGAAGGACGCTAGTGGTTATACGATTCCTATAGCAGGAAGCATAAAGGTGAGATTAATTACTCCTCAAGGACACTTTCCAGTGGAAATGTTGGTCTTAAGCAAGGTGAGCCCCGTAAAACAAATTATTGTTTTAGGGATGAATGTATTAAATAATGCCCATTTGCATTTCTCGAATAATACTCTGATATTTAATAAGAATAAGGGATTATTCAAAGCTATAAAGGATCCTGAAACAATGAAGATGAAAATATTAAATGAACAAATAATAGGAGTACAGAGACAACTAGGAAACGTTCCAGTTGGAAATAATAATATCCACTTGGTAGAAGATGTAGAATTAGACCCAAATGCAGTAACAATAATGAATATAAAGGCACCAGGATGGTGCGTTGAAAATCAATGCATTGTGTTACATAAAACAGTGCACCACAAGAAAATGGTAGTATCAGCAAATGCAGTGACTCGGGTCACAAAAGGGCAAATTACCGTCAGTCTCTTGAATTTAGATGACGAGAAGGTGAGGTTAGAACAAGGTACCCAGTTATGTACGGGCCAGCTGTTTAAGGATGAAGAACATCTGAACTCAGTCCAAGAGAAAGGAGAGAGAAAACATATGGACATAGAAAAAGAATTCAAGGAACTCACAGAAGAGGAAATAAACTGCGGAGATACTACCATGAAGCCTCCGTTGCTAACTCTCCTAAATACATTTAGGAAGGCGATCTGGAAGGAAGGAGAACCATTAGGACATTACAAGGGCGACCCTATGCCCATAACGCTCACCGACCCTAATATTAAAATCAATTTACCCCCCTACAGGATACCTCATGCAAGACAAGGACAGTTGGATGCGGTTATAAGGGATATGATCAAGCAAGGAGTAATTATTCGATCAATGTCGTCGTTTAACTCACCGTTAATAATCGTTCCCAAGCCAGGGGGTGAAATTAGAGTCTGTATTGATTATCGTCAATTAAATAAAATAACCGAAAGAATAACTTATCCAATTCCCAGAATTAGTGAATTATTTAACTCATTAGGGAATACTAACTGTATTACCTCTTCAGACCTTGCATCTTCTTTCCACCAGGTACCCATTAAGACAGAGGATCAGGAGAAGACAGCCTTTACGGCCTGCAATAGTAAGTATCAATATACGAGGATACCCTTTGGTTTAACCTCAGCCCCAGGGTTCTTTAGTAGAGTAATAAATGAGGTCTTGTTCGATCTCATTGGTCATGGTGTTTTAGTCTACCTAGATGATATAATCATTACCTCCGTAGATAAGGTGAGTCATTTGGAGAAGATAGAGAAGGTATTGAAAAGGTTGACTGAAGCTAACTTGAAGCTCAAAATAACAAAGTGCCGATTCTTCACTAGTAGCGTGAAGTTCCTAGGATACAATTTGACATCAGAAGGGTTGAATCTGGACGAAGAGCGGATTAAGGACATCAGGGATTTACCATATCCTAAAGGTAAGCGACAATTACAAGGGTTATTGGGAACCTTAAATTATTTTAGGGTACTAGTTGCTAACTATGCTATTATAGCAGCTCCCTTATATGAACTACTAAAGAAGAACGTCAGGTTCTTGTGGGATGAGCGACATTCTCTCGCGGTGGACGCACTAAAGGAGAAACTCTGCTCGGCTCCCATCTTGAAGATACCTGACTACCAGCGCCCCTTCTACCTCCACACCGATGCGTCGTTAATAGGAATTTCTGCGTGTTTACTGCAAGAACATAACGGATGGCTACACCCAGTATCCTTTGTCTCAAGATGTATAACTGAGGCCCAGAGAAACTATTCAACTACAAAACGTGAGTGTATGGCCCTGTTATACGCCTTAAGGAAATTTCATTATATCATCAAACTCTATGACCTGACCGCCTACACGGACCATAAACCCTTAATTGGAATATGCCAGAAGGTAACCAAGGATGCAGCCATCACTAGGTGGACTGCCGCTATCCAGGAATATGATGTAAAAATCAAATATTTACCTGGTAAGAGCATTATATTCGCGGATCTATTATCTAGATTAGTAGACGTGAATAAAGGATGTGTAGATGTCGCACAGGAATTGGATGATGATTTCCACGAGAAGATCATCGAATTAAAAGAAGAAGAGACAACCGACGGAATTAACTCATTAATTCCAGTAACAGTGCCTTGGGATGAAAGGGAATTGAGAGAACATCAGAAAAAGGATGAAAGGTGTAGTGACTTGCGGGAAACTATGAAAAATGGTCTCGAAGAGTCAACCCAGAAATTATCAAATTTCAAGATAATGAATAAAATCATCTACGTTTATAGAAAATTGAAACGTGGGAATTCAGAGGAGGAAGTTCTGGTTCCATATATACCAGACTCCCTCATGAAAAAGGCGTTTGGACTTGTCCACGATAAAATAACAGCCGGTCACAAGAGTGCTCCCAGAACATTAAGGTTGTTTAAGAGGAACTTCTATAATTATAAGGAAAGGGAGTTCATTGAGAATAAGGCAAAAAATTGTACTAAGTGCATTAGGGCAAAGGGAATAGCCCAACCAATTCCCATAGCTAAATATCCTATTCCTCCGAGACCTTTCACTGCGCTCAGTTCTGATATCCTGGGTTCACTTTCCATCACGGAATTTGGGAAAAGGTATGTTCTAGTTCTTAGGGATTTTACTACGAGATTCTCTGTATTTTACTCCTTAGCCTCTAAGGACAGTAGTGCTGTAATAGCAGCCCTGAGAAATTTCATATCTCATTACGGAACCTTCGAGACACTGCTGACCGATAATGCCCAAGAATTTCGAAGTGACGAACTAAGGAAATTCTTAAGGTTCTATGGGATAAGAAAAACTGAGATAGTTGTTTATCAACCCAGTTCGCAAGGATTATCTGAGCGTATAAATCGTGAATTAAATAAGTTGATTAGAATTTACGTCGAAGATGCTGCTAGGAATGATTGGGATCTCTTTTTACAAACGTTACAGTTAACGGTGAATAACACTTATAATAACGTGTTGGGAGAAACCCCATTCTTTGCGCTGTATGGATAGGATGGTTTCACTGTAGCTTTCAAGTCTCCTAAATTCAATTATGGGGAAGATTATCTGTCTATGCACTTGAATAAAGTATCCCAAGTCCGACAATATTGCCATCAATATCTATTGAACGCGCAGGATGAATATACGAATTGGACAAATCGAAATAGAAGGGATAAGACCATAGAGGTTGGCGATCGAGTTTTCGCTAACCTCAGAAAATATAAACAGCAGGGAAAACTAGAGTTCCCCATCTCGGGTCCATTTGTAGTCACAAAGGCGGAAGGACGTGCATTCAACATCAAGGACAAAGTCACCAAGGAAACTTATGTAGTTTATCCTGATAAACTAATCTTAAAGTTACAAGTTCCCACAGGTAATATTTTCACAGGAAATATTTCCACAGGTAATATTTCCACAGGTAACACTTCCACAGGTCAGGATCCCTCAGCTAACGGAATTAATCTCCAAGGTCAAGCGGGTGTTACCACGGATGAACCATTAACAGGGAAAGACACCACAGGTGTGGAGCTGGATAATAACCCTAATTCTAATAACACTAATACCGTGACTAACGCTAGATCACGTGAAATAACAACTGGTCAAAGGAGATATAACCTTAGGCCAAGGAATTAACAATTAACAAAAAAAAAGGAGATGCATGTGGAATTAATTAAATTAAGTATACTAACAAGTTATTATTACTATTGAAACTAACATTGTTAGAATTAATAAAAATAATATGGGATTGTTAGGAATGGCGTAAATAGATGTTAGATTAGAAGCTAAAATTATGGTAATTAATTAAGAGGAACTATTATTTTATTCCTCAGGAGAACATGAACATTGTCCGCATTTTTCTGATAGCTGCAGCGCTACTTAAAGTAACGGCGCTATTAGAAAAGGAAAGTAGTTCTCCAATAGTTAAAATAGCATGGTCAGGAAAAGCAAGAGTGACGGGAGCTTATCTTATTTCTCCTATAAGATTAGATTTTATTGACAATATATGTGATCAACTTATCTCAAATTTACAAGTAACTGCCGATTTTATATCAGCATTAATTTCATCTGAATTACTAGGTAAAGCAGAAAAGGACCTAGGGTTCATCAGGAGAACAAGTTTCTTATTACATAAAATAGAAGCAACCTATGTAGAAATATTAAATTACTTAGAGAATAGTCTAATTTGTCCAAATCAAACCTTGATAAAATTGTCTGATAATTACGATGAATTAAAGACCACTCTTGATTCCATTTGGATGAACCTTACGACCTTAGATGCTGGGAAACCGGCTCAGATTCTGACTCAAGCTTATTTAAGTGAACGACCCTCTGTTGTTCGACCATCACCAGACCAACAGGTTTTCTTAGGTACAGTAGCCGTAGGCACTATCGGATTAATTGGAGGAAGCTTGATAGGAACTTTGTTTGATACTGATGATAAAATAATACTGATGAAATAAATTCTCTTAGCAAAAACATTCAAACATTAAATTCAAAAATAAGAATCACAAATGAACGTATAGACATAATTTCTAGGAATTTAACATTAAGTGTGCAAAATATAAAATTGATCTTAGAAAGCATGACTGAACTGAATAAGAAAACCCAATCTGCATACACAGTCCAATGGAATTTAAATCAGTTAAAACAAGCAGCAACTAACTTGCTCATTTTATTCAGAATTGCCGATAATAGTATAACATTACTACGATCTGGTTATTTAAATGCCGGTCTTCAAAATTTAGATGCATTTAGGAAAGTCATTGAGGAAGGCTTAAAATATTATGTAGGATTTGAATTCCCAGTTAAAATAACCAGGGAAAACATTCCTGAAATTATTTCCCTACTTCAATTAAAACATCTGCAACAAAACAAATTTATTATTACAATTCCATTGGTCGAATTGACAGAGTACAGGGTTTATTCGTTAGTACCACATCCAATCAAACTTTCCTCCGATTCAATAATGATAGCTGAAATAGACGATGTAATTTTAGTAAATAAGTATGAATACATAGTTTTAAGTTCTAAGTCTGTAAATTCTATTAATGATGAACTCCATGTTATTGATGATATATTTCCCATCTGGAATCTTAAATATAATTCATGTTCATATGCAGGATATATTGGAAATGTAGATGATGTGTTAATGTTATGTAATTTTAAGAAATTAGGTAATCCAACAGGTATCTATTTAACAAATACTCCACAAAATAGATTGTTGTATGTTTCTGAGCCAACGCCCATTAAATTAGATTGTCCTGAGACTCGCATTAAAGATACTATAGAGGGCCTAACCTTTATCCCTAAAGAATGCGATTTAACCTCAAATGAAGTAAGATGGCCTGTTATGTTAACTCAAGATATTGACCTAGAAAATCTAGTAGGAAACTCAGGAAAAGGAAGGACTTTCGATATTACTTCCTTGCCTCCCTTCATTTTAAATGAAACCCAACCTTTACATGAGTCTATTAAAAATCAAATTGATAAACTTCCTTCAGAAGATGATAAATTTACCTTTGATTTCGATACTTATGATATCTCCTTGGAACAGGTTACTTCATATTCAATATTAGCTTATGGGGGAGTAACGATAATAGTCATCCTTCATTCAATACTATTAGCGATCATATTCTTACCAAAAATTCGAAATTGGTTTATAAATAGAAAGAGACACAAGGGAAGTCAAGATGAATCAATTGAATTGGGAATACGGAAGGGTATTAAAGAACGACTCCCCAAATCACCACGTGACTCATTAAAACTTTCATTTAGGAAGGGTTTTGGTAAGGCTAGAAAGATGTCCAGTAGGTAGGTGGTCTAGTAGAAGTAAAGACTCTATTGCTAGCTCACTAAGATCTGCGGCTGATAGTATACGCACCAGTAGCCGTAAGTGGAGACAAAAAGGGAGTAACTGGTTATCTCCAGAGACTAAACTGGAACATCCATCTGTAGTAAATGTAGCCACTAATACTCCATATCATAGGAAAGTGTATCCGACATTGTCCTTAAATTCAATATCCTCAAATAATGAGCAAGGGCACAGAAACATACCAATTCCATCTTTTTAATGTCAACATTGTAAAATTATATCCTTGTATTCTTGATTAAAATTGATTATATTGATTACTTATGAGTAGTAGGTAGCATATTCTTATATTCTTGTATTCTTACTTTAAGCACATTCTATTCTTGACTTCAAGCATATTCTAGTTATCTATATATAATCATAATTGTATTGTGTTCTTGGGTTTTTTCATGGTGATAATTTAAGTAAGTAGGACATAAGGATAAAAAAAACAATTTGTATCTCTAGGAATTATATTTCAGTATATTATTACAATATACCTATACCATTCATAAAATCTTACACATAGGAATTGATAGTACGCCTAAACATTGAATGAATTAGCTAACGTATGATCTTGTATGTATAATAACTCGACTCATAGTAGTATGATACTATAGCGTGGTGGTGCAACCAACCACTAGACGTTTGTTAGAGAGTAAAAATCTGAGATTTTCACTACTTTGGAGGTGGAGGTTTGTTAGAAATTGAACGATATAAACGAATATTATATATTATATAATATTAGACTATATATTCAACTCTAACTATAAACCTATATGAATATATTATTATTATATATTGAACATTATATTATATTATATTATATTATATTATATTGAATATATTATCATTATATATTGAACATTACATTATATTATATTATATTATTTGAATATTATACTTATATTATATTAACATATGTGCATTCTGAGACTAGGTGTACGAGTCGATTATCTTTTTACCTAAATTCTATATACGGATTAACTTACAATATCTAAATAGTATCTTGATTGCAAATGTTATAAGAAGGTGAATAAATTAGGATTTGAACTATCATTACCTATCATAAAAGTTGGCTATGCACAATTATCTATCTGTTCTGTCGGAGAGAGGATATAACTCACTAACTTTATTAGTTAAAGGATCACGGAGACTACATAAAAGTTCCCCAAAATATAAATTGGAAACTGTAACAAAGGACTTTAAAATCCAACAAAAACTTTTAGCATAGTTGTTCAAGCTCCATTCTATTCTCTGAGAACGCTGTATAAAAGACAGTGATTTCAAAGAACTTTGTTCTTATCGTAACTGAGTCTCTTCGCTGTGCATCTAGCACAATCCCTTTCCATCCGTCCCGAAATCCTCTTATCCGTGATCGGTATATATTTTGCATAGAACATAGTATGTTTTTAAACTGTGCGTGACTAAAACCTGTATCTTGTAATCCTGTACTTAATATTTTGCAATAGTAATCATAGAGGTATTATAGAGTTGTTTTATTAACCCTTCATTAGGTTCAATTTATACAGTTGAACTATATAGGGTAATCAATTAAAACTCCAACAATTAAAGCTAGTTCAGCAAACACACTGACATTCAATCTAGTTTTAAAACTATTTTACCAATTAATTGTACCCTGAAGTATCTATAGATACTCTTGACTAATTTTAAGATTTCAATTTCAACATCCATCAATTAGTAAGAAAGAGTTATCGTCTCAATCTGTATCATAATGTGAACCCAAATTTCATATTTTTTAGTTTGCCCGTGCACTTTTTCATCTGAATCAGTAACTTTTGAGTACATTTCAGTCTAGTGTTATATGGTCTCTAACCAGTAAATGACATTACATGATTTATAACTTTTCTTATCTATACTATCATGCCTACGTGGTGTTGCAAAAGTCACATGCTTCTATTTAAATTAACTGCGCAAAAACCTAGATTGTTAGAGATGTTCGGTTAATTATGAACTAAAGAGAATGTTTCATTCTATTATGTATCAAAAACTTGTTTAAAATCAGTATTCATTAAGTTATTATCAATGAAAAAAACCCTGTGCAAAGCAGTTCAGGATTAATATTACTTGTCGGATCATGTATACTTTAAGGACCCCAAACTTTCAATCTATACCCCAAGTGTAGTTTAAGAACCCCAGTGTTAACCCAAGTGAAGTTTAAGGACCTCTTGAATTTTTGAATGCATCAATGCTACGGCGTTCTGCATGTCTTGACTGCAATCAAATCAAAATAATTCTTCTTCTACGGTGTTCAGAGCAACAAAAAAGTGGACAGAGAAACATTCCAAACAGAAATTCTACCTCTACTTGGTGAAGATCCACTACCAGACATTGAATTAATGAAGCAAAGACAACTATCTAGTTAAAATGATAGCAATATTGGGAAATAATAACAAATATTATCCAATATAAGGAAATCGTAACTAATATATGAATATATAATAATCATTATAATTAAATAAAATCATTGTAAGGAAATAAAATAATTATAAGGAAATAAGGATACTTTAAGGACCCCAAATTTTCAAACTATACCCCAAGTGTATTTGAAGGAACCCAGTGTTAACCCAAGTGTAGTTGAAGGACCCCAGTGTTAACCCAAGTGTAGTTGAAGGACCTCAGATTGAGCTGGGGATCCTTAAACTACACTTGATCCTACTTGTCTTCTAATGGATCGATTGCAGCTGAGCGAAATAATTAGCACAAGTATAATTAGTGCAAAAAAGCGCAAGTATAATTAGAGCAAAATAATTAGCACAAGTATAATTAGCGCAAAAAAGCGAAAGTATAATTGAAGCAAACTAATTAGAACAAGTATAATTATCGCAAAAATGTCCAACTATAGGTATGGAGGTCGCATAGCTCCATACTGCCAAACCAACGCTCGACGGCTCTTTCTACCGTTGAGCCATCTCTATAGCAACGACGGGTTCAGTGGTGCACCGCTATGGCACCGCCCGTATTTTATATTTTGATACATAATTTCGACACACAAACTCGTAAAAAAATAACAACGCTCTGCCAAAGCTTGTGCAACGTTTAATGACCGCCCGGGCAAAGCTAGCGAATCACCGTCAGGATTTCTGCATTGGCCTAGCGGAATAAAGCGTCCACGAACTTGCGTCTAGCGGTGCTAAACTTTGGCTGGGCGGTGTTATGGAGGTAGTGTACTTTGTAGAAAGGAAAACTACCGTTCCTAAACGCTTGCAACATTTTGAAAAACTCAAACCCTTCGGAGCGGTGATGGAACATAAGCGGTGGCTGAGCGTATATGGCGTAGCTTTAACGGGGGACCAACTTTTGAGAACGGTAACGAGCGGTGATGAATGTTTTTCACCACTCAAGGACGCTCCAACAAAGTTTGTATTGGTTTAGATTTGCAATACTTTTGAATCAGTTAAGCAATTTCAGTTTCTAAGTTTATATATTATTCATTAGAAAATAAGTTTTTACCCTTCATCGATAATTAAATTTTTGAAGCTGATAAATGAATATTTTCCCTCAGGGGCTCAATCCTGAATTGTCTGTGGTGAGTGTTACTGAAAGAGGTGGCGTCTTTTGGTTCTGAACTGCTGTAATATGGATTATCTTTTTTTATATTAACCATGCTCATATTTTTTTTAACACTAGTTGTAGTTTTAGAGAATAGCGCTAGAGTCATGCTCTTCAACTAAGAAGTTTTAGATTTTTCTGGTATGTAGGATTAGTTTTCCATAACCTTTTCATTTTCATCTTCCGTCTGTGAATGCAGATACCGGTGCTTGTGTCTTTTTCCCACACATTTTTTGATAAATGACTGTATATTTACGGGGTAGCTTTTCTGCATCTCTGAGCATTTGCATCGATAGGTGGTTGGTGATATTGTTCACTGTTCACTGAACCATTTTCTTTTCTGACTGCTTCTTCGAGTTCCTTTACATTTGACGTCAGCGATATGGCCTTTTATTCCAAGCAGAGGTCATACCCCCTACTTCTGATAAGTTTTTAGTTACTGAAATTAATATTGATTGAAATAGCTAGCATCTAGATCTATAGGTGAACCTTATATAAGATCTGGCCGTGATAGAGGCACAATATGATTACAATTAATTTTTTAAAATGGTAAACTGGGCTGCTTATAACATTTGATTTTAAATTAATTACAGTTGAAAAATCTTATTTTATTACAGAGTTAACAATACTTGGATAAAATTTGTTATATATTAGCTAATCATTTCTGTAACTTCCTCGTTTATAGATGGTAGATGTAATCTACTTGAATGGAAAAGTTACAAATTATCGGACGGTTCTAATTCTTCGATCAAAATAGAAATAAGTATATAATAAAAATTATTTAACTTTAATTATATACTTTTTCTTGTAATATCAAAGATGTAAGACCATCCGATAATTCGTAACTTACCTTATCGAGAACGAAGAGGTAAATGGTAGAAATATTATTCAAAAATCATACAATAAACAATTATCACAGATTAAATTTTTTTTCTTCCACCATCACGGAATGATTGAAATGGGGATAAATAAATCTAGCATACATAAAAAATGAATATTACCTCTGTTCAAATATATGAAACAGAACTATATTAGGTCTGTATAGCAAAGATACTATGGTAATGGGTGAGAGATGGGGGCGGTTATTGTAAAACCCCGCGTACCCCCTCTCACCTTTTCATTGGTGTAACTTATATTGATGCCTAACATTGTTACCATTATCGTCGATTAGGTTATTCATATGTCCACAATTTCTTACATTCAGTATCATTATACAGTATACAATATTACCATCCAAAATGTTCCAAACTAATTCATATTGCTATAGTAACTGTTCAGGTAAATAATTATTAAGAATTATTCATTTGATTTTAACATTCATATACTTAATTTATTTGATATTAAGTGACTAAAACAAAATAGTGAGAATACTCTAATTATTACTGTAGAATGCAAATCAATGATTATAATTTATTTTAATAGAAATATAAAGCTAATTGTAAAACAGAAAGATTTAATGCCACCAACCTTCTAAATTCAAAGATAATTCACTAATTGGTATCTTAATAGTAATTAGTTTGTATCTTTTCTCAATACTACAAGAAGGCGGACCTTATCCTATGCAACGTTGTCAAATTTCAAAATTTTGACTGAAAACTCCACGGTTTTTGAATCTAAAATTCAAAGAGACCTCGTTTATTTTTTCCCTGATAATACAATAAAACTTATGACGATAATTGTAAGAAAATGTCTAACTTCGCTAAATATTAGACTAATTATATCGATTAATAGAGAATTATTAAAATATGATAAATAATGAAAAAGATAATAGATATATAAACCGGTGTGCGGACAGAGTATCGAAAGACAAAGTATCGAAAGACAAAGTATCGAAAGACAGAGTATCGAAAAACAAAGTATTGAAAGACAGAGTATCGAAACACAAAGTATCGAAAGACAACGTATCGAAAGACAAAGTATTAAAAGATAAAGTATCGAAAGACAGAGTATCGAAAGACAAATTATAGAAAGACAAAGTATCGAAACACAAAGTATCGAAAGACAACGTATCGAAAGACAAAGTATCGAAAGACAGAGTATCGAAAGACAAAGTATTGAAAGACAGAGTATCGAAACACAAAGTATCGAAAGACAACGTATCGAAAGACTAAGTATCGAAAGACAAAGTATCGAAAGACTAAGTATCGAAAGACAAAGTATTAAAAGATAAAGTATCGAAAGACAGAGTATCGAAAGACAAATTATAGAAAGACAAAGTATCGAAAGACAGAGTATCGAAAGACAAAGTATCGAAAGACAACGTATCGAAAGACTAAGTATCGAAAGACAAAGTATCGAAAGACTAAGTATCGAAAGACAAAGTATTAAAAGATAAAGTATCGAAAGACAGAGTATCGAAAGACAAATTATAGAAAGACAAAGTATCGAAAGACAGAGTATCGAAAGACAAAGTATCGAAAGACAAAGTATCGAAAGACAGAGTATCGAAAAACAAAGTATTGAAAGACAGAGTATCGAAACACAAAGTATCGAAAGACAACGTATCGAAAGACTAAGTATCGAAAGACAAAGTATCGAAAGACTAAGTATCGAAAGACAAAGTATTAAAAGATAAAGTATCGAAAGACAGAGTATCGAAAGACAAATTATAGAAAGACAAAGTATCGAAACACAAAGTATCGAAAGACAACGTATCGAAAGACTAAGTATCGAAAGACAAAGTATCGAAAGACAAAGTATCGAAAAACTAAGTATCGAAAGACAGAGTATCGACAGACAGAGTATCGAAAGACAAAGTATCGAAAGGCAAAGTATTGAAAGACAAAGTATCGAAAGACAAAGTATTAAAAGATAAAGTATCGAAAGACAGAGTATCGAAAGACAAATTATAGAAAGACAAAGTATCGAAAGATAAAGTATAATAAGTGGAAGTATAGAAAGAAAAAATTAGAAGGACATAGCATAGCCAAAAAAATGCAGAAATAGTTGAAATAGGCGTGGCCTGGTTCAATAGAGAAAAAATGAGCCCACTAACAATTGAGTCCAAAATAATTGGGCCACCAAGACAATAATTATTGGGCCCAAGGCAATTATTGAGCACATGAAAAAATTGTGAAAACCTTCTTACTTTTTGTGCAATCTTGATTTCCAGTATTAATACGTTTAAATTTATTTTTAACGTGATCTTAATTTTGTTATAGGTATATATTAAACATAGTAGGGTAACGAACTGACGTAATTGAGTTGTGCTGTGCCCCCTTTAATTGCATTAGTGTTGAAGGGAAAAAATTTAATTCTCCGAGTTGTGAACGAGTCAACTTTTATCAGTCTTTGGTATCAAATTAATTTACCACTGTAATAACAAAGTAAAGCTTCTTCATTGTGTCTGCTGTAACAATTATTTGTGTGATCAATAATGGGCCTGAGCCCAATTATCTTGGCAACAACTGTCCTTGGCTCAATAATTGTCTTTGAGCTCAATTCCCATGGAGCCAATTGTCTTCAGCTCAATTTTCAGCGAGCCCAATTGTCGGGACTCTATTGTCTTGAGCCCAACTGTCAGTCCTTGAACAAAATGTATACTTCAAATTAAGTATAACTAATGCAATGTAAGTTATTTTTTAAGAAAGGTTTCTCCATTTGATCGATCTTCCTTCGATCAATTTTCCATTCAATCAATTTCTGTTTCTACACTTTGTCGTTCGATATTTTATCTTTCGATACTTTGTCATTCGATAATTGGTCTTTCGATACTTTGTGTTTCGATAATTTGTCTTTCGATACTTTGTGTTTCGATAATTTGTCTTTCGATACTTTGTCTTTTGATAATTGGTCTTTCGATACCCTGTCTTTTGATACTTCGTTTTTCGATATTTTGTCTTTCGATACTCTGTCTTTTGCTACTTGGTCTTTCGATACTCTGTCTTTCGATACTATGTCTTTCGATACTCTGTCTTTCGATATTTGTCTTTCGATACTCTGTCTTTCGATACTTTGTCTTTCGATACTCTGTCTTTCGATACTCTGTCTTTCAATACTCTGTCTTTCGATACTTTGTCTTTCGATACTCTGTCTTTCAATGCTCTGTCTTGCGATACTCTGTCTTTCGATACTCTATCTTTCGATACTCTGTCTTTCGATACTCTGTCTTTCGATACTCTGTCTTTCGATACTCTGTCTTTCAATGCTCTATCTTTCGATACTCTATCTTTCGATACTCTGTCTTTCGATACTCTGTCTTTCAATGCTCTATCTTTTGATACTCTATCTTTCGATACTCTGTCTTTCGATACTCTGTCTTTCAATGCTCTATCTTTCGATACTCTATCTTTCGATACTCTGTCTTTCGATACTCTGTCGCCAGTACCATATAGACCACTAATAGCTATGACTATATCTAAGAGGTGTGAAATGGTTAATTATTCAATGGTGCCAGTACGTTAATTGATTATAGATTTTATAAATGAATATTAATTTTGAAAATCAAAGAGCAATATATTCTCCTTTTAATAACCATGATGCTTGATTCTATTGTGATTTATCCAGAGGTTCACATGTCTTTTATCAACTAATGGGACAGTTTGTAGAAGCTAGTTTGGCGAATTAAAAAAACTAAATAACTCTTGCATATTATTGTCAGAAAAATGTGAAAATTGAACCAGAATAGTCCTTTCGTGTTTTATTAGTACAAATATATGCCTAATTAAACTCTTGATTAATGTCTATGGTAGACAGTAAGACAGGATGGGGTTTTCGCTATAATTGTTGTATATGCAACTATATTCAATCTTCATTTTCCAAATGGTCATACTGATGACCATTTGTCCAGCTTATCACTGCGTCATCATAGGGGAAAAATTTGCCAAAATCATCTGTGAAACCACTGCTGCTCAACTGCCCACCAATGGGCATAAATTGTCCACGTCTGATGGAAACGGTCATCTTCTCCTGTTACAGTGAAAACAGAGATTGTAGGAGGAAATTATATTTGAAATAGCTATCCTAGTGTCACAGTATATGTCTGTACACTGTACTGAGATCTGTATATACTTAAATATGAAGTTTAATATGAAAATCATTTCAATGTTTCCACTGCAGCTCATGATTATACATCTGTACCGAGAAAAAAATAACAATCAGAATTGATTAAGAGAATCAACCGGTTATAGATATGTTTATTGTTTATTTCTACTTTCATGTATGATCAAATTATCCTAATGATTCAGCAATCAGATGTTCAATTTGGTATGATCTTGGACAAACTGTTCAGCTAATTGATCTACTGTTGAGCCAAATGTCCATTCGGCCAAATGTCCGTTCGACTAAAATTTTAATGTTCGTTCGACAAAATGATTTTCGGCAAAGTGTCATCCAGCAAGGTGTCCGTTAATCATCTGATCTGCAATCGAGTTACCTAATCCATTGTTGAGCTATCTGATCAACAATCCAGTTGCCAGATCTACTGTTGAGCTAACTGATCTACAATCGAGTTACCTGTTCTACTGTTGAGCTATCTGCTTTACAATTGAGTCATCTGATCTATTGTTGAGGTATCGGATCAATAACCGAGTTGCCTGATGTACTCTTGAGCTATCTGATCTACAATCGAGTTACCTGATCTACTGCTGAGGTATCTGATCTACAATCGAGTTACCTGATCAACTGCTGAGGTATCTGATCTACAATCGAGTTACCTGATATACTGCTGAGGTATCTGATCTACAATCGAGTTGCCTGATCTACTTTTGAGCTATCTGATCTATAATCGAGTTGCCAGATCTACTGTTGAGCTATCTGATCTGCAATCGAGTTACCTAATCCATTGTTGAGCTATCTGATCAACAATCCAGTTGCCAGATCTACTGCTGAGGTATCTGATCTACAATCGAGTTACCTGATCTACTGCTGAGGTATCTGATCTACAATCGAGTTACCTGATCTACTGCTGAGGTATCTGATCTACAATCGAGTTGCCTGATCTACTGTTGAGCTATCTGATCTATAATCGAGTTGGCAGATCTACTGTTGAGCTATCTGATCTGCAATCGAGTTACCTGAATTACTGTTGAGAATGCAACAATTAAGCATAAATCTATAAATTATTGACTATAATTCGTTCTTGTTTAGTATATTGACTTAAATGATGATGTTCACCGTCATAGCACACGTATTATTCCCCGTACACACTAGGCACTAAAAGTGAATGATACCGCAACACACACTATAAACTGGCTGATTTAGTGCCAACTCGAGCAACTTTATGTGTCCAAGAGAGTATTGAGTCTGATGTTGCAACTTTCAGTAGCAATCTGAAAGCTCATTGAGTTTCACTGCGATTTTCCTTGTCTGTGGCTGATAAAAACTGGTCTTTTTTAATAAAAACAGGGGGAAGGAAGCTCACAAAAATATTTACATCAATTATTAATTAATTTAAATAATGCAAATGAAGAAGTAAAAATTAAATATATTATTGTTTTGCTGCATCAGTTTAATGAAAACAAGGCAGGATCCCTCAAATTAGTGACCTACTTACGTATTTAATATTCTTCATAACTACCTATTTTTCTTCTTCTTACTTAAAGAAATGAAAAGTTTTACATCTCCCATTTTGGAAATTACAGCGACATTCTCAGTTGAATTTTAAAAGTGTTGCATCTCTTCATGCATAGTGTGTACACATTGTGCACTTTTTAATGCCCAGCCATGTGGTGGAAGTGCCACATCTAGCATTTTTTAGTGCCTAGTGTGTACAGGGCATTAGAGATGAATATATATTGCCTAGACGAAGAAAAACTTTAACACACTCCTAAATATATTTAAAAAAATTCTAGTCTGCCCTTGAAGCAGAAACTGTTACTGTCCTAATTGTCCCTGTTTTCAGTCGTAAATTTAATAAGATTATAAAGATCAAGTACTACCTAAATAATATATGTAAGGGATTTTTAATTTAAATAATATAAAAAAACATATTGCTTGCTTAGCGTTACATTACGTTACCCTAGAATTAACGGGCGGAGGTAGCATCTTCATTCCCCAGTTCCCACAGATATGTTTGTACTTCCTGAAATGTGAAAAATATCAACCTGAATCTACTTAACTATATTATTTATAAATAATTAGATTAGTTGGTACAATTGTCTTGGGCCCAATTGCCAGTGCACCCTCTTACTGTTTATTGTCGCATGGGCGCAACATGAAAAGAGGTATAACAAAATTGAGTTGATAACATTATATAGTTAAAAGCAGGAAATTTATTTTGAAAATGTGAAGAAAAGTAGAACCTGAAATTATTTACAAAATATTCTTCGAACGCATATGTTTTCTCTCCTTTGGATAATGTTTTTTTATATCTATTTGTAATCAATCTAATTGATTTTTAAATTGAAATTATAAATTATGAATCTTTTCAAAAAAATTTATATTAACATTATATACTAAAATATTAACTTTAAATTTGAACGATACTTACATATAGTTCATAACCTCCTTGTATTTATGACAGTCGATGATCCTTCTACCCCTGAACGTAGTCATGCGATAGAGATTCAACGTGAGGGGACGATCTTCACCAACTTCAGCCACCAATAGGCACTGACGAGGAAAAAAAATTAATTACAACTGCTAAGCAAACTATGGGTTTCCTAAATCTTGACGTTAAATTAGTTCAACAATGCTGATTATTTAGTCTACTACACCAGGAACATTCTGCAATGAATGATTTCGCCCGCGTTAATCCATTCTCTCCAAGAATAAAAAGTCTTAGTTTTCATGAAATTAATAAAAGTTATTAATTAAGGCGTAATAAAGGTGTTTAAGAAGAAAAAACACTTTAATTTCGTTGAATAGAGAAGATAAAGGAAAAATTCAAGTGGTACCATATGGTACCACTAGGGTACAAATTACTGTAAATAAACTTATTGTTCACATTGAAATATTCGAATAAAACCACCATATGTAAAACTTTTTTAAATGAAAAGAAAATTCAGAAATGAATTAATAGGAAACAAATACGGTAAATGGTATTCGGTAAAGCATTGAATTCAATATCAAATTTTACAGATCATTATTTCTATCGGTATTTTATGTTTCTTGCACACTGTGGCAGTGCACATGCATGAATATTATTCAAGAAAGATAGGCCACCACCTCCATTTACCTATGATAATAATTATGCGATTAATACATAATGTTATTGTTATTGACTGGAATAAAGTGAAATATTCATTTAATTCGAAAATTTTGAATGAGAGTTCGAAGTTTTTGTATATTTTTCTGTTGGATGAAAAAAGCCATCATTGAAATGCAAGCATTTCCTGATGTAATAAGATCTCTCTCCTTATTGCGTTGGAAATGTCTTCATTGAAAGGGTCTCCAGATTTATAACAATATAATTGTATATACAATATAATTATATACATATATATACGTTAAAACTCCTGAGTTATGAATTTCTGAATTATGAAGCACTCGAGTAATGAAGAATCGGAATTATGAAATGGTCCTGAGTGATGAAGTATTTTTTATGTTTATGTTATAGAAAGCGATATACTGAGTAAGTTATCCCTCAAATAACAATAGTTTTTAATTTTAATGACAGAATGCTATTCTAGTGTACCTGAGTTATGAAGTGGCTTCGAGTTATGAAGGAACCGATACTCCATAACTCAGGAGTTTCACTGTATATAACTATTCTGTACATAACTATACTGTATATAACTATACTGTATATAACTATACTGTATATAACTATACTGTATATAACTATACTGTATATAACTATACTGTACATAACTATACTGTATATAACTATACTGTACATAACTATACTGTATTTAACTATACTGTATATAACTATACTGTATATAACTATACTATATATAACTATACTGTATATAACTATACTGTACATAACTATACTGTATATAACTATACTGTACATAACTATACTGTATTTAACTATACTGTATATAACTATACTGTATATAAC
>CANNZV010001610.1:0-18990 GCA_947561585.1 Caprella mutica | reverse complement strand
ACTGTATATAACTATACTGTATATAACTATACTGTATATAACTATACTGTATATAACTATACTGTATATGACTATACTGTATATAACTATACTGTATATAACTATACTGTATATAGCTATACTGTGTATATAACTATACTGTATATAAATACTGTGTATATAACTATACTGTACATAACTATACTGTACATAACTATACTGTATATACTATACTGTATATAACTATACTGTATATAACTATACTGTATATAACTATACTGTATATAACTATACTGTATATAACTATACTGTATATAACTATACTGTATATAACTATACTGTATATAACTATACTGTATATAACTATACTGTATATAACTATGTATATAGGAATATTTTCAAAGCAGTGGAATATAAAATACACATATACACTAATTATCAATTTTGCATTTAAGCTTATGTACCATTCCAATTTCTTTTAAGAGTATTTAGTCATTTGATCTGCCACAGTTTGTTATTTCCAATGATTTTTTCACATACAGCTTTACTGGCTAGAAGTTCGAATATTTGGAGTTTGTCAAATTAGTAACAAATATCTATGATATCATCACTATAATTCCCATCAGTATAATCACAAATATCTTGATGTACTATAAATGTGTCCTCGTCACTATCAGAGTCCATGAACTCTGATAGTGACAAGATTATTTTGGTGTTAAATGTATGTTTAGATATATATTAAGTTCGTGTTGGTATCATCAGAAAGCAATAGCCTCTTGGAAAATATGAATGATTTTTTTTTGGACTAAATCTAAATTTTTTTTGGTTTATCGGCCGGCGACGATAAAAATGTTGCCGACCACTGCCATATGGTACCACGGAATTACTTTATGATATTGCTAAATTTTTCCCCAAAAATATTTGATATCTTTATGTATGTACTATGGAATTTACAAAACAAAAAAAAAATCAGAAATAATTGTTCAAATAGAAAAAGAACTTACTTATGTTGCTCGGCCATAATGAAATACTGTCTGCAAAATGTCACGTGAACACAATACAAGTACTTAGAAATAGTTCAGTTTGTTTTTGTAGTCTAAGTATACCTATGCATACTTAGGACTACTAAGTAACCTTTTTTACATCAAGTCATTAGGATAACTTAATGATATATTGAAAATATTTCTATTATTTAAAATTTGCCCCCTGAGTCAGGAAAAATTAATGTTTAGATATAATGAAATCATTAATGAATAGAGATACAACCTAATTAACGATAGAGTAATATCTTAAACGTGCCATGATAGCTCCCAATCGTATATTGGTTGATATATGTGGTATTAATATACAATTGAATACTATGAAGTATGTATGTTTGGTACCTTACATGGTTATGTAATTGATATCGATCAATTTTAGACTGTTTCTTATGATCCTCACCAATGTTCAGATTCTCGTAAAAATATCGATACTTTCATATATTTTTTCCGATAACAGTACTATTGGTTCATCTCTACTCATGATGGCAAAGGGCAAATTAGTAAAACATTAAAAAAAACTTATTACAACTGATTGGGGTTGGGATATGAATACACCAGAAAAAAGTGCTGTATAAACTAAAAATAAATGACTGAAGTTTGACAACTTAGCCCTAACACTCATTTTTACCATATTTGTCCTTTTTTTAACGCTACTTTCAGTTTTAGAGATGGCTCTAAGGTTATTTTTTTTTCAAACTAAGAGATATTTAGTAGGCTCGTGCTTCATTTAGTACCACCTTTTCATTTTGCTCTTCCATCCGTGAGTGTATTGTGCAGTCACCGGTGCTTGTGTCCTTTTTCATCACATTCCTTGTCAAGTGATTGCATTCACGGAGTAGTTTTTCTGCATCCATAATCATTGTCAAAGACTGTATGTAGAAAGTGAATTTTTTCAAGTTGCCACTTTCCTCTCTGACTGCTTTCTCTTGTTCCTTTTATTTAATTTATTTGACGTCATCGATATTGTCAACGATTTGGTTGACGCAGACGTTAAATCCCTACTAAAATTAATGTTAATTATTAAATTAATAACTAGAATTATTAAATTACTATTAGTATTAATTAAATTGAATGAAAACAACTTTGTGTGATTACTAAACTAAAATTCTTTGTGTAATTACTTCATATAAAGCACGCACGGGATTGTTACTTTTATTCAGTTTTTAATAGTATTTCATACAGAAGGTGTGTTGTGGGGGTGTCGGAAAACTGCCAAGCGGAAAACTGCCAGTCACTTACTGACAATTTAATGACTTTAGTCAATAATAACATTTGAAATTATAAAAAAATCCGATTGCAATTCGTTAAGGAGTTAAGGGGACATTCACTTTTACTTAATATACAATACAAAAGTTATAGGTAACTATAGACAATGTTATTAGAATTCTTTTTAAATAGATTATTATATAAATATTACAGAAATAAATCAAATTCAATGTAGATATTAAAAACTGAGACCTATTTCAGAAACTACTAAGATAAGAAAAAAAAAAGAAATAATTGTATAAGGGACAGAGCACAATTTCCTTGTTTACACAACGAATCTTTACATTATCAGTTCATAAAGATTTTAGTGTCTAATTAGTTGTTTTTGTGTTTATAATATTTGGGAATTGAACAAGCCTTCAAGCTTAATATTCGCTTATACTCATTATAAAATAACTTCGTTCGATGTTTTTGAAATATTCATAATTTGCAACCCAGCACCTATTACCTACCTAATTCTCTGACAATTTCACTCGATCGAATTGGAGTGCCATATTGATTAAATAATAATATTTTTTACATATAAGTGAATATTGTAAAAATGAATTGAAATGCAGAATAAAAATGTAAATGTAATAAATATTGAACATATATATAAGTTGATTAAACATTCACTTAATTTATTGTATAATTTACAATGATATTATTGTGAGAATATCCGCAAGGCAATTTTTGTTAGAATTAGGTTAAATTACAGTGGGTTAACAACGTTAAGACATAGAGTTTATTTAAAGAGTAATATGTTATACAGAGAGAAGAATATTAGAGAGATGAGAGAATCACATCTCTCTCTGAGTAATGCAAAAAACAGACTGACTTAAGAATTTACATGCGGTGTTATTTAACACGCGCCGGAACTGTAATGGACTTTAGACCTTAAGTCCGTTTCTCATAAAAGTAATACATTGTTATTTAAACAATAGGTAATTTAATATAGCTGAGCTAGTCTAACAGGAAGTTAACATTAAACATATAAAGAGTGTGTAATACATTTAAACTAAAATTTCAACACTCCTCCTCACACGACATTATATATTTTTCATGCCTACTAATTCAACTAATTTGGTAAATCTATCAGTAGGCAACGGTTTAGTGAATATGTCAGCAAGCATAGTTTCACTGGGGCAATACACAAGTTTAATTGTGTTTGAAGCAACAAGATCTCTAATGTAATGAAATTTAATATCAATGTGTTTCGATCTAGGATGATTTTTAGCATTTTTAGCAATACAAATAGCTGACTGATTATCCTCAAACAAAACTATAGGATTCTTATTAGGTACTTTAAGATCTAATAGTAATTTATTTAGAAATACAGCTTCTTGGGAGGCACCAGAGAGGGAAACATATTCAGCTTCAGCCGTTGATAAAGCAACACATGACTGTTTCACAGAGCGCCAAGAAATAATGGAATTATTTAACATAAAGCATTGGCCAGAAGTACTTTTCCTATCAACTCTGTTACCTACCCAGTCGGCATCAGAATAACCTATCAACTCAGAATCTTCATCACCATAGGTAATGCCAAGATCAGGTGTGCCCTTTAGGTATCTAAATATTCTCTTAATTGCAGACCAGTGCTTAGTGTTTGGATTGGAACAAAATTTAGAGACATTTCCAACTGCATAAGTTATGTCCGGTCTAGTTTTAGTAGATAGATACAGTAAAGCACCTACAGCTGACTGATATTTAGTTTTATCTACTAGTTCACAATCATCAGTAGTTGGTTCCAAATGAGAATTAACATCAGCAGGGGTTGAAACCGGTTTACAATTATTGAATTCAAATCTATCTAATAACTCGTTGACAAATGAAGATTGATTTAGGGCTATTTTATTTTCGTTTTGTACGACTTTTATGCCTAAGAAATAGGATAATTTTCCTAAGTATTTCATCTCAAATTTAGCACTTAAATCAGTCTTGATTTTAGTCAGGTCATCATAGTTCTTACATGCTACAATAATATCATCTACATACACAGAAATGAAGCATGGAGAGTTATTGATTACTTTAACATATATACATGAGTCACAAGAGGACTGAATAAATCCTAAGGATTTAAGATATGCATCCAAAGCATCATTCCAACATTTGGGTGATTGTTTTAACCCATACATAGATTTATTTAGTTTACATACTAAATCTTCTTTTCCTGGAATAGCATAGCCAGGAGGCTGTCTAATATAAACATTTTCTTTAAGATCCCCATTCAAAAAAGCAGAATTGACATCCAAGTGATGTACAAATAATTTTTGGTTAGCTGCTAAAGATAACATGGTTCGCACCGATTCAAATCTCACTACAGGAGCAAAAATTTCATCATAGTCGATTCCAGGTCTCTGTAAAAAACCCTGAGCGACTAATCTAGCTTTATATGAAACCACTCTACCATCAGATCCCTTTTTTCTTTTGAACACCCATTTAGATTTAATTATGTTTAAATCTGAGGTAGGTTTTACGAGTTCAAAAACTTTATGTTTCTCAAAAGCATTTAATTCCCTCTCCATGGCATGTTTCCATTTAGAGGATTCAGAACCGCTATTAAGAGCCTCAGATACCGACCTAGGCTCGATATTGATATTCCCATTTACTAATAAACCCTCCTTCTCCTCAAACTGATCATACTCCCAACTACCATATCTAATAGGAGCTCGACGAATTCTAGACGATCTTCTAAGATCCTCATCAGGACTGATAGCTGGTACAGGTTAGCTGGTACAGCTGGGCCTGAGTTTGGTTCTCAGGCCCAGCAGGTTCTGAATCTTCTGAAGGGAACACCAGTGGAGAGGTAGGAGTCTCAATCAGTTGAGGGTTCTCAATCTTAGATGAAATTGATTCATCAAAGGTTACATTCCTGGAAAAGAAGATTCTTTTAGATTCAACATCATACATCTTATACCCTTTAGTAACTGTGCCATAGCCAATAAACAGACATTTGGTAGCTTTATTTTCTAATTTTGATCGTTCATCTCGAGAAATATGCGCATACCCAGTGCATCCAAAAACTTTCACATGACTACATTAGGTTTTCTAAGATTTAAAGCTTCATATGGAGTTTTATTTACTAAAATGAATTAATGCATCTATTATTTAGATAATTTGCAGTATATAGTGCTTCACCCCAAAATTCCTTATCAATTCCTGAATCAGATAACATACATCTAACTTTTTCCATAATAGTTTTATTAAATCTTTCAGCTAACCCATTTTGTTCAGGAGTTTTAGGAATAGATTTCTGGTGAATTATACCTTCATTGCGTGAATATGATTCAAACTTATTTGAGGTATATTCTCCTCCATTATCTGACTGCAAGGTTTTAATTTTCCTTTCATAAATATTTTCAACCATAGCTTTCCATTCCAAAAACTTCTGAAACACATCACTCTTATGGGCAATAACATATATCCAGGAGTATCGAGTAGCATGATCAATAAAGGTCAGAAAATATGAATTATTACCCCTGGAAGTGGGAGTAATTTTCCCACAGACATCTGTGTGGATTAAATCAAGAGGTTTACAATTTTTCTTAATGCTTGTAGAAAAAGGTATTTTATGCATTTTCCCATTACAGCAGTGTTCACACACGCCTTCTATAGCTTTTAATTTACTATCCAGACCATTTACTGATTTAGTTCGGATCATTTTAGTCAAGTTATCGTTACCTATAAACTGCGTCCATCGCTTTATTGCAGATCACTATTTTGTGAATAATTTCAATAATATTGATCGCACAGTAGTGAAACTTTGGTCACTGGAAGATTGCTTCTATGTTAGTATCTTGCTGAAATATTTTTTGAATCCATGAGAAAATTGGAAAGTTATGAACGTTTATATATTTTGAAGGCATTTTAACTGTCCATCGTTTTATTGCAGCTCTGTGAAAAAAAACAAAAAATGGGCGATTAACTTCTACCGAGAGGGTAAAAATTGTAGCAGGTCCTGCAGAAGGGAGGACTCTTCTATATTTAGCTTTATAACTTGGAAGGGATAAGAGAACAATAGTTTATTTTGTGGAAAATCCCGACACAAACCCAAGGAGAGATGAGGGTAAGAGAAAAAGAATTTCCCCTCGAAATACGTGAAAAATATGCAGGCAGGTCATAAGGCAGCTAAATAATACTATATGCCTCCATTTTTGACAAGGCTGTCATTGGTCTTACGTCAAAATAGTCCTGATGTAATGTCTCAAATGAAACGGTCAGAAATGCTCAATGGGGCTTAAGACCAGAGAACAGGGCAATCAAGTCATGTGAGTCTCTCACTTGATGCCCAGAGATGTGAGGAAAGAAGTTGTTACCCTTCAAGCAAGAGATTGTTCGAAGTAATGCAAGAAAATCATCTTTTGCCAACGAGATAATTGCAAACTATTAGGCCAAAGGAACAATTAAGTACTCAACAAAAGAGGCAATGTAGGATTGGATTGTTAGGTTTACACCCTCTGGTACTCGGAGAGGGCCAATTAACGTTTCAACAATGAAGCCCGCTTAAAATATAAAGCCACATCCTCCTTGTTGACGACGAAACCAGTGTGGATAAACAGCTCCAGTAGGATCCAAACTTTAACCCATCCATCCAGACAATCAAGTGTGGCTCTTTCCTCATCTGTTAAAAGAACAAGTAGGAAGTTTGTTTTCATGTAATTCTGTGTACATCGAATGCCTTTTTCCTTATGGGTCTTGTCCATAGGAGGCCTGGAAATGGGCTAAACGTTCCTTGTCGTCTCATTTAAGATACTGTTTGGACGAATAACCAATGACAGCCTTGTCGAAAATTTAGGCACTAGTGTTATTTGGCTGCCTTATAACCTGCCTGGGTAGTTTTTGCATATTTCGAGGGAAAAAAGCTTCTCCTCGTACCCTCATCTCTCCTTGGGTTGGTGTCGGGATTTTCCACAATAGAAACTATGTTTCTCTTATCCCTCCCAAATTCATTAGCTAAATATAGTAGAGTCATCCCTTCTGCATGACCTGTTACAATTTTTACCCTCTCGGTAGAAGTTAATCACTCATTTTTTGGCCTTTTCACATAGCTGCAATAAAGCGATGGACAGTTAAAATGCCTTCAAAATACATAAACGTTCATAACTTTCCAATTTTCTCATGGATTCAAAAAATATTTCAGCAAGATACTAACATAGAAGCAATCTTCCAGTGAGCAAAATTGCACTACTGTACGATCAATATTATTAAAATTAGTCACAAAATAGTGATCTGCAATAAATCGATGGACGCAGTTTATGACCGAGCCTTCTATGCCATAGAATGTTTACTTTATTTTGATCCACAGTTACTGCAGCTTTATGAACTAAATTATTTAGATAATAGAGTTGACCAACACAGTTAGCCTCAGCAATTAACTCTTTATTTTCGTTCAATATTTTACATTTATCATTTTCAAAAATAATAGATTTATTATTACTTGTCATTTTTGACACTGATACTAGATTAAAAGCTAGATTTGGCACATATAGTACATCATTTATTGTACATTTTCTACTTCCACCACCTGGTATATTCACAATAACAGAAACATTTCCTAGTGAAATAGCTTGCAAGACATGTCCATTACCTACTTTAACATTGATAGGTTTTCTAATATTTGCAAAATCTTTACATAAATTTTTATCACCACTCATGTGTGATGAAGAGCCTGAATCTATTATCCAAATATTACTGTCGGCATATTTGTTACAAAGAGCGATATCATTAGCATACATTGTGTGATTAAGTTCTATATGACTTACATTTACACCATTTGGCTGGTTTTGAGTTCTGTTAGTTTGAGAATACCGTTTAAATTTAAAGCAGTCTTTCTTCACGTGTCCCAATTTTTTGCAAAAATGGCACTTGATTGACTGTTTATTTACTGTAGCATCAATCTGAGTATTTGATAATGCCAAAGCATCATTGGATTTAATACTCAACTTTTCAGCTTCTCTCCGGAGTGTGTCAGCTACGGTAATCCAGGTAGGTATGTCTGTCTGTGCTTCAAGTGCGGTAACAAGCACTTCAAACGGCTCTGGTAGTGATGATAGGAGACAAATAACTTTATCCTCTTCACTGATCACTTGATTTAACAAGGCAAGCTCTTGAAAAACTTCAGTTAGTTCTTTCAAGTGGGAGTTGAGTAGTTCGGGAGACTTCAATTTTAAGTTGTAAAGCTTCTTCTTCAGACGAAATTTGTTCGCCCACGTGTTTTTCTGAAACGTTTCTTGAAGGGTGGTCCAGACAGCTTGTGGATCCGTGGGTTGTCCAACTAAGTACAATTGATCCGGTGAAATAGATAGTACTATATCTGCCAGAGCTTTATTCTTGTTATTAGCATAGGCAGCTTTAACATCAGTTGAAGCGGAATCTATTCCATCAGCAAAATCCATCAGTTTCTCTCTTAAGAGATACATCTTCATCTGAACCCTCCATGTGGGGTAATTATTTCCGTCTAGGGGAACAATCCCCGGTAACTTATTTGAAGACATGTTTTCAAAGTATTTATTATCATTCAATACTTAACCAACATAAACAAACAAAGCAGTTAAATTGATTTACTGTTTAACTGAATTGATGTTTTAAAATTATTCTAATTCATAAGAATAACTTCACTGAATATAATTATTAATATTCAATTGGAACAGCAACACAAGTCTTAGTTCGCAAGAACCTTTTGTTGAAAGACTGTTTACCAAAGGATAAGGTCACAGATTTAAAGGTAATTTGTGACCTCTCTTGACACCTCTCCCGCACAAATACTAAATAATTATACTATAAAAACAAGTACATTTTCGCTAGAGCAGTCCATATAATCGACCTCATTAGCGCGTTAACACGATATGCTTACACAAGCGTTCGTGCGTATATGTTTCATTTAGTTTAACACTTTTTCACTGCACTTAGTTTTTATTGATTACTGTAATAGACTTCTAACTTGTTTAAACATAATTTGATTTAAAAACTCTTATCGTTCACTGGGCCCATAACCTGTTAAAATTAGGTTAAATTACAGTATGTTAACAACGTTAAGACATAGAGTTTATTTAAAGAGTAATATGTTATACAGAGAGAAGAATATTAGAGAGATGAGAGAATCACATCTCTCTCTGGGTAATGCAAAAAACAGACTGACTTAAGAATTTACATGCGGTGTTATTTAACACGCGCCGGAACTGTCATGGACTTTAGACCTTAAGTCTGTTTCTCATAAAAGTAATACATTGTTATTTAAACAATAGGTAATTTAATATAGCTCAGCTAGTCTAACAAGAAGTTAACATTAAACATATAAAGAGTGTGTAATACATTTAAACTAAAATTTCAACAGTTTTCCGCCTGGCAGTTTTCCGTGTACCGTTGTGGGCTCGTGGCTGACATTATTAATACTTATTCCATTTATTGCGTTAAAATTATTAAAATTAAATTGTATATATTAACGTAGATAATTATATAACTTTGATGCAACTATATATTATTATAAAATCCCCCACAGAAAACTAATAATGTAAAAAAAAAATATATACTATTATTCATCTATTTAAATATTTTATGTATATTGATGTATGCTTATTTTATTGCTCATATTATTTAATGCCAAGAGAGGTTGCTGCATTTTTGAGGTGTTCAGATTGGTTCATTGAATCGTATAAACTTGACTTCCTTGATATAATTTTACCGTAGAAGTAAAGATATTGTACTACAATAAGATACACTACTCTCGACAATTTCTATTTTCTCTGCCACCTGGTTTCGAAAGCGGAACTAGAATTGAAATGAAGTAAAGACAATCGAGGTATGTCATAGCAGCAACACTCTAAAATCATATTTAAGAAAATTGAAGAAAGTAACATTATGAAAACTGTTAATTTATTTCCATTATAAGAAACGGTGATGAATCCATTAATGTTATTCACACTTCTTAACCTTAATTTTCTATTTATGTGTGTTGCCTTGTTGACGTCACGGTCACAAATCACAAAGATTCACTCTTCAATACCTACCTTACTAGGAATACCGATATTGATAGGTTGCGACAATTAAGTGATTTGTGACGTGACAAAAGCAAGGGAACAAATTTAAAGAGAAAATTAGGGGTTTAGCAGGTTAAATAATTTATTTAATATATATTTATTTATTATATTATGCAAATTAATAACTATTTCTTACAAATTTTCCTTCTTCAATTGTTTTAAATATGATTTTAAGTGCTGCTGTTATGACGTCACGCACACAACATACCTCGATTGTCCTTACTGTATTTCAATTCTAGTTTCCGCTTTTGAAACCAGATTGACTTTGAAACTAGAAATTGGCAATAGTAGTTTATCTTATTGTAGTACAATATCTTTGGTAGAAGTGCTAGTGATGGTCATAGTTTTGTGTGGATCATCATAATGGTTTATATCACTTTACTCTACAGGTGTTTATGTTCCTTATTAATTGATACTTTCTCTTTTTATAACTTGTATTTTTTTATTGAATGGTTGCATACCTAATTATTGATTGATAAAATTACTCGGTATTATCGGTATATGGTGTAGCTCTTGAATTGCTGTATTTCTGCCGTAAATAGATGTCTTTACCTGAACTCCTGAGTCTTAGCTCTCCTGAATGTAGTGTGTGTAGAATTCATTTATTGGTGTACGTTACTTGTGTATAAGATGTGAATATTGATATCTGAGCCTACGCCATGTAGTCAATTTAGGTAACCTTTTCATTCTAGGTCTACTTCCAATAGAGAGCTGCTTCAATTCATTTGTATTGTAATCTTTTACTCTCGTTAATTATAATTAAAATTAGTATTACCTGATGAAAGATTATTATCATCTAGTTTAGCTCATATAAAACTAGCAACAATTAAACTATAAAGACCTACCAAAATATAAAATTGTTATTAATCAATAACATAACTATTAGTTATGTTACCAAAATACCGCTGGCTTCAAGGATTGTGTCACTCGTATGAATAAATTTGTTTCAGTTTAAAACATTGATTCTATCAACGTTTTATAATGCCATAAACATATTAATATTGAATGTATACAGTAGTGGCCAAAATATAAGGGTAGGCTAGAACAAGTTATCTAAATCTTCAATCTCATAAAAAGTACATAACATACATTATTGAAATTTTGCACGTTTTTTCATCTAGACCTCATATTTATTCGGATGAAATTTCAAAGCAAATATTCTATGAATAGTTCCATATTTCACCTCAAACAATAAATTTAGCTCTGGTCAAAAGTTAAGGGTAGCCATCATAAACTTTGAAATATTCTTGGATATTGGCAATTAACTTAATAATTAGAGAATAATTCATTCCTTAATCACTTCAATACATCTTCTGCAACGAAATTCTACTAATTGTACACAAAATGAAGGAGTTATCCATCCTCCATTCATACTCCATTCATACCATAATTCTTCCACATTTGTTGTGTTTCTTCTATGAGTTCTGTTTCCAAATATTATCCAAACAATCTCAATTTGATTGAGGTCAGGGCTCTGTGAGGGCCAGCTCATTTGATCAAGTTCCTCATTTTCTAATAGGGTCCTAACTTTTTTTATTTGACTAGTAGGGTACGTTGTCCTGCATGAAATTCGGTGGTTGAAGGTCAGCTGCTTCTTTATAGGGGAGATTATGTTGACGAAGGAGCTGTTTTATACTTCTGCAATAACTCCTCAGTGCAGAAGAACAATGAGACCAGGACTAGCAGATGAAATAGTTCCCAAACCATCACAGTTCCACCTCCGAACTTAACCGTTTTCGTGACGCAGTTCAGAGTTAACCTTTCTCCTACTTTTCGTTTGATTCATTCTTTCCCATTAGAACTGAAGATATTTAGTTTTCTTTCATTCATCACTAGAATGTACTTTCGACCGCTGATCAATCGACCAAGCGACCTACTCATGATAAAACACAAGTAACACTTAGCGGTTCTTTTTAGTGATTAAAAGCTTCGGTGCAGGAACGAATAATTGCAATCTAACTTGTTGAACGCGAAGCGAAAAAGTAGACCGGGAAACCATACCGCCAGACATGACCCCTATCTCACGAGAAATTTGACCAGAAGAGTTGAAACTCTCTTGCAAACTTCTTAGAAGAGTTGCACGATCTTGGGATGTCGTTGCTTTGGGATGTCTACCATTCTTCGGTTTGGAATCAACAACTCCATACTGCTTAGGCAGAGATAAAATATGATGCACAATCTTTTTGGACCTTCATACGGCAATAGAAATCTCTGGCAACGACAACTGAAGACTGTACTCGGTAAGAAACTCAACAAATGTGGAAAAATTGTGGACATTTCTTGAGGATGAATGGAAGATGGATAACTCCTTCATATTGCACAAAATTAGTAGAATTTTGTGGCAGAAAACTGTATTGATGAGATATAACATAGAATTACTCACGAAGTATTAAGTTAATTGCCAATATACGGGAATTTTTCAAAGTTTAGGATGGCTACCCTTTAGTTTTTGACCAGAGCTAAATTTATTGTTTGGGGTGAAATATGGAACTATTGATAAAATATTTGTCCAAATGCATTGAAATTTCATAGGAATACAAATGAGCTCTATATGAAAATACGTGTCTTCTGTACTTTTTATAAGATTAAAGATTTAGATAACATGTTCTTGCCTACCCTTAATTTTGGCCACTACTGCACAGTTAGATATATGAAAGTAGCAAAATGATACGAAATTAGCGGAATACCAATTTATATAGCAATAGTAATGTCAAATTCATATAAGAAATGTTTTTTTATGCATAAGATATTATGATAAAAACTAAAAGTCCAAAAGAATGTTCTTTTTTAATACATTAAATTTCATTTTCGACCAATTCGAAGTATTTTTTTAATCAATTTTAAATTTTATGTAAATGACATGATGTATTTTTCCATGGTAGAACTTTCAAGAGCTGAAATTTTCAGCGTGGTAATTTTCTTGATCATATATTTATTCTTCATCTTGTATTGAAATGATAAATTTATAGAATAATTAACTTGTTATTGAAATGTATAGACTGAGAACCTCTCTCTGTAATAACGACGATAATAACGGAGAGTTTAAAACTGAAAACTTACCTTTCCTTTATCCCAACAGCTGAAGCCTCCGCAATCAGCGAAAGAATCACACGCCAACCCACATTCGTAAACATTACTCGCGCTTTTCGACAGTGTCGTAGTGGTGTCCCAAAGAGCGTAAGCTACCGTAGAGATAAGGTTAAACGTTACTGCATTCGCAACCACCATTTTGATTCTGAATAGCACAAAATATAACCACTGAAGAGTAATTCAACAATATTACTTTTTCTATCTGTTCAATTTATTCCAGAAAAAACATTTTGTAATTATCAAACAAGGTTGTAATTATCTTCACATTCATCACAATGGCAAAAACACTATTGTATCATCCAAATCATTTTACCAGTTATTAAGTTACTAATAACTTATAAGTTAACATGTGGGTGATTACAATAAAAAAGGAATTTCATTCAATTGCTTTGCACACTTTAACAAATGCATTTAATGTTTATTGATTTAAATGTAGCTATAGTCTCTATAGATTAGTGTACTTCAAGGTACAATCGTCCTTTTCCAGTAATTATAGCATGTCCAGCGATGGAGAATTCAATCAAAGGATATAAAAAGTTCTAAAATTAATCAGTCGAGAATATTGAATTATATATGTGTAAGTATAAAGTCTTCAGACCGAACTGTTATTGAAGTTCTTTGTAACCATAAACGAAATTAGATATTTTCCTTTGGTCAGTTATTTTGGTGAACTGCAGAAGTATGTTTAACATTTAGGATTATTTGAAGCATGATGTATTGATGGGAGTTACTAAAATACCCAGGGAGAATACTATGGTGGGGTCATAGAAGATTATAGTGGACGGACATTATGGGGGGCTGGATCTTACGTAATTATCGATAATATTCGATAAATATCATCCATTGGCAAAACATCCTATAAACATCTATAATCACCGTAATATTTCCCAACCATGATGTATAGTAGATTATATCAACCAAAATCTCCGAATATTTTCTGATTATGTTCCTTATATGAACTTCTATGAATGAACCATATTAAATCTACGAAGATTTTCTGATAATAATCCTACTATGAATTTGAATGGCCGTAACATCTTAAATCTTCGAAGATTTTCTGATTATATTACTTATATAAACTTCTATGACTGAACCATCTTAAATCTCCGAAGATTTTCTGATGGTTTTCTTTATATGAACTTCTATGACTGAACCATCTTAAATCTTCGAAGATTTTCTGAAGATATTCCTTATATAAACTTCTATGACTGATACATCTTAAATCTCCGAAGATTTTCTGATGGTATTCTTTATATGAACTTCTATGACTGAACCATCTTAAATCTTCGAAGATTTTCTGAAGATATTTTTTATATGAACTTCTATGATTGATCCATCTTAAATATTCGAAGATTTTCTGAAGATATTCTTTATATGAACTCCTATGACTGATCCATCATAAATCTTCGAAGATTTTCTGAAGATTTCTTTATATGAACTCCTATGACTGATCAATCTTAAATCTTCGAAGATTTTCTGATGGTATTTCTTATGTGAACTTCTATGATTGAACCATCTTAAACCATCTGAAAATCTTCGAAGATTTAAGATGGTTCAATCATAGAAGTTCATATAAGAAATACCATCAGAAAATCTTCGAAGATTTAAGATGGTTCAATCATAGAAGCTCATATAAGAAATACCATCAGAAAATCTTCGAAGATTTTAGATGGTTCAATCATAGAAGTTCAAATAAGAAATACCATCAGAAAATCTTCGAAGATTTAAAATGAATCAGTCATAGAAATTTATATAAAGAATATTATCGTGAAATCTTCGCAGATTTAAGATGTTACAGCCATTCAAATTCATAGTAGGATTATTATCAGAAAATCTTCATAGATTTAAGATGGTTCATTCATAGAAGTTCATATAAGGAACATTATCAGAAAATATTCGGAGATTTTGGTTGATATAATCTACTTTACCTCATGGTTGGGAAATATTACGGTGACTATAGTTGTTTATAGGATGTTTTGACCATGGATGATATATATCGAATATTATCTATAATCACGTAAGATCTAGCCCCCCATAATGTCTGTACACTATAATCTTCTATGACCCCACCATAATATTCTCTCTGGGTAACGATAGCGAGGGAATATTCCAGGAATTAGTGAAAATTAGTTGATCCCTATCGATATCGAGGGAATATTCCAGGAATTAGTGAAAATTAGTTGATCCCTATCGATATCGAGGGAACATTCCAAGAATTACTGAAAATTTGTTGATCCCCTAAGAATATCGAGGGAATATTCCAGGAATTAGTGAAAAATAGTTGATCCCCTAAAAATTATAAAAGAAACGATTATAAAAGAAGAAAAAGAAATAATCTATGAAATATGAAACTATATTTATCGATGATAACCTACAGATAAACTTGAGTTATCATATTGCATAAAGTTCATTAAAAATACTACTTCTACTGTGTCCAGGATGGTCGAGTGGTTAGCGTCGCAAGCAGAAGTCAACAAGGTGCGGGTTCGAGACCCGGAAAGATCACTTCATTTCTTTCTCTATTTCTTTCCATTTAATTTGTATATAACAATATGTTTCATTCAACTAATTCATGTAAAGTCAAACGTACACGTACAAATGCAGTATATGCTGAGAAATATTAATTTTGGTATTCTTCTAGGAGTATGGGTGAAATCATCTGATAGTATAGGAGATTCCCCCCTTTAATTATAGGAGTGAACATGGTAGAAAACTTGGACATAAGCACCCCCAATTCTCTTCTATGATTATGGTAGAAAGACTCCTTTAATCTCCCAAAATCTTCTATTATTATTAGTGAAATCATCTCATAGTATAGGAGATTCCCCCTTTTAATTATAGGAGTGAACATGGTAGAAAACTTGGACATAAGCACCCCCAATTCTCTTCTATGATTATGGTAGAAATGCTCCTTTAATCTCCCAAAATCTTCTATGTCCCCCCTATAATTTTCTCCCTGGGTAATGGGGTGTTTTATGGATACAGCTGTAAAAATAATTAGTTATGTAGTTGGAGAAAGCAAGTAACTGATTTCTTAAAAGTTTTCAGTTATGTAGCTTCTTCTCTGTCACATAGTAATGATTTTAGTAGGAAATATAAAAGCAATTAATGTTTAATTTATCAGTTTTTATTTACTGAGCGAAAAATTAGAGACTGCTCTCATGTAGGTTGAATACCAATAAAAATTGGAGAAATGAGATCAGAGATATCTGACGATTGGATATGGGTGTACACTTGGCAGAATCTTCCCAGTTTATATACGAGAGGATTAGATAGATAAACGGTTGCATTTATCTATCTGTCTGAACTGTCTCACAGTTAACTAGGGTTATTAATAAGATTAAAACAAGCAGAATTATAATACGATTTTTTTATGTCTCTCAGAAATGTCCCCTTTCTTTTTTCAATTGTATAAATGCCAATCAGAATGGGTTATTTTCTTTCTTCATATGAAATAAAATAATTACCATCTGCCAAGATGGTTTGTTCATGACTGAGAATTATTGAAATAAGAATACATTTTCTTTATTTCCAGTATCAACTTTAAACAAAACTTTGAATTATTGAAACAATGAAAAATTAAATAAACTTTAAATAATTAAATACAACTTAAATTTCAGTTTCCTTCGTCACGACGGTTGTTTCAATTAATTAATACTATATTAAAATGTTATCGTTAACTGAAACTAAATTCTTGTGCGCGTCATTTTCATCTATTTATGAATATGATTAAAATTTAATTTATTACAATAACTATAATATGTAACACTAGTCATATTCTTCATACGGGCTTGAAGTCCCTATTTATTGTACTTTCTTTAAAAACCTTTTTAAATAACAATTTATCATTAATCATTATCAATGGATCAAGAATATGCTAAACTCTAAAATAGAGTAGAACGTCAGTCAAATAACTAACTTCATGACCATAGGAATGGAGAATGAGATTGATGATGTGGAATTACTTTACTAATGCGATAGAGGAAATAATGACAATAAAGCATTCAGCAAACCATGAACATTATCATTTGCCGACTTGACCAACTCATCGCTGGTCGTAAAATTGAGTGAGTAAGAAATATAAATATATCATGTATTATAAAGTATATATAGTATACAAATAATTTTGAATGAATAAAATCTCTAGTCAGCTCTAATATCAGTCAAGTCATCAATTATTACCTTCGCAGAATGCGGGAAGGTTATATTATAGACGTCATTTATTTATCATCTTGTTATTCGCATAACTGAAAAAGTGTTCAACCGAATTTACTGAAATTTGGTGAAACGATTGTTCAGTGTGGGAGTGACCCGGTCAAAGGTCAAGGTCATTTATTACTCAAAAAGCATTGCACCATATTGCATGAAACTTGGTGGGACGATTGGTCAATATTCAGGAACAATTTTGTTAGATTGTGGGAGCGATCGGGTCAAAGGTCAAAGATCAAGGTCAAGGCCATTTATAACTCAAAAAGTATTCAACTAAATTGTCTGAAATTAGATGGGACGATTGGACAATGTCCGCAGGAACCATCTGGTAGAATTTTGGAAGCGATCCGATAAAAGGTCAAGGCCATTTATAACTCAATAACTCAAAAAGTATTGACCCATAATGGATAAAACTTGGTATGACGATTGGCCACTATCCAGTCACCAGTGGTAGCATAAGCGGCGACGAAGGTATGCGCTCTACCGAGTGCACATAATCTAGTTTATTCTGTTGATCATAGTAAAATTTATCATAGAACGATTATATTTCGGACTTATAGTAAAATAAAGCTAATACATATATTTATGATATAATAGGCATAGTTAGGATCATATTAAATTCTTCCTAATTTCAAAACTTAAAAAAAAAAACAATGATTGATGTGATTTATCACCACAACATCACTTATTCTCATAATTGTGAATATATTTTATTTTCAAATGTCTTCGATTGTGAGATTTAATCACATCACATTTTTGGCATCAAAGAATAAAATAATTTATTATCGTAGTAAACAGAAGCTCAAACTACTATAAAAACAATGCTAATATTTATTCATCGAATTGGTCACTATGTCTCAATTTAGTTATGCTAAATAGAGTGAATTTCAACATTTGAGGCTGTAATTGAATAATTTATTTCACTCGGCAATTTCGCACATTATTTTTGGGAGAGATTCAATAGATTTGAATAAAGTTCTAAATTGGCTATTTTAGGAGTCTTTATAGATTATATGTAACATTTAGACTAGAATAGAAAAAACTTTTAAATCTAATACATAGAACGAAAATTATATTATTTACAAGGTCGAAATACATATCGTGTAGTTATTTCTCATTCTTTGCCCAAAATCTAGTCTCAAAGTTCATTGGGATTGGCATAGACCGAGTAATTGTCATTGTAGATTTGGGCAGCTTCCATCATTTGAACCAGTTGAACCTGAAAAAATAAGATTTTTAGGAGACCATTACGACTGGATGATTATTATTACATCTTGAAATAAGAGTATTTCAACATTAGAAAATATATCCTGCTGGTTCAAAAACATAAAAAAATATAGTTTCTAATGTACTTGAAGGAAAAGGTTTGAAATTTTTCTTTTTCTATC
>CANNZV010001609.1:106819-248408 GCA_947561585.1 Caprella mutica | reverse complement strand
TGCAATGAGTTTCACTGTTATTAACTACACCAGTGCAATGAGTTTCACTGTTATTAACTACACCAGTGCAATGAATTTCACTGTTATTAACTACACCACAGCAATGAGTTTCACTGTTATTAACTACACCAGTACAATGAGTTTCACTGTTATTAACTACACCAGTGCAATGAGTTTCACTGTTATTAACTACACCAGTGCAATGAGTTTCACTGTTATTAACTACACCAGTGCAATGAATTTCACTGTTATTAACTACACCACAGCAATGAGTTTCACTGTTATTAACTACACCACAGCAATGAGTTTCACTGTTATTAACTACACCAGTACAATGAGTTTCACTGTTATTAACTACACCAGTGCAATGAATTTCACTGTTATTAACTACACCACAGCAATGAGTTTCACTGTTATTAACTACACCAGTACAATGAGTTTCACTGTTATTAACTACACCAGTGCAATGAGTTTCACTGTTATTAACTACACCACAGCAATGAGTTTCACTGTTATTAACTACACCAGTGCAATGAGTTTCACTGTTGTTAACTACACCAGTGCAATGAGTTTCACTGTTATTAACTACACCAGTGCAATGAGTTTCACTGTTATTACCTACCCCAGTGCAATGCGTTTCACTGTTATTAACTACACCACAGCAATGAGTTTCACTGTTATTAACTACACCAGTGCAATGAGTTTCACTGTTATTAACTACACCAGTGCAATGAGTTTCACTGTTATTAACTACACCAGTGCAATGAGTTTCACTGTTATTAACTACACCAGTGCAATGAGTTTCACTGTTATTAACTACACCACAGCAATGAGTTTCACTGTTATTAACTACACCACAGCAATGAGTTTCACTGTTATTAACTACACCAGTGCAATGAGTTTCACTGTTATTAACTACACCAGTACAATGAGTTTCACCGCCAACAATTACCTGTTGCTGGCACTACAAACCAAACACAATAAGGTTACATCAACTTTAAACTTTAGATATTCCCCCTCTCTTCAACTCTCTATAGCTACATACTACACAAGCAGCAATTACACAAGGTATCTGGAGTCACACTAATCAATTACACAAGATATCTAGAGTCACACTAATCAATTACACAAGATATATAGAGTCACACTAATCAATTACACAAGATATCTAGAGTCACACTAATCAATTACACAAGGTATCTAGAGTCACACTAATCAATTACACAAGATATCTAGAGTCACACTAATCAATTACACAAGATATATAGAGTCACACTAATCAATTACACAAGATATCTAGAGTCACACTAATCAATTACACAAGGTATCTACAGTCACACTAATCAATTACACAAGATATCTAGAGTCACACTAATCAATTACACAAGATATCTAGAGTCACACTAATCAATTACACAAGGTATCTACAGTCACACTAATCAATTACACAAGATATCTAGAGTCACACTAATCAATTACACAAGGTATCTACAGTCACACTAATCAATTACACAAGATATCTAGAGTCACACTAATCAATTACACAAGATATCTACAGTCAAACTGATCAATTACACAAGATATCTAGAGTCACACTAATCAATTACACAAGGTATCTACAGTCACACTGATCAATTACACAAGATATCTAGGGTCACACTAATCAATTACACAAGAAATCTAGAGTCACACTAATCAATTACACAAGATATCTAGAGTCACACTAATCAATTACACAAGGTATCTAGAGTCACACTAATCAATTACACAAGATATCTAGAGTCACACTAATCAATTACACAAGGTATCTAGAGTCACACTAATCAATTACACAAGGTATCTACAGTCACACTAATCAATTACACAAGATATCTAGAGTCACACTAATCAATTACACAAGATATCTAGAGTCACACTAATCAATTACACAAGATATCTAGAGTCACACTAATCAATTACACAAGATATCTAGAGTCACACTAATCAATTACACAAGGTATCTAGAGTCACACTAATCAATTACACAAGGTATCTACAGTCACACTAATCAATTACACAAGATATCTAGAGTCACACTAATCAATTACACAAGATATCTAGAGTCACACTAATCAATTACACAAGATATCTAGAGTCACACTAATCAATTACACAAGGTATCTAGAGTCACACTAATCAATTACACAAGGTATCTACAGTCACACTAATCAATTACACAAGATATCTAGAGTCACACTAATCAATTACACAAGATATCTAGAGTCACACTAATCAATTACACAAGATATCTAGAGTCACACTAATCAATTACACAAGGTATCTAGAGTCACACTAATCAATTACACAAGATATCTAGAGTCAAACTAATCAATTACACAAGATATCTAGAGTCACACTAATCAATTACACAAGGTATCTAGAGTCACACTAATCAATTATACAAGGTATCTACAGTCACACTAATCAATTACACAAGATATCTACAGTCATACTAATCAATTACACAAGATATCTAGAGTCACACTAATCAATTACACAAGATATCTAGAGTCACACTAATCAATTACACAAGATATCAGTCACACTAATCAATTACACAAGATATCTAGAGTCACACTAATCAATTACACATGATATCTAGAGTCACACTAATCAATTACACAAGATACCTAGAGTCACACTAATCAATTACACAAGTTATCTAGAGTCACACTAATCAATTACACAAGATATCTAGAGTCACACTAATCAATTACACAAGATATCTAGAGTCACACTAATCAATTACACAAGGTATCTAGAGTCACACTAATCAATTACACAAGATATCTAGAGTCACACTAATCAATTACACAAGGTATCTTGAGTCACACTAATCAATTACACAAGGTATCTACAGTCACACTAATCAATTGCACAAGATATCTAGAGTCACACTAATCAATTACACAAGATATCTAGTGTCACACTAATCAATTACACAAGGTATCTAGAGTCACACTAATCAATTACACAAGATATCTAGAGTCACACTAATCAATTACACAAGATATCTATAGTCACACTAATCAATTACACAAGGTATCTAGAGTCACACTAATCAATTACACAAGGTATCTACTGTCACACTAATCAATTACACAAGATATCTACAGTCACACTAATCAATTACACAAGATATCTAGAGTCACACTAATCAATTACACAAGATATCTAGAGTCACACTAATCAATTACACAAGATATCAGTCACACTAATCAATTACACAAGATATCTAGAGTCACACTAATCAATTACTCAAGATATCTAGAGTCACACTAATCAATTACACAAGATATCTAGAGTCACACTAATCAATTACACAAGATATCTAGAGTCACACTAATCAATTACACAAGATATCTAGAGTCACACTAATCAATTACACAAGATATCTAGAGTCACACTAATCAATTACACAAGATATCTAGAGTCACACTAATCAATTACACAAGGTATCTACAGTCACACTAATCAATTACACAAGATATCTACAGTCACACTAATCAATTACACAAGATATCTACAGTCACACTAATCAATTACACAAGATATCTAGAGTCACACTAATCAATTACACAAGATATCGAGAGTCACACTAATCAATTACACAAGATATCTAGAGTCAAACTAATCAATTACACAAAATTTCTAGAGTCACACTAATCAATTACACAAGATATCTAGAGTCACACTAATCAATTACACAAGATATCTAGAGTCACACTAATCAATTACACAAGATATCTAGAGTCACACTAATCAATTACACAAGATATCTAGAGTCACACTGATCAATTACACAAGATATCTAGAGTCACACTGATCAATTACACAAGATATCTAGAGTCACACTAATCAATTACACAAGATTTCTAGAGTCACACTAATCAATTACACAAGATATCTAGAGTCACACTAATCAATTACACAAGATATCTAGAGTCACACTAATCAATTACACAAGATATCTAGGGTCACACTAATCAATTACACAAGAAATCTAGAGTCACACTAATCAATTACACAAGATATCTAGAGTCACACTAATCAATTACACAAGATTTCTAGAGTCACACTAATCAATTACACAAGATTTCTAGAGTCACACTAATCAATTACACAAGATTTCTAGAGTCACACTAATCAATCACACAAGGTATCTAGAGTCACACTAATCAATTACACAAGATTTCTAGAGTCACACTAATCAATTACACAAGATTTCTAGAGTCACACTAATCAATTACACAAGGTATCTAGAGTCAAACTAATCAATTACACAAGATATCTAGAGTCACACTAATCAATTACACAAGATATCTATAGTCACACTAATCAATTACACAAGGTATCTAGAGTCACACTAATCAATTACACAAGGTATCTACTGTCACACTAATCAATTACACAAGATATCTACAGTCACACTAATCAATTACACAAGATATCTAGAGTCACACTAATCAATTACACAAGATATCTAGAGTCACACTAATCAATTACACAAGATATCAGTCACACTAATCAATTACACAAGATATCTAGAGTCACACTAATCAATTACTCAAGATATCTAGAGTCACACTAATCAATTACACAAGATATCTAGAGTCACACTAATCAATTACACAAGATATCTAGAGTCACACTAATCAATTACACAAGATATCTAGAGTCACACTAATCAATTACACAAGATATCTAGAGTCACACTAATCAATTACACAAGATATCTAGAGTCACACTAATCAATTACACAAGGTATCTACAGTCACACTAATCAATTACACAAGATATCTACAGTCACACTAATCAATTACACAAGATATCTAGAGTCACACTAATCAATTACACAAGATATCTAGAGTCACACTAATCAATTACACAAGATATCTAGAGTCACACTAATCAATTACACAAGATATCTAGAGTCAAACTAATCAATTACACAAAATTTCTAGAGTCACACTAATCAATTACACAAGATATCTAGAGTCACACTAATCAATTACACAAGATATCTAGAGTCACACTAATCAATTACACAAGATATCTAGAGTCACACTAATCAATTACACAAGATATCTAGAGTCACACTGATCAATTACACAAGATATCTAGAGTCACACTAATCAATTACACAAGATATCTAGAGTCACACTAATCAATTACACAAGATTTCTAGAGTCACACTAATCAATTACACAAGATATCTAGAGTCACACTAATCAATTACACAAGATATCTAGAGTCACACTAATCAATTACACAAGATATCTAGAGTCACACTAATCAATTACACAAGTTATCTAGAGTCAAACTAATCAATTACACAAGATTTCTAGAGTCACACTAATCAATTACACAAGATTTCTAGAGTCACACTAATCAATTACACAAGATATCTAGGGTCACACTAATCAATTACACAAGAAATCTAGAGTCACACTAATCAATTACACAAGATATCTAGAGTCACACTAATCAATTACACAAGATTTCTAGAGTCACACTAATCAATTACACAAGATTTCTAGAGTCACACTAATCAATTACACAAGGTATCTAGAGTCACACTAATCAATTACACAAGATTTCTAGAGTCACACTAATCAATTACACAAGATTTCTAGAGTCACACTAATCAATTACACTAGATATATAGAGTGACAGTAATGTTATGAACTATAATTCAAATAAGAATAGCTATACCTATATATTTTAATAACTCTGTTATAACATTGTTTCTTTCTCAAAAGTATCGAATGATGTTAATTGCTTACTTCCCGTCGGTAACCAACCCTCTCAGAAAACAGTTTATACCATCTAACCAAATTGTATCTTTCTATATCCCTATGTATTTTTATCCAAAGTGGGCCTATTTGTTTGATTTGCTGATTGTACCCTTATAGGCCTAAGTTTTAGTCTCTCCTGCCTAAACACTTGTTCTTATAGGCAGAATTGGCGTGACACTAGCTGGGGTAGGACATAATGATTTTCTGTTCTACACTCTATTCCGATCATTCTCATAACCATATTTGCCAAACAGTGTATTTTTATATTTGTGCCTATAATAAAATTGAACCGGTCATTATCCGCTTTCATTTCCTGTGTAATTGATAAACATTAATTAGATCAGATACTGAATCATGGAAATAAAGAATAAACAATTGGTTCTGAAGGGATAAATTCACATATATTCCCATTAAAATTTGAAAGTCTAGTGTGAATTCTCAAACCCAAGAAGTGATCGTAACAGTGGGACAGACGTGGGGCAGAGAGGGACATCCCGCGTGGGACAGAGAGGGACAGAATGTGTGACCTAACCTAACTACAAATACAAATGTGAAAGAGCTTCAAATATTTACATCAATCACTTATTTATAAATATATTTATGAATAACACTAATAGAATTAAATATATGGATGAACTCTAAATAAATAATGAAAATGTTTTCTTTATTAGACTCCATTAGATTTTACAGATGTTGAGAGAAATCTAAATAAAGTTAGTGAATTTTGAGGATATTTTAACAATAAAGTTTATTTATTTGATGAATTCTTTGGTGTAATCCTATAGTTTTGCCTGTTTAGAAGAGCTTTACTTTCTTCCTAACTCATTTGCCATAGCAACAGACTCTGATATCTTCTGCCACTGGTAAAACAGATAACAAAAATAACAAATAAGAATATTATAAATTTCTATAATTAGAGTTCATCAATGAATAGTTTGGTAAATGAACTGTAGTGATGGAGGGTGAAGTTCATTCGACTGGAAGCGATTCAACAGTTCAGAAATTAAAAAGCTTCTTCTCAATCTACCCTGCAAGCATCAGCCATAGGGAAGAGTTAGTGCCATCATTTCTTGACAGTTTTCTAATTTCACATTTCTAAAAGGTAACTTTACTAATTGTAATGTTAGTAAGTATTTTAAAATTGGTCTGAGTACACGATGACAATGTATGATATTTGAGAAAGATAGGAAAATAGAAAATAGATTGAGAATAATACGGAAACTCTTCTTCAAAGAAATTTAAATTACATCAGTAAGAATCCATCTTTGGATTATTCCCTCGAAAAATATTCAGTTCGTATGCAGTGACATTGCATTCAGTTCGTATGCAGTGACATTGTATTCAGTTCGCATGCAGTGACATTGCATTCAGTTCGTATGCAGTGACATTGCATTCTGTTCGTATGCAGTGACATTGTATTCAGTTCGCATGCAGTGACATTGCATTCAGTTCGTATGCAGTGACATTGCATTCTGTTCGTATGCAGTGACATTGCATTCAGTTCGCATGCAGTGACATTGCATTCAGTTCGTATGCAGTGACATTGCATTTATTTTCGCATGCAGTTACTACTGTTAGGAAATGAATGTGAATTTAGTGGTGAAGTAATTAAGAAATAACTAATCTAACCTAACTAATACGTTCATAGTTCACGAAAAGTCTATCTAGAAACTTAGTAGAATAGAACTCCTCTGTAATGAAGTCCTGTATAATGAATGTAGTGCCCTGAATGAGGGAGTAGCCTCTATAATGAACAAATTTCCTTTAGTATGCCGTTAAATGGCCACCAGTTTTATAATGATGGTCATTTTGTGCCAAACTATAGAAGATTTGTTCACTACAGAAAGTACTTCCATACTTGGTACTATACATTCACTATAGAGGATTTGATTATATAGGTGTATCCGTGATGCTTTCTTAACAGTTTATGTTTTGTAATGAAATAAACAATATCGAGAATTGGTCTGGGTACACGATGACAAATTTTAAATAGAAAGTTTTATTCTTTTTATTTTCTAAATTAGCTTCATGAGGTGACTCTACTACCCCTTCTAAAGAGAATCGGTATAAATACATGACAGGTTCTAATTTAATTTTAACGCCAAAGGTGATCCATTGGAAGGACTTGATTGAAACAGGTTATATATTTTTAAGTTTTTAATTCCTATCTCTGAACAAAATTGAAAATTCTAATTAGTTATAATAATGAACTTGCAAAGGCTATAATAATAATATGGGAGTGATGATATAAATTCACGAGGTAGCTGTTATCATGGGATTACTCCTAAGATGTCCACCGTGCCATCCTTGCATTCTATACTCATCTTAGGTTGGTGAGAGGATATTCCGGGAGCAAGGTAAGGGTTAAGTCAGGAGTTCCCAACTTAGGGTGGAGGTGGTATTTTCCGTGAGTGAATTTAAGGGTTATCACTGGTGAAATACAGGAGACTCGTCTAGCCTCTGGATTGCAGAACTGCAAGACTCTTTTAGTCTTAGAGAGTAATGTGTAAATAAACTGTAGTACCATCCAGCGTCCCAAACAAGACTGGTGACTCAGCAGTGGATGCTGCAATGGAAAGTACACTGTAGTGAACGAGCATAAACTCACCGAGGCGGTGAAGAATAATACCAGCAGTGTGATTGTGAAAATAAATAAGTAATAATTAATGGTGAAGAAATAGCCCTACAAATAGTTAAGCTAACAATAAATAGAAAGGAAATAATATATAAATAAATGGTTACCAAAATAATCCAATTATTCTCTACTTAACAAAGGAAAGTTTATCTTTTCGCTTCCAAGAGTTAACCAATAATGGTCGTGAAAACTACTCGCTTAAATGTCAACATTACCCTACTTGGCAACTAAATGATGCCAAATGAAAATAATATTGAAAATTAGCACAATTAGCATTTATTGCCCTGACAGCTCCGCGTTACTTTGTCCACTTTTGACTTCAAATATTCAGAACTCACAAACACTGGTGTCCTTTTCTGCAGTCATTGACCATCGAACAATGAATCCAACAGAGCAAACATGTTCGTTAGGTTGTGTTTGAACTGTGTGATTAATTTATTAGTTTGTCTTGTGTTTGATTTACGGTGAAGTTAATTAGCTACAAAGACAAATAGGAAATTAAGGACCAATGAAATGGTTCAATTTGAGTACAAACATTGTAAAGAAGTTGTGAAATGGGAATATTTTCGAAAACTGTGATATCAACTCATCAATGGCGAGAAGTCTTAATAGCTTTGACTCACGATGAGTCTAGTGTCATATTGTCTGCTTATTAGCAAAAAGAGGATATTTTGAAACTATTAAATATCCTTTGTAAATTGTAGAGATGAATAAATAATTCAAAAGGAGGAGAGCTCAGCTCTTTCTTTTTCAAATTTATAACTTTACAAATAGTGGCAGCATAACATCAAACTCGACTGACATTAACTAGTTGTATCTAGTTCACCAGGTGCATTTAGTTTCACTAGTTGTATTTAGTTCACCAGGTGCATTTAGTTTCACTAGTTGTATTTAGTTCACCAGGTGCATTTAGTTTCACTAGTTGTATCTAGTTCACCAGGTGCATTTAGTTTCACTAGTTGTATCTAGTTCACCAGGTGCATTTCAGGGACTACTTTCTGCACTCCCACCCAATGAGAGTTAATTCCCTAAAATCTGAGGTGCGTTAGTCACTGGAGTCAGTTTTAGAACTCTGAACTCTTCTCTAATTTGTCTCAGTTAGGCGCACTTGAAAACTAAAACATTCAGAGTCTAAGGGTGTCTCAGTGGACAACAAACAGGAAAATGTGAGCAAACATTCAGAGTCTAAGGGTGTCTCAGTGGACAACAAACAGGAAAATGTGAGCAAACATTCAGAGTCTAAGGGTGTCTCAGTGGACAACAAACAGGAAAATGTGAGCAAACATTCAGAGTCTAAGGGTGTCTCAGTGGACAACAAACAGGAAAATGTGAGTAAACCTTCAGAGTCTAAGGGTGTCTCAGTGGACAACAAACAGGAAAATGTGAACAAACATTCAGAGTCTAAGGGTGTCTCAGTGGACAACAAACAGGAAAATGTGAGTAAACCTTCAGAGTCTAAGGGTGTCTCAGTGGACAACAAACAGGAAAATGTGAGCAAACCTTCAGAATCTAAGGGTGTCTCAGTGGACAACAAACAGGAAAATGTGAGTAAACCTTCAGAGTCTAAGGGTGTCTCAGTGGACAACAAACAGGAAAATGTGAGCAAACATTCAGAGTCTAAGGGTGTCTAAGTGGACAACAAACAGGAAAATGTGAGCAAACATTCAGAGTCTAAGGGTGTCTCAGTGGACACCAAACAGGAAAATGTGAGCAAACATTCAGAGTCTAAGGGTGTCTCAGTGGACAACAAACAGGAAAATGTGAGCAAACATTCAGAGTCTAAGGGTGTCTCAGGGGACAACAAACAGGAAAATGTGAGCAAACATTCAGAGTCTAAGGGTGTCTCAGTGGACAACAAACAGGAAAATGTGAGCAAACATTCAGAGTCTAAGGGTGTCTCAGTGGACAACAAAATGTGTTTGCTTCTTCTTTGCCTAAAATGTCGTACCTGGAGAGTCTTTAGGTAAATTAAAAGTTTTTTTAACTTCATTGCTTCAGGGATTTTTTCACTTTAAGTGAAAGTCTTTTTCTTTTTCCACAACATTTAGAATCTGGACTCACCAATCTAACCAATAAGCACTTTGAAGAAAGCAGTTACAGTAGATGATAGATTCAACAGATTGGAATATAACTTTAAGTTTCCTCGTCCTTATTTTACTTAAGTCTTGATAACAGTAGCCAGTTATTTAAGTTCGAAGAGAAAATTCTTGCTGGACGTTACAATAATACAAATAGAGTCTCCACTCAATTATCAAATACCACATTTAACTCTCCCCACGACTAATTAAGTAAAGTCATGTCTATAGGAATGTAAACATATATTTATTACGTAAACAACAATCAATGAGGGAATTAGGACAAATTGTGAAACATGCAAATATTCTCTAACGCATCTCTATTCTTAGTTCTATATAACTCAAAATTACCATTTCATTGATAAGAGATAATCAATTGCAACATTACTGTCGGTAGTTTCTCTCTCTTTAATCATTGTATTACGTATAATATAAAAGACATTAAATGAATAAAAAGCCTATTGTAACGGATCTGTTTTTCCAGTGTCGCGTATAGCAGGAGATGAAAAGAAGTGTCATCTCCCCTTGCAGAGTATTCAGTTGATCAATGTATATAAATACTAAAAGACACTGCAACAAACATGCAAGTTAAAAACAACTCCTCTCTCGAACGCTCTATGAATAAAGATGGAAATGAAAAGCGATTGGAACGGTGTGTATGTATCTGTACATTACAATGGAACTAGAGAAAGAGCGATTGGAACGGTGCGTGTATCTGTACACTACAATGGAACTAGAGAAAGAGCGATTGGAACGGTGTGTGTGTATCTGTACACTACAATGGAACTAGAGAAAGAGCGATTGGAACGGTGTGTGTGTATCTGTACACTACAATGGAACTAGAGAAAGAGCGATTGGAACGGTGCGTGTATCTGTACACTACAATGGAACTAGAGAAAGAGCGATTGGAACGGTGTGTGTGTATCTGTACACTACAATGGAACTAGAGAAAGAGCGATTGGAACGGTGCGTGTATCTGTACACTACAATGGAACTAGAGAAAGAGCGATTGGAACGGTGTGTGTGTGTATCTATACACTACAATAGAACTAGAGAAAGAGATATACTCTACAACCACTCTTGTATAGTGATCATACAGATTAGTAGAATAGTGAGATGTGTAGCACCCTTTACAGTGAATCAAGTGGTGAGTCAGTGGCCAAAATAATATCGCGTCTTGCAGGACGTTAAAATCCTTATTTTTGGGTCACGTGACTGGCAATCTAGCGTCAGTTTAATGGAGGAATGATATAACTGAAACAAAATTTAATGGATAAATGATATAACTGAAACAAAATAAGGTTTTACACAGTCTTCCTTAGCGTCCTGCAATCGCTGCAACACTTCCTCTCTCTAGTGTAGTTTATCATAACTCTATGCAGTGAATCTATTCTTTTAAATAGATACAATTTTTTTGTGTAGTTTGCCATAAAACGGCCATCAGTTTTCTATGTATCTCTTGACTCCCCTATAATGAAGAAAGCTCTATACAGTGACTTAGTTGTAGTTCATTATAGAGGAGTTTAAATATTCTTAGAATTTGATTATCTGTTGTAGGAAACATTTTTAAAACACAACATTTAATACCATGAGACTGCTATTTCTAATCGCTATTTCTAATTGCTATTTCTAATTGCTATTTCTAATTGCTATTTCTAATTGCTTTTCTAATTGCCTCCTTTTTATGAGCTATAAGAGTTTGATTGGTGTTAGACACTGCACAGTGTGCACAGGTACTATCAAAAGGTGAATGGATGTCGCCATCAAATTTTAGGAGCTACTTCTGGCTAACATTTGAGAGGTAATTAGATTTGTATCAGCCGTAAAGGGGACTTCTTTGTCCAATCAACGAAAAACGCAAAGAAACGTGAAAACTATTAGCAAAACTAAGGACAATTAGCACTGGAACAGTAGAGTTGAGGAATGGTGGGGTGGGCCATAGAAGATTGAGAGGGAAAGTTAAGGTGGGCCATAGAAGATTGATAGGGAAAGCTAAGGTGGGGCCATAGAAGATTAATAAGAAGAAAGATATGGCAGGTCCATAGAAGATTAAAAAAGGAGTTACTTTCAATGCCAAACCCTATTCTACACTGTAGGAAATCTGAAAATTTACTTCTTCCTCATTTTTTCTTTTCAACAGTAGTGAAGGAATGAAAAGTGATAACCTAATGACTATTATGACTGCTATACCAATGAATTCCAATCAATGAATTGATTCAGTAATTAAACTGTGATGCCTTAGAAGATAAGAGTGTCACGAGAATACAAAAGCTGTGAGTTTCTTGTACCTACTACCTATTACATTAGTAAGATACACACTGGACAGTCTCTACAGAATTATGAATAACCAATTCTCTGAATGATGTTAAATACTTTTGAAAGCACATTGTCTAAACTCTAAAGTGAGTGGAGTTCTGTACCAGAATACACACAGTGAGGTTCTGTTAATGGAATATTAATAAGCAGTTGCCGCGGTATGTGAGAGTAGATACAATAAATGTAGTGGTTAGGGGTTGGTGTTGGAGTTATTGGGGAGTATACATTGGATTTTAAGGACAGTTTTTAAAGGAAGAATGAGTAGACACTGGAAGTGGAGCTGTGATTGTTGCCTGTGACACAAGTATGGAACTTAAAGGCTGATTCACACATCACCGATATCCGTCCGGGACGTCACCGGTCAGTGATTTTTATCACTGAGGAGAGCCGGTACTGTGTGAATACGTCCGTTGAAATTAATGTAACGATATATTTTTTTTCACTGACACCAAATCACTGAGAGGAGAGTGACGGAGACGGACCGGACTGATATCGGTGATGTGTGAAACAGCCTTTAAGAGGAGAATTTGTGTGCAGAAACAGATGAGGAATTGAGTGCATGGGAGAATTTGGTTAACTGATGATTGTCTGAACAGGAAGAAGTGAAATGGAAGGATGACATATTTATTAGTTGACTGCTTGAATGAAATTTCTTCTCTTTATACCGATATAAGGGCGATAAAATACAAAATATTTCAACTAGACACTCCATGTTAATAAATGAAGTAACAATGATTAATAAATAATCACATGTTAAAAATGGGGAGTGTTTACAGTAAAGCTTAGGTGTTTAGTTAGTTCTTAATCTCTAAAAAAGTTACTTGAATTAGTTCTTTTTCCTTCATATTATCACAATTCATCATTTAAATAACTTCATAAGATGTACATTAGGATTTAGCTTAAGATGTACATTAGGATTTACCTTCATAAGATGTACATTAGGATTTAGCTTAAGATGTACATTAGGATTTAGCTTAAGATGTACATTAGGATTTAGCTTAAGATGTACATTAGGATTTAGCTTAAGATGTACATTAGGATTTAGCTTAAGATGTACATTAGGATTTAGCTTAAGATGTACATTAGGATTTACCTTCATAAGATGTACATTAGGATTTACCTTCATAAGATGTACATTAGGATTTACCTTCATAAGATGTACATTAGGATTTACCTTCATAAGATGTACATTAGGATTTACCTTCATAAGATGTACATTAGGATTTAGCTTAAGATGTACATTAGGATTTACCTTCATAAGATGTACATTAGGATTTACCTTCATAAGATGTACATTAGGATTTACCTTCATTAGATGTACATTAGGATTTACCTTCATAAGATGTACATTAGGATTTACCTTCATAAGATGTACATTAGGATTTACCTTCATAAGATGTACATTAGGATTTACCTTCATAAGATGTACATTAGGATTTACCTTCATAAGATGTACATTAGGATTTACCTTCATAAGATGTACATTAGGATTTACTTTCATAAGATGTACATTAGGATTTACCTTCACTTCTCACATGTTTGTTCAGTGTAAGGTAAGTAGCTACACAGAGAGTCAAGGTGAATATGCTAACAGTGTAAAGGTAATTACCTCCATGGGCCTAAATATTCAAAATGGCTGCCACATCACAATAGCATGTGCTTGTACTCTCAGTTATTAAACTGTTACAGGATGATACGCTACTCTAACATTATAAAGCACACGTTGCCATTCAATAGAGCAGGGAAAAGTGTCACATCGTGCAATCGTGCCAATGATCGCATGAAGTCCTGGCAGTGGGTTTCGGGTCCCTTATTGGTCAATCCCCACAGCCACTCAATGAGTTAGTAACCCTATAAACTTTATCTTAAAAAATTATCCACAATGAACAATAATTGTAAAATTTCTTGTCCCTAGTGGTAGTGACCTTCTATTTTCTAACCTTAGAGGTGCTATAGGTACGTTTGGGTTAAATTCTTGCGTTTTAACAGACTTCTTGAAAATATTTGAAAACTTACACTCTCTCATATTTTTAAGGGAAAAAATAACGGAATTTTGAAAAAAAATATAATTTTGATATCAATATATTACGAAATTATTTTTATTAAAGATAAATCGTGTCGGTTATGAAAAAAAAAATAAAGTGATAGATTTAAATTATGAAATGTTAAAATCTAAGGAAATAATTTTAATTTATAATAAACTATCAAATTAGTGTTTTTTTGCTATTAATGAATAATTTATTAATTATTGATGGGCTAATATCTATAATAGTATTTTTCTATTTTATTTCTATAAATAGTTTTCAATACTATACAAGGAAAATATTTAATTTATGTATAAATTGTTTCGAGGGTAGCTTCAACTTTAAGGTCTACGTTTATAAATTTGTGAATAAGTTACTAGATTCTGGTTTTCTTTTATGTCTATTGTGTAAGATAGAAAATTTGAAAACATTTATAGTTACATTTGCAATTTTCCAATAGGTTTCACTTCTTTTGATGGTAACTTATTCTTGCGAATGCCTTCTCCATTTGATCAAAACAAACCCGTGCAGTGGAAGATGTAAACATGTTTGGTACAAGTTCTTGTGTTTTGTTCTCATGTTTAGCATTTAAAGATGAGACAAAATAATTTGCTGTAGAACTCATAAAATTACAAAAGGAAGAGAGAATTGTTTGATCTTTTCTCAGGTAAGTTAGAGAGAGCTAACAATATTTAAGATATTTAATCTTTTCTATTACTTCACTCTGCTCTTTATTTCAAAGACAATAAGTAAAGAGTACAACTTAACGCTAATCCGTTTGACGTTCATAATGTATCAGAAGGTTTGATAAACCTGCAGTAATGTATTTTTTACAAGTTGTTAGTATATATACTAAACTAATGTTTACCAAATTTAAAGTAAAAATATTGAGCATATAAGAAGAAATAAATACGTATGTACGTATAGAAGACATTGACAACTGAAAGAGCAGAGCTGTGATTGGGTGGAGTGTGACCCAATTACAGCTCGCGCATGTGTGTTCTGCATGAAAACGTGGACCGTAGTCTGTTTAGAGGCTAACGAAACTGTACTTCTACGTTGACACACGTCGCCACATTACAATTAATATCCTACACTACGTTATTTACGCTAATAAGTAAATATTTTTCAACCATTAAATACAAAAACAGATTTGATATTTATGTAGGAACAAAGTCGAGAAAGGCCGATAAATTTAAAGGAATGACAAGGATATAAATTAATTAAAAAATTATGTGCTAAGAAGATTTAACACAAGTCAAACTCATTAGGGTTAATGTTTTTATTCAGGTTTGATATTCCCAAGAATTGTTTCAATAGCAAAATATCTCACAGTTTTCATGTGTTTTAATAACCAATTTACGCTTCATTACAAATAATTTCTCTATTTTCTGAATTGCTCCTCAACTCCGAGTCCTGAAATTGAACTCCTCTCCTCATTTATTTTCTACAAGAACTACAATGTAGAGTTTGTTTGTACAACATCATTGGCAAGCAGCTTTGTTATTGCTGTAAACACTCCACTGGTATAATATAGTCGTCAAATATTGAACAGGAAGATTAACAAAAACAACTAATTTATATATGGTACTTTCACCAGACAGTACTGGTAGTAGCAGTACATTTCAGACTCTCTTTCTTTCACCAGACAGTACTGGTAGTAGCAGTACATTTCAGACTCTCTTTCTTTCACCAGACAGTACTGGTAGTAGCAGTACATTTCAGACTCTCTCTCTTTCACCAGACAGTACTGGTAGTAGCAGTACATTTCAGACTCTCTTTCTTTCACCAGACAGTACTGGTAGTAGCAGTACATTTCAGACTCTCTTTCTTTCACCAGACAGTACTGGTAGTTGCAGTACATTTCAGACTCTCTTTCTTTCACCAGACAGTACTGGTAGTAGCAGTACATTTCAGACTCTCTTTCTTTCACCAGACAGTACTGGTAGTTGCAGTACATTTCAGACTCTCTTTCTTTCACCAGACAGTACTGGTAGTTGCAGTACATTTCAGACTCTCTTTCTTTCACCAGACAGTACTGGTAGTAGCAGTACATTTCAGACTCTCTTTCTTTCACCAGACAGTACTGGTAGTTGCAGTACATTTCAGACTCTCTTTCTTTCACCAGACAGTACTGGTAGTAGCAGTACATTTCAGACTCTCTTTCTTTCACCAGACAGTACTGGTATTAGCAGTACATTTCAGACTCTTTCTTTCACCAGACAGTACTGGTAGTTGCAGTACATTTCAGACTCTCTTTCTTTCACCAGACAGTACTGATAGTAGCAGTACATTTCAGACTCTCTTTCTTTCACCAGACAGTACTGGTAGTTGCAGTACATTTCAGACTCTCTTTCTTTCACCAGACAGTACTGGTAGTTGCAGTACATTTCAGACTCTCTTTCTTTCACCAGACAGTACTGGTAGTAGCAGTACATTTCAGACTCTCTTTCTTTCACCAGACAGTACTGGTAGTAGCAGTACATTTCAGACTCTCTTTCTTTCACCAGACAGTACTGGTAGTAGCAGTACATTTCAGACTCTCTTTCTTTCACCAGACAGTACTGGTAGTAGCAGTCCATTTCAGACTCTCTTTCTTTCACCAGACAGTACTGGTAGTTGCAGTACATTTCAGACTCTCTTTCTTTCACCAGACAGTACTGGTAGTAGCAGTACATTTCAGACTCTCTTTCTTTCACCAGACAATACTGGTAGTAGCAGTACATTCCATACTCTCTTTCTTTCACCAGACAGTACTGGTAGTTGCAGTACATTTCAGACTCTCTTTCTTTCACCAGACAGTACTGGTAGTTGCAGTACATTTCAGACTCTCTTTCTTTCACCAGACAGTACTGGTAGTAGCAGTCCATTTCAGACTCTTTCTTTCACCAGACAGTACTGGTAGTAGCAGTACATTTAGTTTCAAGTCTGGAGAGCTCTTCAGTTAATGTGATTCTCTTTCCTGAGTATATTTGTACATGATAGCACACAGTTATTATTATGACTGAGTGCTCCTTGTTTGCATAGTCTAGTGAAATAATAGCAATATTTACTCAAATGTTATAGTCTATTTCGCAAAGAGGAATACAAGTAAAGTATTGCCCTCTATATTCTAATGGAAATATTAGCATTGTAATATTCATTGATTCACATTCGTGTTATAAAATAAGTTAAATTCAAAAATACCTGCAGGTATATGAAATAGCTAAATAATAAATATATCTTTTTTTATATCTCGTGAAAAATGTAGGAGGAACCTAGCAAAAGTTCTGGTGGAAAGACTCAAAAAACCCTACGTGTGTACAGCCCTTTATACAAGAAAGAGTTGCCATTTGCTTAGTTGGTAGTTTAGGGGAAATGGCACAAAAAACCTCACCAAATACATAATTAGTAAGGTGACAGATATGTTACCTTTGGACGTAAAGAGGTTAAAGAACATGTGTGCTCATAATTATATCTCCTAGGCCAATCCATAAAAGAACATAGAATGTTATTGATCAATGTTCTATAGCTAGACCTCTAATCTGACTACGTTTTTTAAATCTATAACTGCGAAACACAGATTTCACTAAGTTTTGGCTATTTTTTACAATCTATGGTTTCTAAATATGGCATTGGCTCTACCGATACAAATTCAACTAACAAGCTGACCAATTATAATTTCCTTTCAAAAATGATTAACAAGAGACTTTATAGTTTGCAATGGATGACTTCTTTTCAACTCACTCACTAATAGTCAATGTTGAGGTTGCACTAATCAGCCTAATTGGTCTGGTTTTTGTCCCTCAAGTTCCCTTCCCTCAAATTGAATGGAGTGGGACTTAACGAAGTAAATGGCGGGGGTTAAACTACTCCCTTTCTGGTCAAGTACTTACTCCTGCTATTGAATTTACATTTCAATTGAATATATGTGTTGAGAAATACTTCAGCGGGTAAGGAAGAGCTGGTGCACAAAAATTTTGATTTTGGCCAGAACTACTTAAGACATGAATTTGGTAAGACATGAATTTTTAAAATGCAGGTTATGAGGCTAACTAAATCATATTTTTTTATATCTCTAATCAACGTCCGTGGACCTGATAACGAATACACTCTTTCTTTCTTCTAACTACTGTTTTTGCATTCTAAATATGCATCGTCAACATTTTAGATGTAGTCAATTCGATAAGGTGGAAACAAATTAAATTGCAGGGCCTAAAGAAACATGGATAGATGACACTCATCAATGACTAATAAAGAGAAAGCAGTTTGTTTTATCTCAGTACACTCTAAACACATTAGAAAATAGTACCAAAACATTAAAGATGAACATATTTCAACCAGAGAGTGTGTGTAATAAAATAATTATTGTATGATTGATGACAGAAAAATCGTTCCATTTAAATATCAAATATACGAATAAATACTATATAAGTAACCATTGATTTTAATACACACCTGCTATAGATTTCACCTGATACTATGAAGCCTATGACTTTATTGCAGGGCAGCATTAGAATATAACAAAGTGTATAACTTCCATTGTTCGATATTTATTTGTAGCTCTATTTATGTTTGGATGGGAAAACTTAAAAGGGGATCAGTATTTTATTGACAGAACGTGCCAGTAAGGCAGTTGGTAAAGACCCGATATCGACACAGTTAGTATCTCATGGACACAGAACAGTTCCTAGAGACCCGATATCGACACAGTTAGTATCTCATGGACAGAGAACAGTTCATAGAGACTTGATATCGACACAGTTAGTATCTCATGGACACAGAACAGTTCATAGAGACCCGATATCGACACAGTTAGTATCTCATGGACACAGAACAGTTCATAGAGACCCGATATCGACACAGTTAGTATCTCATGGACAGAGAACAGTTCATAGAGACTTGATATCGACACAGTTAGTATCTCATGGACACATAACAGTTTATAGAGACCCGATATCGACACAGTTAGTATCTCATGGACACAGAACAGTTCATAGAGACCCGATATCGACACAGTTAGTATCTCATGGACACAGAACAGTTCATAGAGACCCGATATTGACACAGTTAGTATCTCATAGACACTGAACAGTTCATAGAGACTCGATATCGACACAGTTAGTATCTCATAGACACTGAACAGTTCATAGAGACCCGATATCGACACAGTTAGTATCTCATAGACACAGAACAGTTCATAGAGACCCGATATCGACACAGTTAGTATCTCATGGACACAGAACAGTTCATAGAGACCCGATATCAACACAGTTAGTATCTCATAGACACAGAACATTTCAATAGAGACTCGATATTGACACAGTTAGTATCTCATGGACACAGAACAGTTCATAGAGACTCGATATCGACACAGTTAGTATCTCATGGACAGAGAACAGTTCAATAGAGACTCGATATCGACACAGTTAGTATCTCATAGACACAGAACAGTTCATAGAGACTCGATATCGACACAGTTAGTATCTCATGGACACAGAACAGTTCATAGAGACTCGATATCGACACAGTTAGTATCTCATGTACATAAAACAGTAATTATTGTATCATTTTTGAATGATTTGAATTACAAACTCAATACAAATATCATGACGCGTATAAAAACACACAACTTAATAAAAAAAGACTAGGAAATATAGAAGCCAGAAAAATCAGACCATCGATCTGGCCACTCAACATCACCGAATCTGAAAACCAATTTCCGCGAAAACGGATTCTGAAAAATAGAAATGGGTCATTTTGCCGCGTCACTTGGTACTCCGTCTCATCTTCAAATAAGTTCATATCTTTTTAATTTGCAATTTTTAGTTATATTCAATATATTATATATTTAGGTACTTCAATGCTGTGTTTTGATTTGTAACGGTAAATTCATGATTATTATTGCTTTGAAGTTCCCAATTGATAGTTTGGTGATGATTGGAATAGACTTGTGCTGAAATTTAAACATTTATTGACCAGAGATTCACGCCTTAATATGATTTCGGGAATGTGAATTCTAAATACAAAAACTATGCTACATTTCTAAAATTAGTTACATTCAACTTATAATATTTTTTCTAAAACTGCAAGTACATCAAAGCTGAGTAAGATGGATGAGTTTAGATTGTTGATAAAGTTTTGAAACATTGCAGATGGTTTGGTTCATTTAATGTTACTTTAAACAACAAATTTTCACGCAATTGCAAATTCTGAGGCTTCAGGTTGGAGCAGCTTATTGCCAATATATTTAATTCTTTCCCAATATAATTTATGTTTCTGATAGAACAAATAGCGTCCTTTCAGTAAACAACATCGATCATTCTGAAAAGAAGCGTATACGAATTGCTGACAATTTGTTTACTCTAGAGCTATCAGAGCTGCATTTTTGTTTGCACGAAAGCAGCTCGAGTTTGACAAGTTGTTTACTCTGCGAATCAAAATGATTTGCAACTATCGAGTTGTGTACACACGATCAAACACAAATGTAAACAAAAGAAGTAATCTTTCGGGGTGGTCAGTCGAAAAACTAGAGCCTCATGTTTTGAATTCTTAGCCAATTCAGGTAAACAATTAAGACATTTGCAAAAGCTGTAAATTGACATTGCAATTATTATGATATTGAAACAAAAGAATATTCTATTCCCAATAATTAGTGTCTACTGGTGTTAGGAGATTGAAAAAACTTCAGTCTCCATCGCTTGTAATGATTATATAAAAGATGTACAAGAATGATAGAGAGATCGCCATGATTCACTGCAGAGCATCTTGGGAGAAAAGCGAATGGACGCAACTGTAAGATGGATTGTAACCACGTCTAATAAATTGCACAGAACGATATCAGCAGAGTGGAGTGTAGCGTAAATAAACTATCTAGCATGTAAATAATAGGAGATGGGGAGGGTACTGTATTGTCAGTACTTCGTGATGTATAGATAAAACCTAGTATAGGAATAATGATAGTGCATCTTCAACAGAATGACACGGTCAACATTTACTGCTCTGAACTACTATAACACGGTCAACATTTACTGCTCTGAACTACTATAACACGGTCAACATTCACTGCTCTGAACTACTAGAACACGGAAAGTATTCACTGCTCTGAACTACTGCACTGACGGTACTGATTACAGTCAGCATTTACTGCCTTGAGCTACTGTAACGTGGAACAGAATTTACTGCTCTGAACTACTGTAACGTGGCCAGTATCTACTGCTCTGAACTACTGTAACGTGGCCAGTATCTACTGCTCTGAACTACTGTAACGTGGCCAGTATCTACTGCTCTGAACTACTGTAACGTGGCATGCAATAAATTGAATGGCATGCAATAAATTGAGCGATAGAGCAGGGATGGGGAGAAGCAACTGGTTCATCCAATTAGAAGAAATGCTCTTTGATATCACCATCAAAGAAATAAAAACAAACTCAGTCCAGCTGCCCGGGGCTGAATTCTTTGTGTTGATGGAAAGAGTAGCAACTGTAAAGGTCCGTCCTCACGGTGCATTACTGAAGCTAGATCGAGTGTTGCTGAATTCTGCAACTTCAGTTAGCTGAAACTCTTGCATTTCCATCTTTCTAAATCCATCATTTTCAACAGGTTGAAAAAGTTACGAATATGTAAATGGAGTTCTTTCAAACCCTATTTATATTCTTAGGAGTGTAAACAGTACATTTGCGATACTTTTAAACACATTCATAACTATTATTTCAATAATCATTATAATACTCAATGTTCACAGTGTACATTAATTTCTTGGATTGGTTTCAAGATTCGAACATTCAGTGTAATTAAATCGAGTCTGTAGACCGTATTTTATTTAAGTGTTACACGGTCTGCAAACAACATGGCTGACAATATATTTTCTGCATTCATATGAAAAGCAAGTATTGTGTACTTTATTCAGAATGATAGTATTTACTGTATGCACAAGTTGTGTTAACAGTATGAAAAAAGATGGACTGAGAAAACAAAGTCTGCTTCTTCTACACGACCTTCTGCAATCTCTCACTCATTGGCTTCATTTTGAATATCAAAGAAACTATCCAACACTATCACAACTTCCAACCAACTTTTCCTTCTTGTCAATTGGCATCAATGGTTTCAACAAAGAGGAAAATGGTTCATGCCACTTCTAGAGACAGGAAGGAAGGCTTTGCTTATTAGTTCATTGGGAATAATAGCTAGCGGTGAAAATGATAACAAAGGAGCGATTAATTTCGATCTGGTATTTTGATCGTAGTACGTGAACGATGATAAAAAAATCAATGAAAATCCAATAGTAATTTATGATAAACATATAAAATCTAACTTTAATTGTTATAGACAAAAAATAGGACAATATTATCTGATATTATGTTTTTTCATTACAAAATACGACATAATCCCTGTAATGGACTAAAATAGACGATCAGAGACTGATATTTTTCCTACTCTGTACGTGGGATTCACTTAATAATCATCTTTCTACTTCAAACGGTAAAATTCTCCTTTATTCACTGAGGCTTTCTAAATCAATCAAATGGTACACTTTGCGTAATTGTGAAGACTGCTAACTAGGGGATAATTCCTCTCTCTCTCTTTGCACCCTATTTTGCTTTGTGAAGTACATCAAAGAAAATAGAAACCAGCGATAAAAAGCATTAAAATATTCCTAAAATAGGAAAACAGTGACAATGTCAATCATTGTTAACTGTAACAATTGGTAGGGAATTCGATGTTAACAACATTTTAACTAAAAACACCAATAGACACCAATAAAGAATTTCATATTATTTTACCAATAACTATACTTCACCAACTATGAATTGGTTGATACATAAATATATCATAAGAATCACAAATAATAAATAGATATTAATACCATAAGCACTAGAAGAAGGTGTGGACATTCTCTTTACTCACTTCATCTGAAGTTTTCTTCATGCTGGCGAGACTGCTCACCAAACGCACCATCTGAAATAGAATGAAATTATTCATACTGCAGTGGTTCATATAAGAGTATATATAATGTATGATTTCATTGATGTAAATAATTAATAAGGAAATGTTTGGATATTAAAAATTTTAATTTTAGGTGAGAAATTCTGAAGGAAAGCCAATAAACCACGGAATTGAAAATGTACAAAATATATTTGTTTTAAATAAGAGGTAGAGGTAATAATTTACTTTAGGGTGAGGTGGAAGTCATCGAACAACTGCTAATTTTTGGTCATACATCATATTTTGATAGGTCATAACTCGTTGTTAGAAATTTTATATTATGTCGAAAAGGGAAAACAATTTTTTCTCTCGGAACCTACTCAACATCAAGATATTCTGATCTGAGAAAATGAAAATCAACTTTATGAATGCAAAAGTAGACATAAAAAAGATTAGTTATAAGCATCTTTGAAATATATAAAATAAAACAAATAATAAATATACTCCGAACCGCTTCACGTTTGCGATTTTTTCCGGAGCGATAAAAATCGCAAAAGTGAGGCGGCAGTATAGTCTTTATATGTTAGCCAAGGAAATTTAATACCACAATATTACTTATTTTACCCACACACAAATCTCGTGTGGGAACCAATGTGAGATAAATTGTTACTCAGTTTACCCACACACAAATCTCGTGTGGGAACCAATGCGAGATAAATTGTTCCGTGTTTTTGAGAAGTCGTCGATTGTCATTTGTTGTTAAGCTGAGAACACACGTCAGAACGGATATTGTTTGGTGAATATTTTATGGAACTCGGGACACATGAATACAGGATGAGTGGAGCGAGACAACCAATTTGAAGATGACATTCTGCTGAAGTGGATTGGACAGATCATGAATAGTGTATGTGAAGGAACAGATAGAATGGCTGTGTAGTCCTCTGTATATGAGCCATTGAGCATATCGCATGTAACACAACACGAAGAAGAACGGTGATTAGTGTTACTTATTACCTCCAACAATAATCCTTCGTGTTTAAATTATTTATAGACTGTTTTTTACCTGATGTCTCTCCAATGGTGTCATGAAATTTCAATTTCGAAAATTTTAGTCTGTACTTTCGGTCTCGGAATGAAGAATACTCATCCAACGGACTCAAGCACGCCTGCCAAAGGTTCAATTATGAGCGGTATAGATTTAATACTTTCATTTTATTATGAGTATAGAGATCATTTCACCTTAGATCTCTTGAAAAATGTCCCATGGATATATTTATCAAATCTATGAAACACTTTCGCCTATTTTTTTAAACTTCTCTCTACTTGAGGTTCTACACATCGTCTGTGAGACGATATCATCTAGAATATTTTTTCGATCAAAGCTGGTTTATCCCAAAGGTTTGAAGCAGTACAAATAATATCATAATACTAATAATATTCTCTCACTTTACTGCACCAAGTTCTAAATACTTTAAGTCAGTACTAGCAGGTTCAGAATATTACAAGATAGTTATTATAGGGAATAAGTTACTACACATTTTCACAAGCGTATCAAAGCTATTGGAACTTTCACATTACTTACTTTCAATGACTTAAGATAGGAATAGTGACACACGTTTCATGGCTCTAAACATTAGGAAGGCATCTTATTTGAAGTAAAAAATAAGAAGCTTTATATTATGCCCTCAAAAGATTTTTCTTGTTAATGGCGTACATAACGGCATTGAATGGCCAAAAAACATGGCTGCTATTGAGACTGTGAAATGGAAAAAAGGAGGCTTTGGAAAATGGAGAACTTTGATATCTATTGAGGCTAGTAATTTTCTAATTACACAGTTGTATTTGTCTAGTTATTTTGCATCTATCATGAAAATCTGGGAAAGTTTCGATTGAAATTGAACATCTTGCAGTGAATTTAAAAAAGAGAAATAAGAAGGGCTTGCACGGAACGAAAAACACATAAAAAGTTCATAATTGGTATAATGTATTTCCATATGGTAGAAGTAAAAAATTAAATCCTACTATTTTTCATTCAATTAACGTTTTGGTTGACTCTTTCATTCATGGGAATACTTCTTCGTCACCAATCACGATGTTTTCTACAAAGCGTGCATTTCTTTGCAGAAACCATCGTGCAAAATTTAGACGTTCAACAGTTCGAGCCTTACGTGCTTCTTGAAAAGATGACACCTCATATCTTGTTTAACAATTCAGTGAAATGTATCTTTAGTGATGTCTAATTCATTCCTTCTGATTGAGAATCATGTTTGGATTCTCGATAAGCTGTTCATGAATAAGATTAACATTCTCATGATGTTCGTTCTGTTCTCCTGTGTCCTGATTGATTTTTGTTCATATTTAAAGTAGTTTCTTCAGTTTTTAACTTATTAATGTTTGGCAATATGGTCTTTTCAGTTGGTGGAGATATTTACGGAAAGCGTTGTTCAAAATGAGGCTGAACCTGTGTAAAGCTTTCAGTGTTTAAATAACTTGTTACAACAAAAACTTTGTTCTTTTGAAAGCTGTATTTTGAGGGTTTCGAATAGGAGATACAAATAAACGACGAACTGATTTCAATAATGATATCAATTTTACCTCAAAAAACAACTCTCAAATGATAATTAGGTTTTCTATTGTCTCTTATTTGGTACAAAAAATAGTGGAATTTAATGCTCAAACGTCCATATGAAATGAATTATACCCATTTTGAACTTTTTTTCGTATATTTCGCCCTCGCTCAATCCCTTCTCAATTCCGTTTCTTAATTCGCTGCAGGATGTTAAATTTTTGTTGAAATTTTAACAGATTATCAAGATAAATGCAGAAAAAGTAAACAAAATAATATCTTTTTCCTAGAAAAAATTTCTGTCTCTGATAGTTTGTAAAAAACTAGTTTGAAAATGGGTTTCCTTTTCTTTGCTCCACCTTGTACCTATAAACACTACAAGCTACACATCTCATAACATATTCATAAAGTGTAGTACTTTCTTAATTTCGGCAAATTTGTCATACGGCGAAAGTGTTTTGGATTACGGAAAAGTCACCTCAGGACTGTAATACATTCTCCGTGAAAATATTGGGGCAAAGAAGAAAAGCAATTATGGTGATGAGGAGTTTGAAGAATATTCATATAAATAAAAAAAAGCAATAGACTCGAACAATTTGCGATATTCGAATTGATAAGTAAGGAACAGTTTCTTTTGATGCTCAATTACTAATAAGGAAAACTTAAGGCATTTAAATGGATCTCTTTAATCTTTACCTCATTAACTGAAATATAATAACTCAAAAACAGATGATTAATTGAATGAATAAATACAGACAAAATTTTATGCGTTAAAGTGTGCTAATTTCAAGATAATTTTTTAAGAAAATTAAAGTAAAGCTTTTCTTGGTACCGAATGTCCGTTACTTTCACAGAGGCTGTGCAAAAGAGGTTAAGCTCTTCAATACTATTTGTGATAGAAATAAATTTTAAAATAAATATATAAAAACAAAATTTTTTCACATATACCCTTTACAATCTCCCCCCCCCCCAAAAAAAAAAAAAATAATAATAATAATAATAATAATAGCGGAGACGAAATTAAAAAAGACGCAATTCTGAGAAAAATAAAGCAGCTTATTATTTGAAATACTTTCAATATATAAATTCCAGCTCCCCCCCCCCCTCATTTCAATATAAATACTTTCCCTCTCTCTCTCTACTCCCCTCCTCTGTTAAATTTCTTCATCACGGCGGACTGACACCAGAACAGAATTTCAGACAAAATCTGAATTTCAAACAATCTGTATTTCGGACAATATGAATTTCAACCCGAGACAGAAATAGGATCTCTCTTTGCAAAATGTTTGCTACAATAACACCAGATGGACGAGTAGAATTGCTGAGGTATTTCCACTGAGGGAATATAGTAAACTTTACTTCAATGTTATAACGAATCGGTAGGAGAGAGTAATTCGAATGTGGCAGGTGAATTATCAGAAGTGTTTCGAATTCAGGAATCTAACACATATCTTCAAAAAATAGTAAATTTAAATAAATATGAAGTATAAAATTTATCACTTATAATAAGGGTGTTTCATATAATGACAATGGGGGGTTGAATATTCGTCACTCCATTAGCTTATAACATTGATATTACATTCTTCTAACACAATTATCTTCATGTTATATTACTGTTATATTTCATCACTCAACACTTTTCAAAACTAATTGAACTTCAATCATTGGGTCAACAGCTGCGAATTAAAGAACGCAGATCCATTTAATTCTATTAGACAATAATGGGAGAAGGTCAACAACGCAAACACATGACACAATGGAACAATACGAAGAGTTGAATTTCCCTTTCTGAAGTTGCACACGAGGTAACCAGTACAACATTTCACCCGACACTCTGACTGTTCTAATTGACAATGTGATCCGTGTTACAAATTAGCAGGAGAGAAAACAAGTTCTAACTTTCTTTTCTGTGTGTTTTCATCTCGATATATCAATGAAATCAAAGAACAACCAGAGAATTAGCTGCAGTGTCCTTAATTAGGAAGATCACACTGATTAACGGATGGGGAAAACACATCACAGGTGGGATTTAGACTTTTACTGTCCAGAGAAATCACCCACCAAAAACAAACAACTTAAGACTATACACTATCTGCCAAAAACATTATATTGCGAATGTATTTATTTCTTATATTATATCTACATATGTTGTCAAAGATGAACAATAATGAAACATTCCATAAGTACAGTGGCCATTAAAAATCAACACGGATGAGAATCACAATAACCAGAGTAGCACTTCTTCCTCTCTCTAGACTTACTATCTTTCTCTGATAGAGATACAGGGGAATCACAATAACCAGAGTAGCACTTCTTCCTCTCTCTAGACTTACTATCTTTCTCTGATAGAGATACAGGGGAATCACAATAACCAGAGTAGCACTTCTTCCTCTCTCTAGACTTACTATCTTTCTCTGATAGACTTACAGGGGGAATAAGCAGCTTGGCAACATGAAAGCTCTGTCATAGGACATCTTCCTAAACACAGCCAACATTCTATCATTTATAATGTATGATGGAAATAACTTAATCTTTCACTTTCAGTTTACTAAAATAGTATATTCTCTCTGAAAATGGTATTTGTAATTGTATCAGAATAGTTTTTAAATTCTACTCCATTTCATTCTAACGCCTTTTTTATGTGGACTCTAACACCAAATAATAATGATGATAGTCAGCACTTTACTCAGAGTCTTTGACTTTTGTTTCACCATCAAAGTGTTTCCATAGGCAATATAGCACGTTAGAGATTTTAATAACGGCCTCTTGTAAGAGCAATTCACAACAACAAACAACTAAAGCCTTTCTCTAGTAATTATAAGATGGTAACCTTTAAACGGGTTTAAAATGAAATAGAACTCAATGGTAGTACAGCAACCAGTGTTAGTGTACACAGTGTATTGGATTTATATCATTCCGTGAAAGTCATAAACAGATTTCCGCCTTTTTATAATGTTGTCGATCATTTTCTGTCAGAATTTCACTGCTTTAATATAATATGATTTTAGTAGGGGGGGGGGGGGGGGGGGGGAGTGTTATTTTAAATATTTAAAATATTTAAATATTTTGAATATTTTAATATTTTAAATATTTAAATATTTTAAATTTCAATTTAAATTATATTTTTCTTTTTGAGATAGGAGGGTTTAAAGTTATTTATTTCCTATGTATTACTGAAGGATTGAGAAATTTGAAAAAAACTCGTGTATCTGCACACTTGGTGATTGATTAATGACCTGGCAGGGGGGATATTGGTGGCGGCACGCCCCCCATTACACATTTTTCAGTATTGAAGTAATAAATGGAAAATATCACGTAAACTGGAAATATATTCGATATATTTGAATCTCTCCAAATAGATGGTACTGAACACTCCCTGATTATTTAAAGTACGGGTACTAAATCAAAGTCTCTCAAAGATACATCTGTGTCATCACGGTGCTAGCACTGACCACTGACCAGATTAGTCACCATTCACCTTCAGTTTTTCCTTCAGAGCACTTAGGGTACGGTTACTATGCATGCGTATTCGAGCGATTTTTCGCACTGACGATATCGTCAGAACTGATCGTCAGTGCAAGGTGGTTATACTGTACTCGATTTCTGATCGTCAGTATGTTTCTGCCGATTAATATTGGGGTAAAAATTACCGAAAGCTGTCGCTAGTCGCATGAAAAAATCAAACTCATTTGAACGCTGAAGTTGTTCTGACGACTTAGTACGTATTCTGACGACCAAATCGCAGCCACTGTAACCACTCCCATTGGAAAGCATGAATTTGATTTTCATGCGATTTCATCAGAAGTCGTCAGTGCGAAAAATCGCTGGAACATGCACCCATAGTAACCGTACCCTTAACACCACCTCAAAAATAAAGCATCACCTGATCTCATCCGGCCAACTGACAGGCCTCAAATGCCCCATTCACTATCAATTTTACCAAATCTGGAGGAATTCCTTCTAGAGAAACTGATCTTGACTGCTCCGCTTATAGGAGATAAATGACCTTTTTCGCACTGATTTTATACTATCTTACAATATCATACATTTCTCTGAAAATAATCCTATTATTCACAAGACAATTTGGTAAACAGATACCACAGTATCCTACATTATCCCCATTCTACAGCATTTCTTTACTTCCCCTTAGTTTATCTACAACACATCCCCTCCTTTGGGTCCCTTGCCCCAATCTGGCAGAAAGTCCCCTCCCCAATGGGCGTTCAATCAGCAATGTAGGGTCCTTGAGTTGCCTAAGGTCCCAGAAGGATTAGGAGGGAGGCGAAGCTAGAGGATTGAAGGAGTTCCTCTCACAGAAAAGTTAGCCCTATCAAACACAGTCAACTAATGAAAGGATGAGACAGAGGAAATTGACTGTGAGACTAATTATAAACACTATTTGCTATATTATCATTACTATGAAATAATATCGTTTGTACTGTCGCCATGACATTACAGGTTCAAATTGGTCGGTAAGTAGATGTTAACTTCATGATGGGTGAATTCTAGATAACAATTTGGTGCATGACGTATGTTAAACCCTCTTTGGAGGACTGTACGTGTTCGATTATTGTGCTAGTGACCTGTTAACAACTGATACCTTATTGTGGCTAATTACTTATCTTCAACATAGTAATGTTACTCTATTTCCATCTATCAATAGAGTTAGATCTCCTAGGCCCACTCTTTAGTGTTATAGATAGAACGCTGCGTTTTCACCGCGCAGTTTATGCGGTGAAAAAAAATTTCAGTCTACACTAGCGTTCCAACCGCCTTACATTCATTTAACCGTCATTAATTGAAGAGGCGTAAATAGGGCGATAAAAACGCCGTGTTTTATCTGCCAGTATAGATCAGGCCTTAGAGTTCATACGTTAGAAGCGAGAAATCAGAGGTTTTCTCTCGATATGTTCGAGTTATCGGTGGCTTAGCGTCTCTTCAATCACCTCCGGAAACTCAAAAAGAAAATAAAGAAAAGATAAAATGGTTTGGACTTCAAATTTTAGAGTCTGAGGAAAATGAGAAGAAGGTTACCCTCTCATAATATATTTTGAGACACTTCAAAGGTGAATAAAGAACTCTGTTTGAATGGCAGCTGACAATGTGTTGGGAAGAAAATCAAAGCAGTTCATTGGTGCCGAAAGTTAGGAATTCAAATAATAATTTTATACCATCATAATCTAAACTTCAGGAGTATTGAATAAACTTTGAATGGAGTAAAAATAAGATCCCTTTCTCTCCCATGCCCCCACCATAACTCTCCCTCAATATTCTAAGCCCCCACCATAACTCTCCCTTAATATCCTATGCCCCCACCAAAACTCTCCCTTAATCTACCATGCCCCCACCATAACTCTCCCTTAATTTCCTATGCCTCCACCATAACTCTCCCTTAATCTCCCATACCCCCACCATAACTCTCCCTTAATCTCCCATGCCCCCACCATAACTCTCCCTTACTCTCCCATACCCCCACCATAACTCTCCCTTAATCTCCCATGCCCCCACCACAATTTCTCTCTGGCAGTTCCAGTGGGTGATAGAGACGCAACTCGCAAAGCAATTAAAGTCAGAGTCTTCATCTCGAACTTTAACTCATTTTTATGAAGGCAATCTTGACACTGAACTTCAAATTAATTCTCCCGATGATTGCTAACTGGCAACTGTCAGGGCAAGGGAGGAAATGAACTTATTTAAGGGTAGCCAAAGGGGAAACAATCACCAATATCGGTTTTAATCGGTACATGTAATTATCTACGATAAATCCACCCCAACAGTATATAGTCTACGACAATCTTATAATCTTTTCAGCACTTACATTCGATAGTTTACAGTAAGACATTCCGATAAAAGAGAAATATAACGTCTGACTTTTTTATTTTACGATAAAATGCCATCGCTATTTACCGTAATGGACAATAACAGACGATGTGCCGATAGTAAACCTTACGACTGCGAGTTAAATCTTTGGATGGTTCCAATTACTATTTGTTTGATAATCAAAACTAAGAAGAAACACTAATAATTTTTGTTTGCAAAGATGTGTTTATTTTGTTTTCATTGCTAGTCTGTACAAAATAAAGGAAAGTGATACGTTAACTATTCTGATGATAAACAATTAGTAGAATGAGTCATGATGTGTGTGAGTAGTTACTTAGGTACATCATTTACACAATGTACATCATTTACACAATGTACATCATTTACACAATGTACATCATTTACACAATGTACATCATTTACAGTGGTGAGATGTACATCATTTACAGTGGTGAGATGTACATCATTTACAGTGGTGAGATGTACATCATTTACAGTGATGAGATGTACATCATTTATAGTGGTGAGATGTACATCATTTACAGTGGTGAGATGTACATCATTTACAGTGGTGAGATGTACATCATTTACAGTGGTGAGGTGTACATCATTTATAGTGGTGAGATGTACATCATTTACAGTGGTGAGGTGTACATCATTTACAGTGGTGAGATGTACATCATTTACAGTGGTGAGATGTACATCATTTACAGTGGTGAGATGTACATCATTTATAGTGGTGAGATGTACATCATTTACAGTGGTGAGATGTACATCATTTACAGTGGTGAGGTGTACATCATTTACAGTGGTGAGATGTACATCATTTACAGTGGTGAGGTGTACATCATTTACAGAAGTTTCACCTCGAGTTACACCACCAATCTCATCATTCCAATCACCAAATATTCCAAGAGGAATATTCCCACCAACAAACATCGCTGAGACTAAAGGCAATTCCCATTTGGAATATCTTTGCTGTCTGGGAATTAAAAGAAGTAAAATGTTACTCAGAGTCTGGGAGATTTAAGAGAACATAAAAAGGTAGTCACGACGCAATCCAAGAAATGGAATCTAAACTGTTTGTGTGAATGCGATATAAGTGATTACTAGGGTTGTGACAATATGCGTTTAAAATCATAGATCTTAAGAATATCACAGACGAAATGAAATGGTATCGAATACTGTATACCTACCGCTTGTTTAGAACCATTAAATACTCTTTATTTCATTCCGTCTATAATATTTCTAATATCTATGATTTTAAAAGCATATAGTCACAACCCTATTGATTACTTAGGTATAATAGATATAATATAATTTACATCTATTTCATTTGCAACATACCTGTCATAACTTCAAAAAAGCTATTTTTCAGGAGAGGCATTTTAGTACTTGTAATGTACGTACATTTAATGGTATATCGTTAGGACATTTAGCCTCTCTAGCGGACATTTTAGAGCTACAATTATTATGTTACTCTTACCAAAAAAATCAGTACTTCAAGATTTGTATGTCTATATGGTAATATTAAAATATATATATATATATATATATATATTTGTTTATGACGCTCTTCGTAGAAACCATTCTTAGTGTATATAATAGACAATGTTAATGATGCGTTAAGAACAATTGACGATATTTACGGTGACATACGATATTTACGGTGACATACGATATTTACGGTGACATACGATATTTACGGTGACATACGATATTTACGGTGACATACGATATTTACGGTGACATGTCAGAGGTAAGGCAAACAGACATCACTGTAAGTCATGACCTGCACTATAACGGTCACTGTAACTAACCACTGGTAGTCACTGTAACTAACCACCGGTAGTCACTGTAACTAACAACTGGTAGTCACTGTAACTAACCACCGGTAGTCACTGTAACTAACAATTGGTAGTCACTGTAACTAACAACTGGTAGTCACTGTAACTAACCACTGGTAGTCACTGTAACTAACCACTGGTAGTCACTGTAACTAACCACTGGTAGTCACTGTAACTAACCACTGGTAGTCACTGTAACTAACCACTGGTAGTCACTGTAACTAACCACTGGTAGTCACTGTAACTAACCACCGGTAGTCACTGTAACTAACCACTGGTAGTCACTGTAACTAACCACTGGTAGTCACTGTAACTAACCACTGGTAGTCACTGTAACTAACCACCGGTAGTCACTGTAACTAACAATTGGTAGTCACTGTAACTAACAACTGGTAGTCACTGGAACTAACCACTGGTAGTCACTGTAACTAACAACTGGTAGTCACTGTAACTAACCACTGGTAGTCACTGTAACTAACCACTGGTAGTCACTGTAACTAACCACTGGTAGTCACTGTAACTAACCACTGGTAGTCACTGTAACTAACCACTGGTAGTCACTGTAACTAACAACTGGTAGTCACTGTAACTAACCACTGGTAGTCACTGTAACTAACCACTGGTAGTCACTGTAACTAACCACTGGTAGTCACTGTAACTAACCACTGGTAGTCACTGTAACTAACCACTGGTAGTCACTGTAACTAACAACTGGTAGTCACTGTAACTAACCACTGGTAGTCACTGTAACTAACCACTGGTAGTCACTGTAACTAACCACTGGTAGTCACTGTAACTAACCACTGGTAGTCACTGTAACTAACAACTGGTAGTCACTGTAACTAACAACTGGTAGTCACTGTAACTAACCACTGGTAGTCACTGTAACTAACCACTGGTAGTCACTGTAACTAACCACTGGTAGTCACTGTAACTAACCACTGGTAGTCACTGTAACTAACAACTGGTAGTCACTGTAACTAACCACTGGTAGTCACTGTAACTAACCACTGGTAGTCACTGTAACTAACCACTGGTAGTCACTGTAACTAACCACCGGTAGTCACTGTAACTAACCACCGGTAGTCACTGTAACTAACCACTGGTAGTCACTGTAACTAACCACTGGTAGTCACTGTAACTAACAACTGGTAGTCACTGTAACTAACCACCGGTAGTCACTGTAACTAACCACTGGTAGTCACTGTAACTAACCACTGGTAGTCACTGTAACTAACCACTGGTAGTCACTGTAACTAACCACTGGTAGTCACTGTAACTAACCACTGGTGGCAAAAATGTCACATATAGTCAACAGAAAACAGTTCATAAATATCTAAACAGGTCCTAACAGTTTCTATTGTCATTATCAGAATAAAAACAACAAAGAAAGTATACATGTACACAGTATAACCCCCTCTATAATGAACTAAAATTAGGTCACGGTATAAAACTTACTTCATTATAGAGGAGTCAAGACATGCATAGGATACTAGTTTCCATTTTAGAGCAGACAACACAATATGTTCACTATACAGTGTAATTCATTACTCAAGACTCTACTAATCAGTATGGTTCACTATACAGGACTTCCCTTTAGAGGGAATGAATCCTCTATAGTGAAATACAATTATGCCACTGTTTACAGATTCAGGACTTTGAGTAACTAGTGCCATAAATGTTCACTATACAGGACTTCACTATAGAGGATTTGTTCTGTAGCTTCTAAAGCTCCAGGGAACTACGAAAGGAATTTCCTAGCCAAACAGACACCTGCATTCCTCTACCAGCGAAGAAAGTTCTTAGTTAAAAGTTCTGGAGTCGTTAGAACTTTTAGAGTGGAAAGCAATTAACTAACAAAGTGAGTCACTGACTAATGACTGTCGTGTGACTTACAAACGTGACTGTACCGTACTAATGACTATATATTTAATGGTGTGAAACTATAGCTAGTTAGGGTGCGATACAAGTTATTGGACGGTTACACCTACTCGATTACATAGATAAGTATATTATTATTATTAAAGTTGTTACTTAAGTCATGATACATGCAGGTAATTTGGATACCAATTAGGATACAATTAAATATCAATAATTAAACACTCTAATATGAGTTTTATCTCATACGATGCATTCAGCAATAGCTGGGTACTTACTCCTTTGATTTGAATTCCAAACAAGCAATGTGGACAATCATCAAGAAGAACGTTTCTATTTAATTGAGCGAAACAGAGGACTTTTTAAAATGGCTTATAAAATGTTTTTGATTTCAAGGGAAGCAATTAGTGAATTACTAGCGACTGTTTCCTACCTATTATACCGATCATGAAGATAGTCTTTTACTTTGTTTAGATCTATTGTGACCTTCTATTGAAAGGAGCTTTTCCTTTTCCAATATACACTCTAGCTGCTTCTGTTCATTTCACTTCCAATCCATCAATTTCAATGCCGTGTTCGGAAAGTGAAGGAAGGAAGCGTCTTTTCGAATAGCAATTATTGGAAGTCGATGCAAACCTACAGAAAGAGCAAGAAAAACTGCAAAAGATGGAGAAAGTCTTTGCTCTATTTGGTGATAGAATAAAAAGGAGATGATTAATGTTTAGAAGTTGAGGTAGAGGGAATGATGTGGCAATTAGTGATACATTACAAAGGCAATTTAATAACAATTATATTTTTAAACTATAAAAAATATTCCATTAACTTTAGTTAGAATATGATTCTTATTAAAAGCTATGTTACTGTACTGTCAGAGAAAAGGGTATTGCATTATGGTTACCTACCTAATCGTAGTCTTCTTTTCCATTTTTTTAAATTTCACAAATTTGTCATCGTGTACCCCAAGTCAGATTCAAAAAATCTACAAGAGATACAAAAAGCGATGTTTCGAAATATGAAAATGGTAAACTATAGGGAACTGTCTTAGTATAAGGACATTCTATAGACAGGATAGGAGAAAATGTCCTTCTTTGTGAAGGGACGAGATATGAATTATTGAACGGTGTCACATTCTCGAGCATATAAGGAGTTAAGTACTCAAATTACAATTGGTAACCTGGATGAAGCAAGTACCACGGATACCAATTGAATTAAAAGTTAATTATTGATACTTATTTTATAATAAAAAAGGAGAGTCTATCGATAATCGGAACTAGACTCTATAATTAATCTTCACCATTTTTTTTGTGTCTATCTTTTAAAATTAAATTACAATAACTCTAGGCCTATTTCATGAAATCATTAAAATGTATCGAACATCTAATAGTTCACCATATTGATTAATAAATGTCCTAAACCTTTTTCTTGTCTAAAAGCAATTCATTAGTGACTCCCTTTGCAAAAGAAACAATGGTTTACTTTTTTCAGCGTATACTCCATTTCAGTGGCCGGAATGACGAGGTAGGCAAGGTGCGGTAAAAAGAGAAGTGTGCTAAGTTTCGAATTCATTGACGGTGAACTTGATCCGTTCTTCAGAAACGATGTAAACAAATGACGTCACACAGAGTACTCGCAAATATTATAAGTATTATTAGTTATATATTTTAAGTTTATAGAGTGTAAAACGTGATAAAAAAAACACAATTTTATGTAAGTTAATTTCCATGAAAATGCACATTTAATTGAATAATAGCACATTTCTTATTGAAAAACAAATGGAAAATATTTTGTGTGACGTCACTCATAATTTTTCCGGATGTTCCAATATTGTACTTAGTAAAGTTCTCTATTTATTTACTACGAGGTAGGTAAAGTGCGGTAAAAAGACTGAAGCTGACAGCTCTCTACTTTGCCCACCAAAAACTAGACGACACTTGCGATAGTAGAGACTATCAGAGAAAGAAGTGATACTTCAGTCTGCGATAGTAGAGACTATCAGAGAAAGAAGTGATATTTCAGTCTGCGATAGTATGGACTATCAGGGAAAGAAGTGATATTTCAGTCTGCGATAGTATAGGGACTATCAGAGAAAGAAGTGATATTTCAGTCTGCGATAGTAGAGACTATCAGAGAAAGAAGTGATATTTCAGTCTGCGATAGTAGGGACTATCAGGGAAAGAAGTGATATTTCAGTCTGCGATAGTAGAGACTATCAGAGAAAGAAGTGATATTTCAGTCTGCGATAGTAGAGACTATCAGAGAAAGAAGTGATATTTCAGTCTGCGATAGTAGGGACTATCAGGGAAAGAAGTGATATTTCAGTCTGCGATAGTAGAGACTATCAGAGAAAGAAGTGATATTTCAGTCTGCGATAGTAGGGACTATCAGGGAAAGAAGTGATATTTCAGTCTGTGATAGTAGAGACTATCAGAGAAAGAAGTGATATTTCAGTCTGCGATAGTAGAGACTATCAGAGAAAGAAGTGATATTTCAGTCTGCGATAGTAGGGACTATCAGAAAAAGAAGTGATATTTCAGTCTGCGATAGTAGGGACTATCAGAGAAAGAAGTGATATTCCAGTCTGCGATAGTAGGGACTATCAGAGAAATAAGTGATATTTCATTCTGCGATAGAAGGGACTATCAGAGAAAGAAGTGATATTTCAGTCTGCGATAGCATGGACTATCAGAGAAAGAAGTGATATTTCAGTCTGCGATAGTATGGACTATCGGAGAAAGAAGTGATATTTCAGTCTGCGATAGCATGGACTATCAGAGAAAGAAGTGATATTTCAGTCTGCGATAGTATGGACTATCAGAGAAAGAAGTGGCTACTTGAGGAAGATAGTACAATGGAATTTATGCAATATTTTCACACGCCAAAATCTACCTAGTAACCAATAGCTTAAAAGTTTGCTCAGTAACCAAGGGACTGCCGCGTCCAATAGTCCGATAGTTACATCTTTTTCGGTTATTTCTCGTTTTATTTTTTGATTAAAATAAAAAATATGATTAAATATGATTAAACTCAATTAATAACTAATCTGAATAATGAGATTATTTTTTATTCCTTTCAGTTTTTAAATTTCATTTTCCTCTTTTATTTTACTTTATTCCTAATATTAATTGGTATGATGCGATCCCTCATTTGATTTAATAACTTGATGTAGTTTGTTGTATCTGCTAGTATGTTGTGATGACCTGACAGAGGTCCAAAAAGAAAGATGTACCTTTAAGACTTTTTCTAATATACTAACTTAACTTTGTTTAGATTATTTGAGACACCCTGTATATTTGAATATATGTTCATGTTTGAATATATGTTCAGGTTTAGAAATAAACTTATTAATGTTTTTTCATGAGGGCTGGTGCGCACGGACCAGTCACTAGGGTTAAACAATTATAGTTATAAATGTCCTTGACCTTTGACCCGTTCGCAACCAAAATGTAATCAAGCAGTTCCTGGATGATGACAAATTAGGTTGACCAAAAAATTTTCGGGCAAATTGGTTTAATAGTTTTTGACTTTAAATGACTTTGACCTTGACCTGATTGCCCCCAAAATTTAGTAATCTGGTTCTTGGATAAAGATCAATGATCTAGTAGATGAACAATAAATAAATGCTGACCAAAATATAACCTTTCGAAATTTGCGAGGGAATTAGCTATACGTACATGAAGCATTACGAAACAACTTTCTTTAAGAACTATACGAAACAACTTTCTTAAAGAACTATATCCTATGGTCCAGTTCTTCCTCTCTCCCTCACTATTCACTACGAGTGGTAGAGTCTCTAATGCTCTCTTTCTTAGCCACAAGAACAGTCGTTAGGAGATACAAATGCTGTGATTTCTTGCGCTTGGGAGCTGAGTGGGGTACATGCTGAGTTATGGGGCACTGCTACAATTTACATTTAAAAGAAAATTATATTTAGAGTTTTGGCTAGTTACCTTCGCAGAAAGCGGAAGGTTATATTTTCGGCAGCATTTATTTATCCACTTGTTCTTCGTTTAACTCAAAAAGTTTTTAACCAAATTGTCTGAAATTTGGTGGCACGATTGGTCAATATCCAGTTACCAGTTAATTCGATTTTGGGAGCAAACGGGTCAAAGGTTAAGGTCAAGGTCATTTTTAACTCTAGGATTATTGGATGGTGTAGGTCATTTATAAACGGCGGCGAATGTATGCGCTGTCCCAAGTGCATGTAATCTATGTGATTTTTATGGCATTCATTATACTTGTATGTATCATAGAAACAAAATAATGTCACATATTATATATGCGTTCGAAAATGTGCAACTGTCCGATAAGTAGGGTCTTACCCTCACTGACTTATACTGTAAGGTAGAAACACTTTATAAACATAACCTTCCGCAATTTGCAATGTAGTTACAGGAGATACTCAATATTCAATTAAATTTTACCTGCCGAATACAAGCAGGTGTTCAGCAAGTAGTATAGAAATATTACTTATTATTTGTGTTATGGGCCTCCTTCGATCTGGGAAGACTTAATAAATTCATAAACTGAAGAACACGTGAAATGTTCCTTATTAGCTACAATTTCCACTGAAGTAGCCCGCACTGGATTTGTCATTCGTTCAACTGCTTGCGCATGGTTTGGCAAGTCAGACAAAGCACTTATATCTTCTCTCCAGTTGTATCTATTTCAGATGATAGATCTAAATTTAGGAATGTACAAGAAGATTGGTTAAAAGAAATAATCAAACAAGAAGATAAAATTACCAGACTAGCTACTAAATTAAAGAACAAGAAAGAAATTGATAATGATCAATATGACTATCTTCACAGTTCAGGATCTAAACCAGGAGTACTTTACGGACTACCGAAAGTACACAAAATTGGGGCACCACTGAGACCTATTCTTTCGGCCATAGGGACTTCAGGATACAATATAGCAAAGTTTCTCCTACCTTTTCTAAAATCCATCACCACCAATCAGTACACAGTTCAAAACTCGTTCTCTTTTGTTAAAGAAATTACTAAAATCAAGAATTCACACTCGTTATTCATGGCTAGCTTTGACATCAAATCTCTTTTCACCAATATACCTTTGGATGAAACCATAGAAATTGCTACCTCCTCTCTACTCAGACCCACTGGTGTCTCCCAGTTTATCTTCATGTTTCTTCAAGCAGTTGCTTGAGCTCGCTGTTAAGAATGTCCTCTTCCTTTTCAACGGTAAGTTATTTTCCCAATTTGATGTGTAGGTATGGGAAATCCTCTTGGTCACACTCTTGCGAATGTCTTTTTATGTTTTCATGAAAAACGATGGCTAGAAAATTGCCCACTCTTTCGATTCGAATCACCCAATTAAGGAAGAAAATTTCAAAATTTTGCAATCTACAAACCAGTGTGATGTTCGTATATTGGAATCTATAATCTATATACATCCATAAGCAGTCTCAAATATTACTTATTTAATAATAAAAATATATTATGGGATATTATATTATTGTATATTAGTAACCATGATACCTGCAGGTATCATGGTTACTAATATAAATTAAAATTAAATAATTTTATTATATCGGTTTATCTTACGTGTCCGAAATGGGGTAGTGGCCGATTATTAAGAGCTCACCCGTACATCGGTTACTTTCTTTTTATAGTGGAACAATAATTGTAGTGATTGCTCTCAGAGAAAATTCCTACAAAAGAATATATTCAAGCTATGAACAACTAGGGATAAGCAATTGACTCGCATGTGTGCTAATTAAACAGCATTTCAAGGGATGAATTGGAACTGAGGGGAAAAAGTCAATATGTCCGAACGAAGGTAAGTTTTTCTTACCAGATATTTAAGAATTAACCAATGTAGGGTATGTTACGAATTATCGGTCAGTATTACATCTTCGGTCATATAGGAAAATCAATATAAAAATTGTTATTATTATACAGTGTTATCTAATACTAATATCTATTATATCGTGTTTTTTTATATGACAGAAGATACGTAGTACTGACCGATAATTTGTAACTCACCCTAATGATACTTTCACTGTACCTTGAATTATGTAGTGACATTGTGTGCCTCATTCAGCGATTTAAATATTATAATTCACTGCCATCTTAAAGGCGTATGAATTCCATGAACTGAAGCGCTAAACTAGGCAAGCAGTGTAGGTAAAATAATTAGTTAAACAGTTGCAATGTTAAGTGTTCGTAAAACTTAGAAAGGTAATTAGAAGTAAGAAGATAAAGTGAAAGATTGAACTAGTATTCAACTGTTCGACAAACTCTTGCGTATACACACCTACATGTCCCAATTAACTATCCTCTAACAGAAGGACGAGTGAGAAAATGGACAGTTGTTATCCATCGCCGAGAATCTAACTTTAAAATAAATTCAATATTTTCTCACAGAATGAGATTTCTTTGCCAGAAATTCTAACTTTACAAATCCATCTTTGCAATTTGTTACGTTAGCTTCACAACGAAGAAGTTTCGAACATCAGACCTGATATTCGTTTCCTTTACATCTTTGACAGACACAAGATGAATTCGGACACCAAAGAATATCACATAATCAATTCACTGGCCTCTTTTTTCTCTAATGTAAAGTGTTTATCGCAGTCACAATCAATTAACGGGACATTGAGTTGTTGATTTGTGGGGTTTCGGAGCCAATTAAGCATTTCATTACTCACTAATTAAATGAGGTTAATGGATTGTGAAGCCATGGGGCAGCCTTTTCATTATTGGGAGGATAATTCGAATACTCTGTGGGAGGTTGGTTGAAAAAACACCCACGAACATTAGATTCTACCAGAGAAATGACATTATTTGCACTTACTGGTGGTTGTTGTAACTCTTCACTCTATTATATTTACAAGTATATAAATAGATGACGGACACACGTAGACCATTGCCATCCACTAATCTTTGAATTGTATATGACATTGACGCTTGACCAGTTCGCTCCCAAAATCAAACCAAACGGTTCCTGGACAATGACCAATCGTCCCTCCAAATTTCAGGCAATTTGGTAGAATATTTTTTGAGTTAAGCGAATAACAATATTGCAAATGGTAACTAATTTTTGTTATATTAAAATCTCATGAATTTTTTTCATGTATGTGTGGAGCCTATAGTCACATTCGTCACTAGGCTCCACACATTAATATATCACAGTGTAGTCCTTTATTTCTTATGTGACTAATTCTTCACACTCGGTCCTAAAGGCTTTGAGAGATGATGAGTGATTGTATAAGAAATAAAATATAATAATTCTCAGCTTCATTGTATTCCAATAAAAATGTACAGGATGTTTCATTATATTTCCGAAAATATTAGACACTTTGCATGGAAAGCCATTATAAAGACTTTTTCAATAATGAAAAGTCTCCATACACGCTTCGTTATCGAGAGATCGATACCCTGAATCTGGGGTAATTTTTAACATTCATAAAGAATTTTATATAAAACAAAAACATTGTTTCACCTAAGCTGAATTATCAAAACTGCTTAGTTTTCATGATGTTGGAAATAATATATATAGCTTGCACGGGCCACAATTAGTTTAACTCTAGTAGTTTATATTCAAATTGAATAATCCATAATACTGTGTTTTTGGCGACTTTCACCTCTATTCCTCTAAAAGATATCACCAAGAATTTCAGATACCCTGAGCAGGTGAACCCTGTTAAATAATGTCAAATTCGCAAATCAGCTGTGAAGCAGGTGACGGTCTATTATGGAAGGCAGAACGAAATTGATAAGCATGACCTACAACAACAACGTGGCTGTATTTGGTTGATGAGTAATAATATCATAATGATGCTACACTAAAACTTCTATAATGAGCCCCACCAGGTTGAAAAGCTGTGCAATGTGGGAATTCGAAGTCTGATTGAGATTAGTTACTGAAGGAATTATTTGATGAATACAATGTTGGTACAACGTCTGTGAAACTTGTTATCTACAATATTTCCGCATTGTCCAGTCGTCTAGTATCTGAAAGCAGCTGCAGTATTCTTAATTTCGGCCTAGCTCGTACTCTCCTCAATTGTTTCAACCTGTGACTATCTGATCAGAAGATGCCGGTGGAATTGGGAAATTTAAGGTTTGTCGCCACTATAACTTAGCACAGTTTTATGCGATCTAAATTTTCCTTCTTATTCCACATTCAAAGTCAATAATAAAATTAAATTCTTCACTGTATTTAAATATTAAAACCTAGAAAACTTATTTGGGTCCGTGCAATTATAACTTAGTTTTTATAACTGAAATAACTTTAATAATTAAAATTTCACGGATTCTAAATTATTCCTTTTTTTGCTTACAGTGTGGAAGATTGGATTGGGATAGAAGACCCGAATCGTGCTCCACACCAATACGAACAGCTGTGGGATTCATGGACTAGTTGCAGGCCTTTACATTCACAAATCACTTTAATCTAATTCAACTTATAATAACTGTTCGAAAACCATTAAAATTATATTGTTTCTTATAAATCAAATCAAATTATGTGAATTATCTAATTAGTAAATAAATATAAAAATAAACTGCAACTAGTATAACTTCGTCCCATAATTTCCAATACAAGATAGTGACTTTTAAAGTTTCAAAAGTACTCCTACCTACATATTCACAAGTACTTACGGTACAAACAGATGGTTAGTAGTGGGAAATTAAACTTAACAAACCTTGCTACCTATTATAATGGTATTAAATGTACAATAAATGTTCGAAGTGTCTGCCTTCAGCTTCAATGAGATCGGACACCCCAGCTAACCAAAAGCTGTTTGTCCCACGTCTTAAGACGTCTGATACCCCTCGCTATAGAGGGATTTAAGACGTGGGACAAGACGTGGGGCGGGGGACATCAGACGTCTTGCAGACGTCTAACCCTCTTCATTTGCACAGGGGTCCCCCTCTGCAAGACGTCTGATCCCACGTCTTGTCCCCCTCTGACAGAGGGGGACATTCACCTGTCCCACGTCTTACCCCACTCCGTTTTCAAGACGTGGGACCCACGTGGGACAGAGTGTGGATGTCCCTCGCTATAGAGGGATTCAAGACGTGGGACCCACGTGGGACAGAGTGCGGATGTCCCTCGCTATAGAGGGAAGAGGGAAATAAGACGTGGGACCCACGTGGGACAGAGTGAGTATTCAAGACGTGGGACAGAGTGGGAATATCCCCCTCTGCAAGACGTGGGACAGAGTGTGGATGTCCCCCTCTGCAAGACGTGGGACAGAGTGCGGATGTCCCCCTCTGCAAGACGTGGGACAGAGTGCGAATGTCCCCCTCTGCAAGACGTGGGACAGAGTGCGGATGTCCCCCTCTGCAAGACGTGGGACAGAGTGTGGATGTCCCCCTCTGCAAGGGGGACATATCTCTCTTTTGGCTCAAACTACTTCGGTTAATTGGGGTATATAAATATGTATAAGAAATAAAAAAAGATCATACTAATTATTATTGCAATTTCTAACCATATTGCATATAGTGTATATGTACATTTGGCTGTATATCATTTATTTTAATTTTACATATTGTTATATACAAATTAAATGGGAAGAAATGGAGAAAGAATTGTAGTGGTCATCTCGGGAATCGAACTCAGGACTCTAGTGTGATGTACTATTGAAGCCTGCGTCTCTACCTCTCAGCCATCCTGGACATGGTAGAAGTAGTATTAAAATGATCTTTATCCAACTTGATTACTTGCGTGCTTCTTAAAATTATTTTAAATAAATATAATTTAATATTCTACATTTTGGTATCTTTTATTTTTTAATGTAAATGATAAGAACGTGTATAAAGTTATTTATTAATATTTGTAATGATAATGTTAATTAATGTTATTAACTACCTAATTACCTTTAACTGTTAATTAATATTACCTATAGTTACCTTCTGGTGATATCACTACCTTATACCTATCTAGTTACTTACTAGAGTTTATTTATAACTACCTAGTAACCTACAAGTGATAACCACCAATCTGTACCTACTGGTGGTTATCACTACTTGCCTATTACGTAGTATTTATCAGTACCTACTTAGTTACCTATATTACTGTTTGTCAATACCTACCTAATTACCTACTGGTGTTTATCAATGCCTACCTAGTTGCCTACATCTGCTTATCAATACCTAATTAGTTACCTTCTTGTGTTTAACATTGCCTACCTAGTGGCCTACAACTGTATATAAAAACCAATAGGTATAGGTCCTAGTTAAATACTAGTATTCATCAATACCTACCTAGTTACCAACAACTGTTTGTCAATGCCTACCTTGTTATCTACTAGTGTTTATCAATGCTTATCTAGTTACCTATAACTGTTTGAAAATACCTACCTAGATACCTACCAGTACCAATACCTACCTACCTAGTATACCTACTAGGTAGTGTTCATCAATCCGTACCTACTTACCTACTACCTAGTATTATTCATCAATGCCTACCTAGATACTAGATACCTACATCTGTTTATGAATACCTACCTAGTTATGATACGTAAATAAAGCTTGAGATAGATATACCTTTTTTGTATAACTTTTTCCCGCGTAAAACAGACGAGGGACAGAGAGGGACATCCAACGTGGGACAGACGTGGGACAGAGAGGGATATCCCGCGTGGGACAGAGAGGGACATCCCACGTGGGACAGACGTGGGACAGAGAGGGACATCCCGCGTGGGACAGAGAGGGACATCCCGCGTGGGACAGACGTGGGACAGAGAGGGACATCCCGCGTACTTTTTCCCGCGTAAAACAGACGAGGGACAGAGAGGGACATCCCGCGTGGGACAGACGTGGGACAGAGAGGGACATCCCGCGTGGGACAGAGAGGGACATCCCACGTGGGACAGACGTGGGACAGAGAGGGATATCCCGCGTGGGACAGAGAGGGACATCCCACGTGGGACAGAGAGGGACATCCCACGTGGGACAGACGTGGGACAGAGAGGGACATCCCGCGTGGGACAGAGAGGGATATCCCACGTGGGACAGACGTGGGACAGAGAGGGACATCCCGCGTGGGACAGAGAGGGACCTCCTGCGTGGGACAGAGAGGGACATCCCACGTGGGACAGACGTGGGACAGAGAGGGACATCCCGCGTGGGACAGAGAGGGACATCCCGCGTGGGACAGAGAGGGACATCCCGCGTGGGAAAGACGTGGGATGTGAGTGGGATTTAAGACGTGGGACAGACGAGGGACATCCCGCTTATGCAAGACGTGGGACGTGAGTGGGATTTCAGACGTTGGAAAGACGTGGGAATTCAGACGTCTGCAGACGTCTGAAATCCCCTGTCCCTCTCTGTCCCTCGCTGGCGAGGGATGTCCCCCTCTGTCCCACGCGGGTCAGAGAGGATATGGTTAGCTGGGACCTCTTCTGAAGAGACTCTTTCAAGAGGAAACTAAGGTCTGTTATGTTTAATTTCCCACTACTAACCATCTGTAAGTACTTGTGAATATCTAGGTAGGAGTACTTTTGAAACTTTAAAGTCACTATCTTGAAAACTAAGCAGTTTGGATGGATTAGGCTTTCGGGAATCAAAGTTCGTTTCAATTTCACTACGTATGACACAAATTAGCCTAGAATATCTCGATTACGAACTATATTGAAATATTTTGTTAAATACAAACTGTACATTTTGGGTTCTTATGCAAACAGTCAAATTTGGTAGGAATTGAAATTGTGTCTGTATGCTTCTGTCCGTAACTCACATCTCACCAAATACACAGCAATAATAGAGCTATCTCATACAGAAGATGGTAATTGTTACATGCAGTTTGGTGACTATGCAATAAACATAGATACAATGAGTATATTTGATCATTTTAATTAATTACATCAACATTACAGTTATCTGGGTACCCTACCTACTAAATCTTATCGCTGACGAAGAGATCACACATATCCGAAAACTTACATCATAACTAAGATTAGAAAAAGATATTTTTGACTGTTTATACTTTGTAATTAATTCACTAAAATATAGGAAGATATATCATATTTGTTGACAATTAAAGATGGATTTAATTAGTGATAATTGAATTCTTGATTATAAAAAGTCACTTAAAATCAGAAACAATAAAGTGCTTTGATATATTTTTGTATATAACATCCTTCACATTTTGGCTTAGATCAGTTAGCTATTGAATTAAATGGCAGAGAGTGAAAAATCATCGATGTTATTTGTATTGACGGATTAAATGAGTTCGCTATGTAGATAATTAAGAAACTCACGGTTACGTAGATGCAAATTACATTTTTATATCCAACAACTGAGTCAAAAAATCAGTCGAAATTGAACCGATGAATGTACACTAAAAACACCCTGTCCTATCTCAGGAAAATCCAAGCCACCCACACACACCGAGCACCTTCCCCTACCACAGGCACACTCTCACTGAGATATGAATCCCAGTGATGAGGTCGAAAAAGCGATGCTGTGATTGGTCAGAGACTCTCAGGTACGAAACCAAGTAACTAGAGTTTATAAATGAGTGCGTCACGTGAAACACAGATGTGCGGGACTCGAGGAGAGGATTAACCACCGAGTGGGCGAAGGAAAACAGATTTTGGTCTCAATTTTGGTTTGCGGTGTGTTGTACACAAGTGCAGATTGGAATCTTCTCAAGTCATTGCAGTATTTGAATAAGTCTTCATAATGAATCTTTTCAGAATTGATGTACGAAATTCATTGAAATATACCCTCCAATTTCAGTATTTAAAGTTGGCGCATCTGCAAGATACTCACCTTCTACTGGCCCCATTTAAATAAATTTACGACACAGTTCCCTACGTGAGTACTTTCTAGTCACTAAATTAGGTACATTAGGACAGCCAATACGACACACTTTAGATGATTTGAGAGAGAGCATCTTGCAGTTACTTGTGGTGAAAAGAAGGTAACGCCAGAGACTCGTAGAGTGAACATCTCGTAGTTACTTATAGTGTGAAGTAAGTAGCGCCAGAGACTCGTAGAGTGAACATCTCGTAGTTACTTATAGTGTGAAGTAAGTAGCGTCAGAGACTCGTAGAGTGAACATCTCGTAGTTACTTATAGTCTGAAGTAAGTAGCGTCAGAGACTCGTAGAGTGAACATCTCGTAGTTACTTGTAGTCTGCAGTAAGTAGCTTCAGAGACTCGTAGAGTGATCATCTCTTAGTTACTTGTATTCTGAAGTAAGTAGCGTCAGAGACTCGTAGAGTGAACATCTCGTAGTTACTTATAGTGTGAAGTAAGTAGCGCCAGAGACTCGTAGAGTGAACATCTCGTAGTTACTTATAGTCTGAAGTAAGTAGCGTCAGAGACTCGTAGAGTGAACATCTCGTAGTTACTTGTAGTCTGCAGTAAGTAGCTTCAGAGACTCGTAGAGTGAACATCTCTTAGTTACTTGTATTCTGAAGTAAGTAGCGTCAGAGACTCGTAGAGTGAACATCTCGTAGTTACTTATAGTGTGAAGTAAGTAGCGTCAGAGACTCGTAGAGTGAACATCTCGTAGTTATACTTGTATTCTGAAGTAAGTAGCGTCAGAGACTCGTAGAGCGGAACGTAGCGAGAAATCATCCACTGTGAAATTGGAGATGGTGAGAACGCTCCCCAAATTTTTTCTGGAACTGCTCTCAGTGATCCATCCTTGCAGTTTCACGAGAATAAAACTAATGCTATTCATATGTAAATAAAGTGACATGGAGACCTACACTTTCGGTTGCTATAAACTGATTGAATTAAAGTTCATATTGTGTAATGTGGCGAGATATTAACTATTTTAAGTATTATCATTATTATCAGTAATGAACAATGTTAAATGTAGGTGAAATTGAAGAGACAGTCCGGAAACTGAGTTAATTATGTGAATTTAAGTTATCGAATTGCTCCAAATTTTAGATCATCTATGAAAATGAATATAATAATTGACATTTAATCTATGATACCTGCAGGTCTAATAGCAAATTGAATAATTACCTTCCCAATTTGCAGGAGGTATATTTTGGTCAGCATTCATTTATTTGTAATCTTGTTATTTGCATAACTCAAAAAGTATTCAACCAAATTGCATGAAATTTATGGAGACGGTTGTTCAGTATCTAAGAACCAGTCGATTAGATATTTTAAGCCATCGGGTCAAAGGTGAAGGTTATTCGTAACTCAATAACTCTAAATTTGAAATAACCTGAATATTGGTGGGAAGGTTTGTCAATAATCAGGAACCATTAGTTAGATTATTGGGGAGATCATGTCTAAGATCAATGTCAAGGTGATTCAAAACTAAAAATTATTCAACCAAATTGCCTGAAGTTTGGTGGGGCGATTTGTTAAAATTCAGAAACCAGGTTATTATATTTTGGGTTCGTTGGGTTAAAGGTCAAGGTCATTTATAACCTAATAACTCATAAGGTGTTCAACCAAATTGCCTTAAGTTTGGTGGAAAGATTGATAATCATTCAAAAAATAGTTTTTGAGATCTCAGGAGCGATCAGGTCAAAGGTCAAGAGCAAAGTCATCAATACATGAAGGATCATTGGATGGTCAAGGTCTTTTATAAGCGGCTTTGAAGTGATGTGCTCTACGAGTGCCCATCATAAAGTTACAATATATTTCTGTTTCTCAAAATAGAAATGGTGGAACCGTCAGTTAAAAGGGATCTCCCCCTAGGTACAGGAGTGAGGGTGTATGCAACAAAGTGATTTACCTAATAGTTTGTACAGGAAATATCCTATAAGGTTAAGGAGTGTTGCATCCTACTATTAAGTTCCTCTAGTCAATAAAAAGAAAGGTTTGACATACCTCCTGAACTGAAGATAGCTCGAAAGAAGTAATTTGTCAGGTTCCACTCATTTCCTTGCAGGTGGTAACTAATGTCCATCAGGTCATTTCCCTCCCTATTTTCAAGTAGGTTATTTTTAGGATAGCATGTGTATAAACTCTAAATTATTTTTCGTTGCATTGAAAACTTAATAATAGATGTCAGATAATGAAAAGTTATTATCTGAATCGTACTAGGCAAATAGATGTGAATATCATTGCATATCATATTAGTTGAAGTATTTTGAAACTACAGGAAATGAGAAATCACAGTACAGTATTGGATTTAGTGAATATTTATATTTACTGAATAATGAATTAGAAGTTAATGCATCCTTTTCTCTTGAGAACTTTGGTGAGATGTTCGGTTGTTATCAAGATAAATGATGTCTGAGAGAACTCGAACAACTAACTACCTATTATACAACTTTTAAAGGTTGTAATAATTAAACACCAATCCGTATCATTTGAAAACACGAAATCGTAGTTCAAAGACACATTATTCAGTAAGTTAAGTACATTAGAGTGATAAGGAATCACTTCTAACGAGCTAAACTAGTTAGGAAAAGTTAGGAAGAAATGGAGGGGAAGAGGGGTATTAAACACTGGCACCTGAGACCTTCTACAGTAAGTCCAGTTACTACTGAGAGTGAAGAGTGAGAGTGATGAGTGAGAGTGGTGAGTGAGAGTGATGAGTGAGAGTGGTGAGTGAGAGTGGTGAGTGAGAGTGGTGAGTGAGAGTGGTGAGTGAGAGTGGTGAGTGAGAGTGGTGAGTGAGAGTGATGAGTGAGAGTGGTGAGTGAGAGTGGTGAGTGAGAGTGGTGAGTGAGAGTGGTGAGTGAGAGTGGTGAGTGAGAGTGATGAGTGAGAGTGGTGAGTGAGAGTGGTGAGTGAGAGTGGTGAGTGAGAGTGGTGAGTGAGAGTGATGAGTGAGAGTGGTGAGTGAGAGTGGTGAGTGAGAGTGGTGAGTGAGAGTGGTGAGTGAGAGTGGTGAGTGGGAGTGAGAGTGGTGAGTGAGAGTGGTGAGTGAGAGTGGTGAGTGAGAGTGATGAGTGAGAGTGATGAGTGAGAGTGATGAGTGAAAGTGATGAGTGAGAGTGATGAGTGAGAGTGATGAGTGAGAGTGAAAGTGATGAGTGAAAGTGATGAGAATGAATGAGAGTGATGAGAATCAGTGATCATTCAGTCATCACTCATTTAACACGTTTCCTGCGACGTGACCCACCGGTGGGTCACATTGTTTTTTCAGAATGGAATATCTAACTTTTCTCTCAAAGGCGTACATTAACATCCTAAAGAAGGATGTAGTGTACACAAAATATGGAAAGGCATACTAATAAAAATTAATATTTGAACTGAAATTATGACAGTTAAAACTGTCACAGGAAATGTGATAAACAATTGAGAATATTTAAACGGTGGTAAAATATTAATTCAAACAAAACTGAATCAACGAAAAATCTGAAATTTGCTCTCATCCCATAATTTGTTTGGAGTGACACTAAAGAAGACCTGTTAATTCGCTTTTATTACTCTTGCATAGCAACGAATTCTCATACCCTCTCTCTGAATCATTCTCTCACTCTCTGCCCATATCATTCTCTGACTCTCTGCCCACATCATTCTCTCACTCTCTTTCCATATCATTCTCTCACTCTCTTTCCATATCATTCTCTCACTCTCTTTCCATATCATTTTCTCACTCTCTGTCCATATCATTCTCTCACTCTCTACCCATATCATTCTCTCACTCTCTTTCCATATCATTCACTCACTCTCTTTCCATATCATTCTCTCACTCTCTACCCATATCATTCTCTCACTCTCTACCCATATCATTCTCTCACTCTCTACCCATATCATTCTCTCACTCTCTACCCATATCATTCTCTCACTCTCTACCCATATCATTCTCTCACTCTCTACCCATATCATTCTCTCACTCTCTACCCATATCATTCTCTCACTCTCTACCCATATCATTCTCTCACTCTCTACTCATATCATTCTCTCACTCTCTACCCATATCATTCTCTCACTCTCTACCCATATCATTCTCTCACTCTCTACCCATATCATTCTCTCACTCTCTACCCATATCATTCTCTCACTCTCTACTCATATCATTCTCTCACTCTCTACCCATATCATTCTCTCACTCTCTACCCATATCATTCTCTCACTCTCTACCCATATCATTCTCTCACTCTCTACTCATATTATTCTCTCACTCTCTACCCATATCATTCTCTCACTCTCTTTCCATATCATTCTCTCACTCTCTGCCCATATCATTCTCTCACTCTCTACCCATATCATTCTCTCACTCTCTACCCATATCATTCTCTCACTCTCTATCCATATCATTCTCTCACTCTCTTTCCATATCATTCTCTCACTCTCTGCCCATATCATTCTCTCACTCTCTACCCATATCATTCTCTCACTCTCTACCCATATCATTCTCTCACTCTCTACCCATATCATTCTCTCACTCTCTACCCATATCATTCTCTCACTCTCTTTCCATATCATTCTCTCACTCTCTGCCCATATCATTCTCTCACTCTCTACCCATATCATTCTCTCACTCTCTACCCATATCATTCTCTCACTCTCTACCCATATCATTCTCTCACTCTCTTTCCATATCATTCTCTCACTCTCTGCCCATATCATTCTCTCACTCTCTACCCATATCATTCTCTCACTCTCTACCCATATCATTCTCTCACTCTCTGCCCATATCATTCTCTCACTCTCTACCCATATCATTCTCTCACTCTCTACCCATATCATTCTCTCACTCTCTACCCATATCATTCTCTCACTCTCTACCCATATCATTCTCTCACTCTCTGCCCATATCATTCTCTCACTCTCTACCCATATCATTCTCTCACTCTCTACCCATATCATTCTCTCACTCTCTACCTATATCATTCTCCCATTGCAGTTGGTATAGCAAGCACCTTGCCAATAGTTCTAGAGATTATCAAGGCTAGGCTAGGCCATGCATGGGCCTGTACTCCAGTTCTCAAATGACCAATTCGCAAGAGGGACGCACCAGACCTGTCGATATTGAAATCTGAAGTCCTTTCGAAGCTTGTTCGTGGAGACTGACAAGGTATTCGATAGCCATCACCAGCACCATCTACCCAAATACACCAGAACATCTAGAACAGTTTGGCTTAAGACTATATCCTGTGCTTCTTTTCGGATTAAATACCACTTAATTTTCGTAAAAGTGTAAAGAAGAAATAAAGAACCTATTAGCTTGGCTTGAAATAAACAACAGAAATTCTAAATGAAGCATCGAACAAATTGTCTCTTCTTTAGAAATTTCTTGATTTTATTATTCAGCTTCAAAATTTGCTTACATTTCTTTGGTGAATTTTTCGTATTGAATGGAATTACGTAGAAATATCGCAACTGTAACATATATCATTATTACTGAAATGTTTACTATGTACAAACTCTGAAGTACTTCTTTGAAATGTTGCGGGACAAATGCGGAGACAAATATGAAACAGCAAGAATATCTAAGCATTTGATGTGTATAAATGAAGTTACCAAATAAAAGTAAAAATATGCAATTTAATTCAAGTTTACAATCAACTAAATACTAATAATAGAGAAAAGTACAAGATTCACTCACCATTCCGTAGACATTATCCACAAACATCAAATTTATCAACAAGAAGAAATTCTTTGATATTTCCACATCAATTCATATTTTCCATATCATCTTTAACTTTTGTTCAATTCATTACAAGTTTTGATATTGAATGTTAATAGGTATTTTTCTCCATAATAATAATCACATAACTAATGAATATATACGTATGCACTGCTCTGTAAAGAAATGCGTGTTTAGAATCATTTCAGGGTAAGGTAGATGGGAGGGAAATACTAAATAAAATACAATGATAATAAATATAGACTAACATTCTGACAAAGTTTTACCCGTAAATGGAGGGTGTCCTTATTTTGGGACACTTATCTGTAAATGTGGCACATCAGCAAAATAAAAGTTGAACAACCGTGTGTACGGGTTAAAGAGTGGTCACTAAAGCCTTTTAACATTTATTGCAATTGAATAAAATCATCCCTCTTCAACTAATATATTTAAATAAATTGACTCAATTACATTTAGTTCCAAGTTAGCGACCGGTTCTACATTTTATATGAAATGAGGTGTAATTATACATATTAATTAATAATTACCTGTTATTTACTTTTCCGCTTGTTGTAGAAATCCTCTACAGTGAGTGTAGAGTTATGAGTAATGATGTAACCTCTATAGTGAGTGTAGAGTTATGAGTAAGGATGTAACCTCTACAGTGAGTGTAGAGTTATGAGTAATGATGTAACCTCTATAGTGAGTGTAGAGTTATGAGTAATGATGTAACCTCTACAGTGAGTGTAGAGTTATGAGTAAGGATGTAACCTCTACAGTGAGTGTAGAGTTATGAGTAAGGATGTAACCTCTACAGTGAGTGTAGAGTTATGAGTAAGGATGTAACCTCTACAGTGAGTGTAGAGTTATGAGTAAGGATGTAACCTCTACAGTGAGTGTAGAGTTATGAGTAATGATGTAACCTCTATAGTGAGTGTAGAGTTATGAGTAATGATGTAACCTCTACAGTGAGTGTAGAGTTATGAGTAAGGATGTAACCTCTACAGTGAGTGTAGAGTTATGAGTAAGGATGTAACCTCTACAGTGAGTGTAGAGTTATGAGTAATGATGTAACCTCTACAGTGAGTGTAGAGTTATGAGTAAGGATGTAACCTCTACAGTGAGTGTAGAGTTATGAGTAATGATGTAACCTCTATAGTGAGTGTAGAGTTATGAGTAATGATGTAACCTCTACAGTGAGTGTAGAGTTATGAGTAAGGATGTAACCTCTACAGTGAGTGTAGAGTTATGAGTAAGGATGTAACCTCTACAGTGAGTGTAGAGTTATGAGTAAGGATGTAACCTCTACAGTGAGTGTAGAGTTATGAGTAAGGATGTAACCTCTACAGTGAGTGTAGAGTTATGAGTAAGGATGTAACCTCTACAGTGAGTGTAGAGTTATGAGTAAGGATGTAACCTCTACAGTGAGTGTAGAGTTATGAGTAAGGATGTAACCTCTACAGTGAGTGTAGAGTTATGAGTAATGATGTAACCTCTATAGTGAGTGTAGAGTTATGAGTAATGATGTAACCTCTATAATGAGTGTAGAGTTATGAGTAAGGATGTAACCTCTACAGTGAGTGTAGAGTTATGAGTAATGATGTAACCTCTATAGTGAGTGTAGAGTTATGAGTAAGGATGTAACCTCTACAGTGAGTGTAGAGTTATGAGTAAGGATGTAACCTCTATAGTGAGTGTAGAGTTATGAGTAAGGATCTAACCTCTATAGTGAGTGTAGAGTTATGAGTATTGATGTAACCTCTACAGTGAGTGTAGAGTTATGAGTAATGATGTAACCTCTACAGTGAGTGTAGAGTTATGAGTAATGATGTAACCTCTATAGTGAGTGTAGAGTTATGAGTAATGATGTAACCTCTACAGTGAGTGTAGAGTTATGAGTAATGATGTAACCTCTACAGTGAGTGTAGAGTTATGAGTAATGATGTAACCTCTACAGTGAGTGTAGAGTTATGAGTAATGATGTAACCTCTATAGTGAGTGTAGAGTTATGAGTAATGATGTAACCTCTATAGTGAGTGTAGAGTTATGAGTAATGATGTAACCTCTATAATGAGTGTAGAGTTATGAGTAAGGATGTAACCTCTACAGTGAGTGTAGAGTTATGAGTAAGGATGTAACCTCTACAGTGAGTGTAGAGTTATGAGTAAGGATGTAACCTCTACAGTGAGTGTAGAGTTATGAGTAATGATGTAACCTCTACAGTGAGTGTAGAGTTATGAGTAAGGATGTAACCTCTACAGTGAGTGTAGAGTTATGAGTAATGATGTAACCTCTACAGTGAGTGTAGAGTTATGAGTAATGATGTAACCTCTATAGTGAGTGTAGAGTTATGAGTAATGATGTAACCTCTATAGTGAGTGTAGAGTTATGAGTAAGGATGTAACCTCTATAGTGAGTGTAGAGTTATGAGTAATGATGTATCCTCTATAGTGAGTGTAGAGTTATGAGTAATGATGTAACCTCTATAGTGAGTGTAGAGTTATGAGTAATGATGTAACCTCTATAGTGAGTGTAGAGTTATGAGTAATGATGTAACCTCTATAGTGAGTGTAGAGTTATGAGTAATGATGTATCCTCTATAGTGAACCAAGTTACTCTGCAATGAATGGCTGTCAGTTTTTGAAGACTAATGGCCAGCTCATGGCTGACTAAAGGAAGTTTGTTCACTCTACTCGGTAGTTCTCTCACTCATGACTCAACATTCACTGTAAGGGAGTCCCTAGGGAGGAGTTCACTATAGAGGAGTCCAATATAGAGTATTATAGAATAGTATTTAGAATTTAAGATGGTAACTTAGATCAATTAGAAGTTAATTTCCCGTTGAGGTATTATCTCAAAATCCCCCCCCCCCCAAAAAAAAAAAAATTGAAATAGCCAATGAAGATCACACACCAAAATTACTTTAATGTTTAAATCTCTTCAGGAAGTCTGAAGGAAATGAAGGACACGATAAGTCGTATCGATATCTCTTCGTGAGGCTATTTCTAGGTGATACGTAAGTCGTATCGATACCTCTTCGTGAGGCTATTTCTAGGTGGTACGTTAACTGATGTTTGCTGCATATATGCAAATCTGAGAGAATAAACAGGGTAATTTTACAAAATTTAACAATTTTTTCTTTTATCATCGTAAATGTGGAACCATTCGATGTGGCAGAATTTACCCTAGTTATAGCTTCTATAGATATATATCAATTTCAAATCATTTGCAAGAGGTAAAAGTCTTTTTTTTGTAAGTTTCAGTCGCCTGAACCTAATTTGTGAAGAGTTTCGCCGCAGTGGAGATTTGGTGCGAGAATTAACTCGGCAGTTAATTAATCCCACTAAGTCGCTATTCTTTAAGCCCCTTAAACTAGTTAGAGTGAAGGAATGGACTTCAAACACTTACTATAGTCTGTAGTTAGAGTGAAGGAATGGACTTCAAACACTTACTATAGTCTGTAGTTAGAGTGAAGGAATGGACTTCAAACACTTACTATAGTCTGTAGTTAGAGTGAAGGAATGGACTTCAAACACTTACAATAGTCTGTAGTTAGAGTGAAGGAATGGACTTCAAACACTTACTATAGTCTGTAGTTAGAGTGAAGGAATGGACTTCAAACACTTACTATAGTCTGTAGTTAGAGTGAAGGAATGGACTTCAAACACTTACTATAGTCTGTAGTTAGAGTGAAGGAATGGACTTCAAACACTTACTATAGTCTGTAGTTAGAGTGAATGAATGGACTTCAAACACTTACTATAGTCTGTAGTTAGAGTGAAGGAATGGACTTCAAACACTTACTATAGTCTGTAGTTAGAGTGAAGGAATGGACTTCAAAATCGGATCTGTTTACTTTCATGGTCCGTAGGTTTTCATGATTTACCTCTATGGGCCGAATTTTTTTTCGGAACATAAAAATATAGAAATCCTAAAATTCATAACCGTTTTTTGTAGAAATCAAAACTTTTTCTCCTATGAAGGATTGAAATGATCTATTATCTGTTTATTTCTTATCATTTTGAAGTATCTCAACATAGTTGGACGTAATGTAGTTTGTTATTCCCGCTGGTTTGTTGTACTACACACTTCATGATTGTTCAAAACCTTAGGCACTGGCGTCACTTTATTGGAATAAAAAATGGAAAACATCCCCGTAACAGGAAATATCTGACAAATGTGCCACTCACTTAAATAGTTTAGGCTATAGAAAAAGATTCCTTTCTTTAACTTCTGTAGGATGCTCTAGAATCTAAATACTGCAAGCCTAATGTTCTCCATGTTTACAATTACACACCTCTTTACCAAACACAATATCTCGGACTCTAAATTAACTCCTTGTTTAAAATATAAAGCAGCATTTCAGTGAATAAATAAACAATATATTAATAAACATACGACTCATAATAATTACAATATAGTGAATTCTTCTGATATCAAACTATGTTTACTAATAAATCAAATTCTGATACTCGAGCTGTAGCAGCAGCAATGGCGCATTAGAATCAGATTCGAAACGCATCTCGCTGTGACAATTCTGAAATGAATTTCGAGACGAGAATCTAAATCTATTATTAGGAAATTCCATCCATTGTCTCTTTGAGTATTCCAGGCATATTCCAGGCGTATTCCAGGTGTGTGCGATATGACCGCGCGAGTCGGGAGCAGTTCAGAACATACATTGGGGTCACAGGGTTACAATTGGCAAAGAAAATATGGATCTTTTAAAACAACTGAAAGAATATCTTTATAGTTAGTTGTATCAAACATTTTCAGCGAGGTGAATGTCGCTACAATATTCCCTTATCAGCTGCTTAGTGTGCTTTGGTGAATCACTAATTAGCCTCTATGTTATTTAATTCTTATTACTTATAAGAGACAAACGCTTATACACATAGCAATCACTTTCGATTTAACAATGTTCACTCTACTAAACACAGGACTGTTTGCAGAGGTGTGAGTGTGTTTGTTTGTACATCAGAGAGGTGTTATTGCGAAACTGAAAAGGGGTGAAACAGAGGGACTATCAGACACAGAAATACCTACCACAGGGGTGAAAGAGAGGGACTATCAGACACAGAAATACCTACCACAGGGGTGAAAGAGAGGGACTATCAGACACAGAAATACCTACCACAGGGGTGAAACAGAGGGACTATCAGACACAGAAATACCTACCACAGGGGTGAAAGAGAGGGACTATCAGACACAGAAATACCTACCACAGGGGTGAAACAGAGGGGACTATCAGACACAGAAATACCTACCACAGGGGTGAAAGAGAGAGACTATCAGACACAGAAATACCTACCACAGGGGTGAAACAGAGGGACTATCAGACACAGAAATACCTACCACAGGGGTGAAACAGAGGGACTATCAGACACAGAAATACCTACCACAGGGGTGAAACAGAGGGACTATCAGACACAGAAATACCTGCCACAGGGGTGAAACAGAGGGACTATCAGACACAGAAATACCTACCACAGGGGTGAAACAGAGAGACTATCAGACACAGAAATACCTACCACAGGGGTGAAACAGAGGGACTATCAGACACAGAAATACCTACCACAGGGGTGAAACAGAGGGACTATCAGACACAGAAATACCTACCACAGGGGTGAAACAGAGGGACTATCAGACACAGAAATACCTACCACAGGGGTGAAACAGAGGGACTATCAGACACAGAAATACCTACCACAGGGGTGAAGCAGAGGGACTATCAGACACAGAAATACCTACCACAGGGGTGAAACAGAGGGACTACCAGACACAGAAATACCTACCACAGGGGTGAAACAGAGGGACTACCAGACACAGAAATACCTACCACAGGGGTGAAACAGAGGGACTATCAGACACAGAAATACCTACCACAGGGGTGAAACGGAGGGACTATCAGACACAGAAATACCTACCACAGGGGTAATAACATCTTCCATCTCCTGTACCTAATAACATCATTGTAAGTATTCTCTGTACCTGCCTGGCAATAACATCTTCCATCTTCTGTACCTAATAACATCATTGTAAGTATTCTCTGTAACCTGCCTGGCAATAACATCTTCCATCTCCTGTACCTAATAACATCATTGTAAGTATTCTCTGTACCTGCCTGGCAATAACATCTTCCATCTTCTGTACCTGATAACATCATTGTAAGTATTCTCTGTACCTGCCTGGCAATAACATCTTCCATCTACTGTACCTAATAACATCATTGTAAGTATTCTCTGTACCTGCCTGGCAATAACATCTTCCATCTTCTGTACCTAATAACATCATTGTAAGTATTCTCTGTACCTGCCTGGCAATAACATCTTCCATCTCCTGTATCTAATAACATCATTGTAAGTATTCTCTGTACCTGCCTGGCAATAACATCTTCCATCTCCTGTACCCAATAACATCATTGTAAGTATTCTCTGTACCTGCCTGGCAATAACATCTTCCATCTCCTGTATCTAATAACATCAAAGCTCTTCTATCACTCATAACAGCAATAATGACGCTACCAAGAAGATGAGCAATTACCCAAATTGGACTACTGTTCACATTAATAATACATCTCGCAATCAAATCTTAGGGCTAAATTAAACAGTTTTCTTCAGAAGAAAATCCTTACTAAGTTTCGCTACCAAGAGGATCAAGAGTATGAAGAGAGTGAAGAGAATGAAGAGAATGAAGAGAGTGAAGTTAATGTAGAGAATGAAGAAGACAATAAGTCAAATGAACAACAAAGGGGCTGGTACTTGAACATTAGTAACGGATGGAGTTGCAGAGGGGAATCTTTGGGTGGAAGGGAAAGGTAGACGGGAGGGGGGTTGGTCGAATATAGTCAATAATTAGAGGGTGAAATTAAAACACGATAGCAAACATAATTACGGGCCTTTGGAATTGGATCCAAAGTGGAGGATGAGAAATTAGGAGATTCAATCTGAGGATCAAAACGTACTGAAGAAACACCAGCTCTGCATCTTGATACGAATAATTAATTGCATTCAAACCACTACCTTCGTGTTAACTGAACTTAAGGTTTTTCACGATTCCATTAAGTATGATTACTTAAATAGCCTCAAATTATACACGTAATCAAATAGTTATGTTGGTGGTATTCAATACCATTAACAATAGGTAATATTCAGACCAATAGTTTAAAATAGGTAATAGGAACCTAGAATAAACAGAAATAAATCAGAGATTATCAGAACATATAATATCACAGGAAACTGTTATTGTGGTGGTCCAATAACAGTTTATAAGTAGGTTCCGTCGTTATTTAGTAACATTCCACTTTCTTCGAGTTGTTATGATGTTATTATATTTTCATATAACTATGATAATTTACGTGTATCAAATCCATTCTCTGAATTTGATACAACCTCAAACTTCGCTACTGGCGCAATGAAAGATTTTAGGGCGTAGCTTGGAACCATATCAACTATATTTGATAAACCATAAAATAATTCTACAAAAAAAGAGGGAGAACGTAAAAACCATCTCACCGAAATGGAGTACTTCCAAGTCATATTGGTTTCGGAAAACGATTCACACTATAGCTAAATATCTCACAACGGACGATCTTTGAAAATACACCCCTATAGAGGACAAAAAAAATGGTTCGTTCTAACGGACTACAGATCGCTACAACCAACTCTTTAAATTATGTTGTTTGCCCTATTTTTATCCGTCTACCAAGTACCTAGTTAAACATTAATTATATTCATAGGTATTACAATTTATAAAATAACAATCAACACTTCAATGTATTACTATTTATATTTAAGTATCTCGATCTAGTTACCCTTTCCCTTTAAGTTTTCTTTGATTAGAAAAGTTCTATAGAAAATATAAAGAGGTGTAACTATCCTATATTAGTTGTAATACCTATATAACATTATATAGTTATTCCTACCATATTATTATTTACATTTATATAAGTAAATATAATAAAATTTTCATTTAGCAATAATCTGAGATTGTTTACCTTCATAAGCGTTTCTTTGAAATGCTGTTAAAGAAAACTTGCAAACTCTAAATCCCCAACTGAAGTAAAATCCGACTCCGCCATAGCGCCCATTGATCGGCATGTGGACACTTTTCTAGTAGGTACATGTACTATACGTTGTACGAGCTTTACCTGTACCATAGAATTACGACCAGGATCAAAATTGCAGTTCTTGGTCCTTGATAGCTATTTTGTTACTATTTGGCATATATTCAGTGTGTAGGAATATATTTCGTAGTTATATTGTCATGGAATATCTCCCACTGATAACTAAAAAATCTGCAAAATTTGTTTATTTCTCGAAGTTAGGAGCACGGATTATCCAAATCCAGACCGATTAAAATTCCGCTGTGCTAAGGGTTACGACTCAGTAAAACGTCCGGTCAGGAGCCAGGAGATTCAGTTTGATGTCAGTCATCAACTCCAACTAAGGGTTTATGGATCTTAAAACCACTTTCAGAAGGTGATTTGGTTCGTTAGGAGAGCTGCAATGAGTAATTCAGATTATGTAGCAACACGCACTAAAGGATACATATATCTTCATTGTCTGCAAAAAAATATATGCTTTTCTTTATGGCAAATCTGAAGGTTTATACTCCTAATTTCTGTTTTATAATATCCCTAATTAACAATTAAGTTGTACAGATTTTAGATTGAAATAAATATTTCGCACTAAAGTATAAACACAATTCGAAAGAAAATATCCTCTCAGCATTTATTAATTTCAATTTCCAAACACATTCCAAGAAGAATTCGACTGCCGTTTTCCCGATAATAATCCTAGTTTCGGATACATTTTTTCTCATATAAATACGGCTATCGGATACTTTCCACGAAAAACCTATTATAAGATTTCAATTACACGACGCAAGAACAGTGTACCATCTTCTTATAGGTTTAATTGATATATTAGAGTATATGGAAAAGGATAGGGAGGTTGAATCAATTTCGAATGTTTTTTTTAGACCAACAAAAACAGAAGAATTTTATGAAACGATAAAAATATTTGGGAAGAAAATAGTGCAACTATATTCAGTGATGATCGCTTTGTTCCTGAAACGAGGAATCTTTATTGTAGTTAGATTATTATATACGTGGTGAAATATATTCCCTCGGACGCTTCTGATTTCAGTAATAATTTAACCAACACTTCTCAGAAAAGATAAACAAATATCTACATAGTAATAATAGGACTTCACATCGTAAGGATGCAGAAGATTTTGTTCAGTTAGGCAGCAGTAGGAGTCTCCTGAAGATGTTAATGGAACAGTAACAGTATAATGGGCAGATTTTGTAGTTAGAGCCTTTGAAGTGCACACTGTTAGGTCTTAGAGGCAATGGAGAACATACTGGGGAGAAGTGGTAGAGAAAGAATGAAAAAACTTGGACAGCATGACCAATTGAGAGGCAAGTATGGTAATAGTTCTATCTTATATTTAAAGAATTATACTCTAACAGATCAGGTAAAGAATTTAACTACCAATTAGACCTCTCATCTAACAAACAGTAGATTTATTCTTTCTAATTCACTGCATGGAACTTAGTAATGTCGTCGCACCTTCTAACATTTACCTGCTCTGGTATAATTTACTGTTTTATTGGGATCTTGCGCAAATATGTGAAAAATCACATTTATATCAGTAATCATTTTATATCAGTAGTAATGTTTGGCGGATGGAAAGTACCGTATATAAGTTAACTAAGACTCTACCTCCTCAACTTCTTTCCCCCCATTTCACTACAAAGCAATTGTAGTAATGAGATTCACATACATGAAATATTACACCGTTTGTCATTGTCGAGACAGTGAGAGAGACTAGGCAGTTAAAGGGGGTTTCCCCCCCCCCCCCCCAAGTAATATAGCAAAACATGCAGAGAAAAGAGACCAGAAAGTTGATACCTCTTGTGATGGTGGGAAAGAAAACCAACACTATCATTGGCATAATAAATTACCATCATTTATTGAACATTAAACCAACTGATAAGTTCTAATAACTATGAGAAATATGAAATTGATATCAAGTTAGAGCCCCCGCACACGAGCGTTCTTTGACGTGCGGCGAATGACGCATGACCATAAAATAGCATTAACTCTCGGGTTAGTGAGCACACGAGCGTCTCTTTAACGCTCGGCAACAGTCGGTTATTTCTGGACAGAGTGTGACTGCCGCATTACCAGTCAATTCTATACAATCTACGTGTGGGTGCGCACACGGACGGTTTGTTGCCGCATATTTCAATGATAATTGTGAGTAAATAGTAGAGATAGAAACATTTAGGAGTTCAATGAGGAAAAAAGAATCATTACTCAATTTTTATTACAATTGGAATCCAAAAATTTGAATAACTAGTTAAAGTAACATTACCTTAATTCGCAAATTTGCGGAAGGTCATGCTTTAGGCAGCATATATTATTGATTTATCACCTTGTTATTCGTATAACTCAAAAAGTATTCAACAAAATTAAATGAAACTTGGTGTGACGATTGGTCAAAGTTTAGGAACCGTTTATTAGATTTTGGGAGATAATGAATCAAAGATTAAGGTCAAGGTTGAGTGGTCAAGGTCATTTATAAGGTGTGGCGAAGGCATGCGCTCTACCGAGTACCCGTTCCAGTTACTATATAATTATATCTTATGCTATCGCAAATGAGAAAGAAACCGATACCTCGAAACTCAGTCTACCGAAAGACTGGGAGGATAGCAGTACTGAGGCTCCTTTCGGAAACTGTACATCATTACTGTGGAGATATAGCAGTACAGTGGCTCCAAATACAGAAACTGTACATCATTACTGTGGAGATATAGCAGTACTGAGGCTCTAAATACAGAAACTGTACATCATTACTGTGGAGATATAGCAGTTCTGTGGCTCCTTTAAGAAACTGTACATCATTACTGTGACCTTTTCCCTATTGGTTACTATTTAGTGTCTCTACAGTTCGTTTCTCTCTGCTCTAAGTCATCCTTAGCGTCATGAGGCCCCCATAAAAATTATCAATGAATATAACCAATTCCAGAGAAACAAATTCTTAACTTTGTACCAAAATAACTCTTCTGAGAGTTAGTTAAAAGAAAGTTTTAATTGGCTGTCGATGGTACAGCAGCTTCTGGCAGTTCATACCTCGAATAAAATGGATTCAGTCTGTTGGAAAGAGTTTCTCAGAGTAGAAGAATTGAGTGTGACGCATCCGTATTGAATTGCAAAAAAGTGACACTTTTTTGGCTTCATTGGAATGTTACTTTGGTAACTCATTCGATTATCAAAATTTATACCACATTTTTTGTGATATTTATTTATGTACAAAATAAAGTATCATCTAACAATTATAAAACTAATTTCTATTTTACTTCTAAGAAGTATTAAAAGTAAACTAGCAATATAATGAATACAAAGGACTTCCAGGTAGAGGTAATCGTCTCTTCTTTGGATAGTTATGTTTTAATGTGTAATATGCGAGAACAAAAGACAAGAACTTGTCCCAAACATGAGAACAAAAGACAAGAACTTGTCCCAAACATGAGAACAAAAGACAAGAACTTGTCCCAAACATGAGAACAAAAGACAAGAACTTGTCCCAAACATGAGAACAAAAGACAAGAACTTGTCCCAAACATGAGAACAAAAGACAAGAACTTGTCCCAAACATGAGAACAAAAGACAAGAACTTGTCCCAAACATGAGAACAAAAGACAAGAACTTGTCCCAAACATGAGAACAAAAGACAAGAACTTGTCCCAAACATGAGAACAAAAGACAAGAACTTGTCCCAAACATGAGAACAAAAGACAAGAACTTGTCCCAAACATGAGAACAAAAGACAAGAACTTGTCCCAAACATGAGAACAAAAGACAAGAACTTGTCCCAAACATGAGAACAAAAGACAAGAACTTGTCCCAAACATGAGAACAAAAGACAAGAACTTGTCCCAAACATGAGAACAAAAGACAAGAACTTGTCCCAAACATGAGAACAAAAGACAAGAACTTGTCCCAAACATGAGAACAAAAGACAAGAACTTGTCCCAAACATGAGAACAAAAGACAAGAACTTGTCCCAAACATGAGAACAAAAGACAAGAACTTGTCCCAAACATGAGAACAAAAGACAAGAACTTGTCCCAAACATGAGAACAAAAGACAAGAACTTGTCCCAAACATGAGAACAAAAGACAAGAACTTGTCCCAAACATGAGAACAAAAGACAAGAACTTGTCCCAAACATGAGAACAAAAGACAAGAACTTGTCCAAAACATGAAAACAAAAGACAAGAACTTGTCCCATACATGAGAACAAAAGACAAGAACTTGTCCCAAACATGAGAACAAAAGACAAGAACTTGTCCCAAACATGAGAACAAAAGACAAGAACTTGTCCCAAACATGAGAACAAAAGACAAGAACTTGTCCAAAACATGAAAACAAAAGACAAGAACTTGTCCCATACATGAGAACAAAAGACAAGAACTTGTCCCAAACATGAGAACAAAAGACAAGAACTTGTCCCAAACATGAGAACAAAAGACAAGAACTTGTCCCAAACATGAGAACAAAAGACAAGAACTTGTCCCAAACATGAGAACAAAACACAAGAACTTGTCCCAAACATGAGAACAAAAGACAAGAACTTGTCCCAAACATGAGAACAAAAGACAAGAACTTGTCCCAAACATGAAAACGAAAGACAAGAACTTGTCCCAAACATGAGAACAAAAGACAAGAACTTGTCCCAAACATGAGAACAAAACACAAGAACTTGTCCCAAACATGAGAACAAAACACAAGAACTTGTCCCAAACATGAGAACAAAACACAAGAACTTGTCCCAAACATGAAAACAAAAGACAAGAACTTGTCCCAAACATGTTTATATCTTCCTCTGCACGGGTTTGTTTCCATCGAATAGGAAAGGCATTCGCAAGAATAACTTAACATCAAAAGAAGTGAAGAAAATTACAAATGAAATTTCTTATTAAAATTACTGTTTAATTTAAAGAAATACCTACATTGTTGCATCATTCATTTACTGTTGTTTCTTACACAGACAGGTGAATTCTATAAACTGAAGTTCCTTGTAGGAAATATGTAAAATTCAAAACAAATCTTGCAGTCGCTTCATGAATCGTTTTTGTCACATTCTTCATTCTATGAATGGACCATGGGTCAAATAAGGTCAGAGAAAGTGACCGCGTGGTGCACATCAGTTCAAATAAGGTCACAGAAAATGACCGCGTGGTGCACATCAGTTCAAATAAGGTCACAGAAAATGACCGCGTGATGCACGTCAGGTCAAATAAGGTCAGAGGGGGTGACCGCGTGGTGCACGTGCCTCGGTGATTACCTCCAAATGACCACCCTATGGAGGTCAGAGCTAATGGGTCGCTAATGAAAAAAGAAGCCAAGGCTCACAATGTGGCACAGCAATGTGTTATTGATGGCATGCAGAGGGGAGGGTGTGCCATGTGTGGATAACCAGATGGGAAAGTATGGTGGGAAGATAGGAGATGGAGAGGGAGTTATGGTGGGGATAGATATAGGTGACCTCACAATCTTCTATGGCCCCACCATAACTATAATGTGGTATTCAATGGATTCTTTTTAGATTTTGAAAAGGTTTACTGTTGGCATTTACGAAAAAGTGTTTGCTGTAACTGGCGGGAACTAAGGTTAAACATAATCATTTAACTATCAATTAGCTAAATTAAGATAATAGCAAGTAGAATGGTTTCTTCGACCGTACCTATATGATAAAAAGTAAATACAAATTGAAATAGTCCATGGATGTAGATATTTTCCATTGTACAACTGCTGCATCGTAATTGTGTTACTCACTCAATGCGAAGTAGCGTGACATTTTGCCATAGCGCTGTTACTCCTCTAATAATTTATTCCATCCAAACATCACATTTCAATTACAGGAGGTTGGGATTGGTCCATCCCTCGTGGGAGAGGGGGACAGAGTCCCAAGTGAACGGTGTACCTAATACAGAGGGTGGGGAGTAACTATAGTGCTATATAGCAAGACGTTACACTATCATAACATGTGCCGTACTCGGAAAGTGTTTGTAGACGTAGAGAACCATTCTGATATTTAGAAATAATGATTGACTTTATTCAGTTAACACTCATTTCCCGAATAGTGTCTCTATTCAAGTGAACGAGTAGAGTGACGTTCATTCATCTCTTCGAACCACTGCACTTAAATAAAAAAATCTTCTGCTTAATTTTTTATAAAATTGATATTAAAGATAGATACTAACAATAACAATACTAACAACTAACAAATATTGACGACATTGCAAAAATAAATTTCCATGTTATCAATTTAAAGTTATACTCCATTGCAGTTCAAACCATATATATAGCTACACAGTCTTAACAGCACATTTCTAGGATGTAATTACATCAAAAACTATTGAGGATATTGCCAAGACAAATTGCTATACACTTAATTCTAAGTTCTCTCTCATTGCAGTTTAAACCACAGCTCTGTATTCTTGACAGCACATCCCACTGTTTGGTAATATCAGACCCTGTCCCAGGGGGTTGCGACTCATTGCCAAGAACACTTGAGAGTAATATGGGCCTTAGGTGAGGGGGGGGGGGAATCTCCATGGGAATAATACTCAGATTAATTACCCCCGCACCCCCCCCCCCTCTTCTCATTTTTCTTAAGGATAATACATCCCAGAAGAAAATATTATTGTTCACAGAACTTCTACCACTGACGATGTTAGAAGAATGTCATGTTAGAGGTAGTGAAGAGATGATTTCATGAGCCCAGTGTCCGACGATAGACTTAACAGATATTCTCAATTTATGATAAATAACTATTAAGTTTTCATTTATTTTGTTATCGTAGACAAAAGGTCTTCTTATCACTGATTAAAATTACAGATCGGAAGCTACTCCAGGCGATGGTAATTTGTGACTGGGTTGTCACGGCTCTGAGCGTTTGGATCCTATTTCAGTGAATGAGAGGCAATGCACGACACAGGGACAACATTTCACAACTTAGGTAGTTTCTAAGTATAACCTAATAGACGGAAAATAGGACGTACAAAAGAAAATGGAGAAAAGAGACCTGATTGAATAGTTTATAGGGGATAGAATTATAGAATAATTATAGTCTGTCAGAAAAAGTATATTCTATAATCAGTAATTTATGAATAACAATTTTATTGGTACTAAATATTATATAATTTGCCTTTTCCTTCACAATACCAAACATTTGTCCATTACTTCATATGTAACACCGATACAATTCCTCTCTTTACTGACATATAAATCAATCAATCTATTTACTGTCACCAAACAGTCATGACTACCTTATCTAATTATTCCATCTGGTCCCAAATCTCTTTTAGACATGAGGATTGAATGCCTTTAGCAGGCTTATCTTAAGTCCACTCTATGCTGGCATATAAAACGCCGCGATTTCACCGCCCTGTTTACGTCCTTTCAATTAATCATGGTTAAATGAATGGAAAAAAACTTAGCATTCTATATTAGCGTTTTTACCGCCTTACGTTCTTTTAACGGTTATTAATTGAAGATGCTTAAACTGGGAGGTGAAGAGGCGGCGTATAGAAAGGGCCTTAGGCCTGTGAAATCACTGGGTGTAATTCAAACTGGTAATTAAAGCATTTAATTCACCCATTACGTCTGTAGAATGAGGGGCAAAGTTTTAATTAATCTCCTCCCAGTGACGTGATATCAGTGTACATCTCCCGTGAGAACAAATGCCGTGAAAAGACAGTCGCAAACACTCCTGTTACTGACGTGAGAGACTAACTGACACGTGACCGGGGTGACACAAGTGAGGGAGTGAAAATAACACCACAACCTTTCTGAAGACGTTAGAGAGAGTGGTGAAGGTGAACTGCAAAGTGCTAGCGTGAAGAAATGGTGTAGATAGTACACGAGAGAGAATGGTATAGATAGTACACGAGAGAGAATGGTATAGATAGTACACGAGAGAGAATGGTATAGATAGTATCTAAGAGATAAAGTATCTAAGAGATAAAGTATCTAAGAGATAAAGTATCTAAGAGATAAAGTATCTAAGAGGTAAAGTATCTAAGAGATAAAGTATCTAAGAGGTAAAGTATCTAAGAGGTAAAGTATCTAAGAGGTAAAGTATCTAAGAGGTAAAGTATCTAAGAGGTAAAGTATCTAAGAGATAAAGTATCTAAGAGGTAAAGTATCTAAGAGATAAAGTATCTAAGAGGTAAAGTATCTAAGAGGTAAAGTATCTAAGAGGTAAAGTATCTAAGAGGTAAAGTATCTAAGAGGTAAAGTATCGTATCTAAGAGGTAAAGTATCTAAGAGGGCTACATACGATGATTTAGAGACTCAGTAAGCGAATTATATGGAAAATACGGACCTGAATATAGAGTTTTTACATACAAATGGTAATTTTAGACCAGGGATATTTCTCGCAAATGTAATATTTGCCTATACTAACATACATAATTGTATACTTATCAAGAGTTATTCATCCTCATCATTGAGTATAAATAACTTATTGGTGCATGAGTACCCAAATATGAAGATTTACAATATTTTATTTTATCTAATCATGTACACCAATTATATGGTTCCGAATATTGATCTCAATAAATTATTGATTGCACAATAATAATACTTTCCTACGTACCAATGCAAGACAATAAAAATGGTAGATGGCAGGAATTTTCAATATGATTCTTTTTCTATTCAGGAATGGGAGCCACATCGATTGGTAGCGAATTCCAGTACAGGAATTCGACGAACTTGTTCCTGAAGAGCAAATGCTTCGAATAATACTTGTTCTGATATTTTAATAGGAATTAATAATAGCGAAGTTTTTCACTCTGAAAACTGACTTATTTAGGTAACTCTGTTGTAATGAAATAATAAGGTATTGAATCTATAATAACGGCTCAAACAATAATTTCTTGAGGCGGAATTGTGTTGGATTTTTTATACGAGTTATTTATTAAGTGTATGAAAGGTATTAAATAGTGAATATGACATATGATGATTTGGAAGCAGTTTATCATACTACTAGTGTAGTTTCCCGTTAAATACAACAGACAATCATCAAGATCAATTTATTAGAATTTTTTAAGTAATTCAAATAGAATCGAATTTTCTATCCATAGAAAATTTTCTATTCTTCTAATTTATTGATGTGAATTGTAATAAATATACCCAGTAAATCAAGAAGCTGAACTCATCACCATCACTCTCCCCTGAAGGGGGAGAGCATGGCCTCATGCAGGGTGTACCGCTATGCGAAATGTGCACAATTTCGAGGGGAGAATTCAATAACATGGGCCTGTTTGCTGTCCCGAGAAGCAACCCCCGGGGGAGAGCAGGATTACACGCGTCAACTTACGGTGAAAGGACCGTAAGACATGAAGATTTATCACCTACCTATATTTGACTTGCCTAATTTATTACAGTCCTATATTTTAGATTGGCATAATTAGAATACCTAGATTTTAGATTGGCATTATTTAAGTAACTAGATTTTAGATTGGCATAATTAGAATAACTAGATTTTAGATTGGCATTATTTAAGTAACTAGATTTTAGATTGGCATAATTAGAATAACTAGATTTTACATTGGCATTATTTAAGTAACTAGATTTTAGATTGGCATAATTAGAATAACTAGATTTTAGATTGGCATTATTTAAGTAACTAGATTTTAGATTGGCATAATTAGAATAACTAGATTTTAGATTGGCATTATTTAAGTAACTAGATTTTAGATTGGCATTATTAGAATAACTAGATTTTAGATTGGCATAATTTGAATAACTAGATTTTAGATTGGCATTATTTAAGTAACTAGATTTTAGATTGGCATAATTAGAATAACTAGATTTTAGATTGGCATTATTTAAGTAACTAGATTTTAGATTGGCATAATTAGAATAACTAGATTTTAGATTGGCATTATTTAAGTAACTAGATTTTAGATTGGCATAATTAGAATAACTAGATTTTAGATTGGCATAATTTGAATAACTAGATTTTAGATTGACATTATTAGAATAACTAGATTTTAGATTGGCATTATCTAAATAACTAAATATTAGATTGGCATTATTAGAATAACTAGATTAACTCTCAGTAGGTTTGCTCTGAGCGAAAATTTAATTGTATGATCATTGACGTAAGCAATCACACAATAACAAATTATTATGGAAATTTCTCCTAATTAAGTCTCTGTACATCTTGGCAGCTCTTATTATTATAACTTTAGCTATGAATTAATTATTCAGTTTATATTTTGAAAAAAAAGAGGACACTAGACTTCTAAGACGTAGGAAATTTACGTTCCAAATAGCTTCTTTTGAGGAACGTTCCTTGAATGGTTCTGTGGCAACTGCAGAGTTGCCAGATCTCAAGTCAAGATAATGCCACGGTTTTCCAATACCTTGAACATACTTTAAATTCGCTCTAAGGCTCCGCAACGGACTTCAGACGACCCACAGAATAATATTCAAACTGCCCCAAAAAGTTTCGGCTCGATTCTTCAGTGGCAGGTAGTGCGTAAAATCTCCCATATTCAACCATTCAGAAAATTTGAAAAGTTTCTCCGCATCGCAAGAATAACAATCGAGAGTTGGTTGCATAGTTTGGATGCACTTATTGATGAGCTTTTAAAGCTCGAATGAAAGAAAAAGAACAAAGCTAAAACAGAAAAATTAAGACTTTTCTTATTTTCATTGAGCAAATGACTGTGTCGAAAATATTAATATACTATTTAATATTATCAAGATAGCAATCATTACAATAAATTACAGATTATGGAGTAGAATTTCCTTCTAGTAATGTTCTTCAAAGAATTCATTTCCACCGTTCAGTTCACAACATTAGAATAAGGACAAGGCCTGGAATCCAAGAGAGAAAAGTGTATCCCCAAGAAGAGTGTTTCAGGTAATGGGGAGAAGGCCATAGTGCTTCGAGGTTTCTTTTATTGAACCCAAAGGACCCACTTTATATGATCAGAAGCATCAACATAAGAAGATTGGAAAGCAAAACAGAAATGATGAGTATTGGATTGCCGAATTCGGTAGAGTATAAAAAGATATTTGAGGTTTGAAATTTGTTCATACAGAATCCCTATAGACCCTCAATCTTACATACTGTTGCCTCTCACTGTAGGTACTACGACATATATTATTTACTGTATCGTACTTTTTGAGACTGTAAGCTTTTCATCAACTGAAAGAACTACAACAGTTCAAACCACTATCATCTAAGCTCTAATTACCAATATAAAGGCACTTGTATTAGGTTTCTAAAAGCAGAGGGGGGGGGGGGCTATTTCCTGGATTTACATATTCATATTGACCCTTTAGTACATCCATAGCTACATAAGGCGTAACTGTCAGTAATTATAAATGTTAGAGGTACAGTCGGCTGCAGTTGTAGCGTACGGGAAAGCCAATGTGGGACTACACATTGAGAGTGAGAGTCAAAAGCAATTCTAGTAAAGGGGGGTGGGGGGTACTTATAAAAGTGCGATTTATGTTACACTCACATAGGGTGTGGAGTACTGCAATGAATGTTCATGCAAATTGCTTGGGGATAATAAAAAGAAGATAGTTTTTATGACTTTGATGAGTTACGTGTTTTGTTTGTAGAACTTGCTGCTAAGTAGTTATGAAGTATGATTGGTTGTTAATGTGAATGAACGGGAGAATTATTGATCCTACCTGTGACCTATCACTTTCCTTATAAGTATTTTGAGTGTTCATCTCATATGTGCATTATAGTTCCTAGCTACCACTCCAATTCATCTCGAGGCAAGCACACAATATTCATTAGCAAGAGGTAAGTTACTGCACAGTTGTTCATTCATTCGTCTTTACTTTCATTCATTTAACTTTAGAATACAGTGACACAATAAACAGAAACATCTATAAGATAAGTTACCAGTCGTTAGATAGCAAGATAGTTTGATATTTTTAAAAGTATTCAGTTCACCAGGTGCATTTAGTTTCACTAGTTGTATTCAGTTCACCAGGTGCATTTAGTTTCACTAGTTGTATCTAGTTCACCAGGTGCATTTCAGGGACTACTTTCTGCACTCCCACCCAATGAGAGTTAATTCCCTAAAATCTGAGGTGCGTTTAGTCACTGGAGTCAGTTTTAGAACTCTGAACTCTTCTCTAATTTGTCTCTGTTAGCGCAGTTGAAAACTAAAACATTCAGAGTCTAAGGGTGTCTCAGTGGACAACAAACAGGAAAATGTGAGCAAACATTCAGAGTCTAAGGGTGTCTCAGTGGACAACAAACAGGAAAATGTGAGCAAACATTTAGAGTCTAAGGGTGTCTCAGTGGACAACAAACAGGAAAATGTGAGCAAACATTCAGAGTCTAAGGGTGTCTCAGTGGACAACAAACAGGAAAATGTGAGTAAACATTCAGAGTCTAAGGGTGTCTCAGTGGACAACAAACAGGAAAATGTGAGCAAACATTCAGAGTCTAAGGGAGTCTCAGTGGACAACAAACAGAGAAATGTGAGCAAACATTCAGAGTCTAAGGGTGTCTCAGTGGACAACAAACAGGAAAATGTGAGCAAACATTCAGAGTCTAAGGGTGTCTCAGTGGACAACAAACAGGAAAATGTGAGCAAACATTCAGAGTCTAAGGGTGTCTCAGTGGACAACAAACAGGAAAATGTGAGCTAACATTCAGAGTCTAAGGGTATCTCAGTGGACAACAAACAGGAAAATGTGAGCAAACATTCAGAGTCTAAGGGTGTCTCAGTGGACAACAAACAGGAAAATGTGAGCTTCTTCTCGGTGTAAATTTGGTGTTTGTTCAATGATTTATTTACTTGGATGTGGATAATTTTCTTGAGTCTTTTTATAACTAATCAACTTTTAGAAGTTATAAGATAATTATCCTGTTAATATTTAGAGGTGGAATGAAACAAAGTCTCTCATATAAAATCAAAACAAATTATCCCGTTTGTTATATTCCTAATTTGACTGTTAGTTCTGTTTGAGTTACTCAGACATTGCAGAGTTATATTAAAATAAATTTCCTACCTCTGATATATTTGAAATATAACAACTTTATCTAAATACCTAACCAAAAGGAGACATACCAAAGCACAAATATTGCACTGAAATAAATTGAAACGTGACAGTTTGTCTTTGCGTTGGTAAGTTACATCTGAGTAACGTACAGGGTTAGTTATTAATTCAGTTAAAAGGGGTGACCGAAAATTGAAATATCAAGTTCTGACTAACCTCAATTATTCAGAAGTTGCAAACTTACGATTACCACGGCAATCTGATAAGTGTCTTGTAATGCCGATTGCAAGAAATAGATCAAAACTTTTTTGGCAATACGTGTAGTATTTATAGTACGAATTCACTGCTTGTCGAAAGATCAAGCAACCAAGCAATCATTCGGTAGAGTGCAACTAGGGGGAAAACACATCGATAACCGAGAGTCTCTTTCCACTTGAGTACAAACCCAAAAATTTACATTCCAAACAGTGAGAAGAAGTGGAGGGGAAAATATTGCAGGTTCCTCAGGAGTTCCGGACAGATATACGACCGTGAGTGAGTCTCAGAGGAGAAAAATGGAGCTTCACTCCAATCATTTGTTTGCTGAAGGATATATTTTGCATGCGACATCAGGGAATGGAATGCAGAGAATTGAAGACGAAAAAACCTCCTTCCGTAAACTATTGGGACTGCAGAGTTTATTTTCGGAGGGATTACAGTTGCTTCGGCCAAAAACTCTGAATCAAGATGGAGCAACAAAATGAGATTGAGTTTGAATGGAAGATTCAACAGAACAATGTAGGAATACAGAAAAAGCCGTTTTATCCTGTAGTATTTCTGTACCTTCTCCGGACTATAGCCGGAGATTAAAAGAAGTTTGCATCTCCCCTCTGCAGAGTATCGAGTTGATCACTGCATCTAAATTCTAAAAATATAGACAGTAAAAACAAGAAAAGGAGAGAAATACAGTAGAGTGCACCGAGAATAAATACATGAATGTAAAGGAGACGCTGTTTTGAGGGAGTTGGAAATATGTTGGTTTTACTAAGATATGTTTCGGAAATATATCTAGTTACTGCAATAAAACTTATTTGGTTTCACTTTGAGTTTGTAACCAGGTCTAATTGTATTAGATGCAATTATTACTGAAAAAATAACACAGAATAATCTTTTATCAATCTTCATAACTAGACTTGTTATTTATACTGTTGAAATTAAATTAATATTAGCGAATTAAGTGCTTATTTCACAGTACTGTCCAGACAGATTAATAATTACTTTCGTAATCATTAAATTGTAATAATATAATTAATTCCATGCATTCAATTCATCACATTAGTTTTTTTTTTAATAAACAAAAAGTTGTTGAACTTTTCAGAGATCAAATCATCAATTTCCAGTTTCCATTAATTTAATTGGCAGAAGAGCTCTACAGATCACAGAACAAACAACCCGAATACCTTCGGAAAACATTGAGCCAATCTGATGAAAGCGGATCGACTCTCTACTTCAATCTGCGATAGAAAGGACTGATAGTGCGTATACTTAAATCGATGAGAATGCTAAGCTATTAGGACTTTAGTTCTAGGAAAGTGGCTGCTATCATAGTTCACGAACCATTCTTAGTAGCTTTTAATGAAATAAACTCCCAAGTACCTGTTCAATTAGTCAGAAGTCTCATAACTGTTTAACGATGACCATCATTCCTAAGGTTATGCGAGCAAATTCAATCTGGAGGAGCACTAACGGACTTACTTCTCTTCACCTTACGAGCCAAAAAGTGATAGAGAAGATGAAATGGTTCATAAAAACACAGAGAATTACCTCTCAGATTGGCAAAATTAGCCTCAAACCCATCTGTCCAGAATGGATCTAAATGGTGGTGGTATCTTTCATTATTGGCAAGTATAGATGGAAACATGGATGGGAGATACTTTTTGGAATATTTAGATTGCAATTGTAGAAAGCAGAGTGCAGTTGGGGTGATTCATCGCACTTTTCGGAAAAATCCTTATTAACTACGAACATGTTGTGCACGAGACAAAAGGTATGTCCATCAAACACAGAGATATATTTTCACTTGTTCATACAGTAGAGCAAATTTCAGAACGATTGGTCAACTTTGTCGTAGTAATTACTAGCCGGAAAATATGCGGGGCATTTTCGCTTTCATAGAATGTAAGGTTTTGTTTATGTTTCAGTATAAAGCCGTAGAATTTTCGTAAGAAAAGCTACGAGTTTCCAAATGGACCCCCTCACCCCACACTGTTTTTTCTCTACAATCTTTATTTCAACATACCCTGGAATATTTAAAAACACATAGAAGGTAGAACTTATTCATTCCACTCATTGAATAACGCGTGCTCTATGTTCACTCGAGAACAATAATACCAATGGAAAGAACGTGTAAAAGCTCTGACAAATGAATACAATAACAGTTGCAGCAACTCTCCATTGTTCCAGTTATTACACAATGAACAAAAGCTTCACCAGCCACAGACTGTAATTCGGATCTTGGAGAGAAAAATAACACTAAATTTGCATTGAAAATCATAAACCCATTGGGACTTTACTTCAATTTGGACTGAGGAAGATTCTGGAGAGAAAAATGAAGTCGGTTGGCATGGCGACTGACTCAGAAGTTGATTGCGGGGTTTAAAATAACACAGTGTTGTGGAGGAGAGCATTTTCTATCACTTTATTTTGTTTATTATTTCATATATATTGTAACAAAAAGATAATTGAAGTCATTGGATAAGAGTATTGCAACTCGGGGTAAAATTCTAGTTATTGGAAAGTTCCGAATACTTTTCTGTTACTTCTATTTCAATGAGACTTTTTTTCCCATGTATCGTGGATGCAGAATTGGACTTAAATTTATAGAAAACAGACTTTTTAAAATAAGAGTGAAAGTCCTGAGTTATGAAGTATTGGTCACTTCATATCTCAGGGGCACTGATAGTTTTCTATGATTAAAATCTTCAAAAAACTATGATTTTTGAGTAATAACTAAGACAAAATTCAGGTCGTATATCGTTTTCTATAATTTAAACATAGAAACTACTTCATAACTCAGGTCCTTAATTCCTCTAGTGCTCCTTAACGCAGAACTTCATAACTCAGGAGTTTCACTGTATGTTGATGGGTAAAATTCAGCACAATTTGAAATAATTGCTTTAAATAAATGATCTCTAAATGTGACCGATAAATGTGAATCAGGGATCGTGCCGCCCCCATACCAATCTGCCAGGTCATTAAACAACCATGAAGTGTGCAGTACAACAAACTTGCGGATAGAATAAACTACACTACGCTCACATATGTTAAGATTTATGTACTATAATATATATGTTTCATTAAAATAGAAGGTGACAGTAGGAGACTACCTCCCAATGAATGTCTTCACTTATCGATACCTTCTGTTATACGAACAGAAGGGGCGAGAGAAAAAGAAATAACTCAGAAATAGTATAGTCAGTTGCCCCGATACAATGAAAAAATCATAATTTAGAATAAGAAGTTGAAATTAGAAGTTGCGGGAGGATAATGGGAAATAAATATTATTTATAAGTGAATTTAAATGCCAAACGATTTGATGACTGGAAACGTTCAATGTGCATGGACCGTACCTCCTATTTGAAATTAATTTCTAAACACTCAAATTCTATCACTAAGGTAATCATAAAATACTTTACTAAATTCTATCTTCAATAATTTCTATTCACCAAATATGAAGAGCTTAGTCACCACCACAGAGCAGACAGGATGTGTACTATTGTGTTCGTAACATCTAACAGAGAAGCTCTTGGTGAAATGATACGCAGGTTCAAATTCGCTCTCAAGATCTGACTCAGCAGAGCTCTTCAGTTCGTTTTATTAGGAAACCTGGTTAGAGAGACTTAATTATTATTATAGAGTTAAAGTGTTCGAAATTAATATCTTAGATTGATTTTATAAAATTGTTATATCATAAACTGTTCATGCCCTGGCGTTAATTATAGAAATGATAATAAGGATATAAAAAAAAGCTAAAAGTTCGTTCGGACAAAAGAAAAATACATTCATTTTCAAAATTCAAATCAATATGTACAAACAATTGTTATATATTTATTCATATATAGTGATTGCTTGTATATATATAATAATTACATATAAATACTATATTTATATATGTAGTTATAGCATACATATCTGTAACATAGTTATACCATTTAAATATTTTAATCCATCTCACCCGCGTAAGTTATGGCATAAGCAGCTTAAACTGAAAACAACCAGATTAATCAAAGTTGTTCCTAAAGTATTTCCAATACAAGGGTAAATAAAAGCGAGACATGTCCCATTCTTATTAGATTGTCATAAGTGTGAGTTGTAATAAGACCGGAGTATGCTAGTACATCCATTTTACGAACTAATTGATATTAGAGTTGCAAACTGCAGCGCCTTCTCTTGCATTCGAGTTTCGAATATTAGGGTCCACAGACCCGTAAAGGCAACACTTCGTCAAACTTTAAATTAAATACGGAGAGGGGGAAGGAATTGGCCTACCGTGTACATTATTATATACTATACACAGAAACTAACAATGCATATGTGATAAGCAAGTATAATACATTCTATATGGATATATAAACATAAAAACTAACAGTTTATGTTTGAGGGTAGTTGGTCGGAATATTTTATTGTCACCTCCACCAAAGCAAACAAGAGAATCGATAATTTCTTTTGAAGGGAAAACAATTCACAAACCATAATAATAACAAATTTTCACTGGATTATAAATTTAAAATATAGCTTATAGTAAACATTTTGCATTAGTGTTTATAATGAAATCAGAATAACAAAGTATCAACGTAAGAATATAATAACGTCCTTTATAACTTTTCTCTCCCCCATCAATAATTACCAGAAAATTACGGTTTCCATAAATTCCGGTGAATTTATCCGGAGTCAATAAATCACTTCGTTGTTAATTTCTAACTCATTCTTGAAATTTTAAATCTTTACTTTGAGTTAGTGTAAGTATTTGGCCGCAAGGAATCCTTTTCGGGTCTCTAATGGTTTCAAGTTTCAAAGTTTTTTAGTTTCTTACTTCGCAAACAAAAATAGAACTCCACGCAACAAAATTTAAGACAATTTTGCGCTGCAATTAGCCACACAATTGTTTCACCAGAGAAATTTTTCTTCTGAAGTTTCTATCAAATTTTAAATGGTGTATTTGCGATGAAATTGTTCCTCTTCAATTCGAATGGAGAACGTATTACAATATTTATAAACTGTCATATCTCCTTCAATCTTCAAACGGTGAGTACTTCTAAAATTATCTTCAATATTTCGATAGATATTACGATCAAAAAACTCATCTCCGAAAAACAATCCATAGATTCTGATGCATCTTATCCTAAATAATTAATGTTCATCGTTACTATAAAATATGAAAGTTTTAACTACCATTTCCCGATGCAAAAATGATTTTTTTCAACGAATATTAGTTTGGATAAAATTTAAGAATTTCGTCTTAGCAGTCTGTTTCGGAACCAAGGGCTATATCACTGACGTCACAAAGAAATAAATAAAAGAGACTGGGTGCAGTCGTTAGATAGAAAAGTAGATCAATATAATTAATTTAGTGATTAGTGAGTTAGCCAAATAAGAAAAACTTTACATCGATTCACTAAATTCCCTTCATTCCACAAGAATCTTCCAATGAGAATTATAATGATATAGCATCTAATAATAATTTGCTAGAAGTTCATTGAAAAGTTGTTTCGTTATTGATAATATTGTTTGGTATTTTCTGCAGCGGACAGAATTAAAGTTGGTGTAACGCGCCATCTGGTGGTGAATGGCGCAGTTAGAGTGACGCAGACAGCTGTTGTGAAGTTGAGGAAGAGAAAACAATAATAACTATTGTACTGTTCACTTGTTTGGTATAGTAAAGCAGAATATAGAATGGTGCGAGAATAAGACCATGTTTAGTTTTGACAGGATGTAAGTTTTGGAGTTTTATCAACAGTTTTATATCACTATTCAAACATGATGGAAACTAAGTTTGAACTAGAAAAATAAATAATAAACTCGGTCACACCGCACTAAGTTTGTTTGGGACATTCTTTGAGTGGTAAAAAAATCATCCCAATCGTTACTGTTCACGAAAAGTTGGTCCCTGTTAAGACAACGTCTTATACGATCGTCACCTTTCATGCTCCGTCCAACCGCTCAAAGAAAATTTAAACAGTACAAAATAATGTCTGCAATGAGGAGTGAGCCATAGTGGTGCACAGATAAATCCGGCGTTTATATAGCGTTGGGTTAACGGTAGTGAGAGACAACGAGAATTGGTTTAGTGGTATGCGCTTGTGCGACCTCCATAACAACTCCAGATCAAATTCATAGCTGCAATAGATCGCTTTTTCTAGCAATTTCGTGTAAACGCGCAAACGGTCCACGCCCCATTAAAGTTTTTGCCTCGTTTAATATACGCACGGGAAAGCTGGTGAAGCAGCAAAATGATCCTGTGTTCAAGACTTATGCGTTAGCTTAGCGGACTAAACGTCCATGAGCATGCGTCTAGCCGTGGCAATTTTGCTTGGGCGTTGTTGGAGCGGTGGTGAACTTTATCGGAATGGAAAATACTGCTCGATCCTCACCGCTTTGTTTAGTAAAAAACTGAAAGCCGTAAAACCAAATTTAAACCTTTTCCGATCCTATGTTTCGTTGCGTACGAACGCTCGTGTCACCGGTAAACCTACGCTCGCTACCGTCAAACTAACGCGATAACAAAGCCAGGTTTAAGGTGCATCACTTTGGCAACAGTCGCATTTTCGATTTTTCCATCTTTTGGTCCATCCGCCTCACCGTTAAAGGACAATAAAATATATATTGAATGGAGTATAAATCTGCGACAACGCCATCTAACGGTACTGACTGATCCATTTAACCCTCATTTATCAGCATTTTCCTTGTTTCAAAATGTATTTTTCATAGAAAAGTGTCCAAGTATATTAATTTATGCTGTGAAATGAGAAGGTGCAAAGTTTCACCATGTCACAGTGTTACTGAAATCTGTGCACCACTTACCTGATTATTTTTACCTCATCTCTTCAGTTGTCTTTAATTACACTCATATTTAATGAATACAGCCGCTCTACACCTTCGTTATCTGCTCTAGTGGCCCCAGCCCGCGAAGTTAGATATAGAAAATAGATATTCGTTAACCCTTTACTGTCTGTATGTAATATTCATAATAGAACAGTCTGTTTAATTAAATGAATATTAATTATTATTCTTAATTTATGGATTAAAACAAGAGTTTAACTTGTTTAGAGACTAATTAAAGTGAGACCCCTTGGCAATGAAGTTCAGTAACTAGGCAGCTAATCAGAAAGTTGGAGAGGATAATTTAGAGTGATGTCTGTCCAACAGACAAACCTAATGGCCCCTTGTGCTAATTTACCTGCAGAAGTTGCCAAGGTACCTAGGGAGGAGTTAGTAAACATTCAGCAACTAACTGTGAACTCCTACAAGATCTCCTGAAGGAGTTAGTAAACATTCAGCAACTAACTGTGAACTTCTACAAGATCTCCTGAAGGAGCTAGTAAACATTCAGCAACTAACTGAGAACTCCTACAAGATCTCCTGAAGGAGTTAGAAAACATTCAGCAACTAACTGTGAACTTCTACAAGATCTCCTGAAGGAGTTAGTAAACATTCAGCAACTAACTGTGAACTTCTACAAGATCTCCTGAAGGAGTTAGTAAACATTCAGCAACTAACTGAGAACTCCTACAAGATCTCCTGAAGGAGCTAGTAAACATTCAGCAACTAACTGTGAACTTCTACAAGATCTCCTGAAGGAGTTAGTAAACATTCAGCAACTAACTGAGAACTCCTACAAGATCTCCTGAAGGAGTTAGAAAACATTCAGCAACTAACTGTGAACTTCTACAAGATCTCCTGAAGGAGCTAGTAAACATTCAGCAACTAACTGAGAACTCCTACAAGATCTCCTGAAGGAGTTAGAAAACATTCAGCAACTAACTGTGAACTCCTACAAGATCTCCTGAAGGAGCTAGTAAACATTCAGCAACTAACTGTGAACTCCTACAAGATCTCCTGAAGTTACCACTTGACTTTCAAGGAGAATCTTCATCTTGACGGACAGCTTCCCTCAGTTATAGAAGCTGATGGATAAACTTAGACTGACGCGTGACATGAGTTCATAGTTGTGACTCAGTTGCCATGAGATCATAGTTGTGACTCAGTTGCCATGAGTTCATAGTTGTGACTCAGTTGCCATGAGTTCATAGTTGTGACTCAGTTGCCATGAGTTCATAGTTGTGACTCAGTTGACATGAGTTCATAGTTGTGACTCAGTTGACATGAGTTCATAGTTATGACTCAGTTGCCATGAGATCATAGTTGTGACTCAGTTGCCATGAGTTCATAGTTGTGACTCAGTTGCCATGAGATCATAGTTGTGACTCAGTTGCCATGAGTTCATAGTTGTGACTCAGTTGTCATGGGTTCATAGTTGTGACTCAGTTGACATGAGTTCATAGTTGTGACTCAGTTGCCATGAGTTCATAGTTGTGACTCAGTTGCCATGAGTTCATAGTTGTGACTCAGTTGCCATGAGTTCATAGTTGTGACTCAGTTGCCATGAGTTCATAGTTGTGACTCAGTTGCCATGAGTTCATAGTTGTGACTCAGTTGCCATGAGTTCATAGTTGTGACTCAGTTGCCATGAGTTCATAGTTGTGACTCAGTTGCCATGAGTTCATAGTTGTGACTCAGCTTATAGCAACGTATGTTAAAAAGATCTTTGAACTCTATCGCTACTGTCAAATCTTTTTTCTGATCATGTACAAAGAATATCCTGTGATTTAATAAAAAGCAATCTATTTCAATTTAATTTGAATGCTACATATAAAACAATTGTGATAACATTATAATGAACTAAAAAGAAATGAAAAAAATAGAAGGCATTCGATTTATTAAACCCTATCGAAAAATCCTTACTAAATTTATCTACCTGATATTTTACACTTATTTATTGATATATTCTAATTAAAATGTAACAAGTAGCACTTATAACATGGAACATAAATACAAGGGACTAAAAGAAGCAGTCACACAGGAAAGTGGCTGCATCAACTCATAGCACCATAGAGTATAACAAGCTACAGTTCACACATTCATCTACCCAGTGCCTTTAGTTTCAATACCAATTAGCCATGCAATCATTTCCATCGTAAACCAAACACAATAGCGGCACACCAACTTTAAACACATACAAATAATAGGCATTGTCCTCTCTTCCTATCTGTACATTGGGTAGCGAAATCTACGCGTGTGTAGAGATTATCTTTTGGGATGTATTCAATTAACGAGGATACATCCATTGTAATTAATATCGATAGAATGAATTGCTATTGTTCTACGGTATCAATTAGAGGGGTTTGGTGCAGATTTATTTTGGTCAGAATTCACTAACGATTTTTAATCATTGCAATATAAAATAAATCATAATTGGTATAATTGGAGAGGTGGAACTTTCAGTCTTCTGCACATTGTACAGGTTAGCCTTGATTGAGTATTGGAATGAATGAGAATGGTATAACTTGATCCACAACATTATATATCTTCTAATATTTTATTAGGTTGCATAGAAAATGTTTGAAAAGTCCGATAATAGTACAAAAATCAAATAATTCAGCTTTCATGAAAAAATATCTATACATTTAACCAGGGAACATATTTCAGTTAAAGAGTTAGTCAAAATCAAACAATTACCAAATTGATTCTAAATCGATTCAGAATATTTAATTATGTAATATTTGAATGCTCGTTTATTTTGAAAAGGTTTCTATAAAAATATATAATAAAATTAGCGACACCTAGCGGAAGCATTTGCATTCATTAGTATGAACGTGAGAAGTTTGTTGTTTTCATAATAATTTATGTTTGAAGTAATCAAGATTTGTTTGCGTCAAAATGGTGAAAAGATTCAAGAGAAGAAGACATTGTTTTAAAAATAAAGCCATCTCTTCACTTGAGCTAGTATCTAGGTAGAAACTTAACTCAGGTGGTCTGTTTACAAGATGCGCCACTGATTGTGGCGCCATCTACCGTTAGCATTTGGTAAGAAATTAATTATATATAAAATGATATATTTCCATCATTAGATTTTACTGAACATTAAAATTCAACACGAATATTTTATTCTTGCTAAGCAATCGTTTGGTATTAAAATTGTTAAAACATAAAATGACTGAACTGCCCCTTTAAATACGTTAAATTCAACCGTAATTCTACTAGTGAAAATAAATTTCTAAAGTGACGTGACAGATGTCCAATACTGATGCACTAGTTATATCTTTTTGTGACTGTTGATATGCAAATACCTAATTGATTAGTTACCATCACTCGCCTCGTTAACACGATGTTATATGTTTTTTAATGTTTGAAATGACAGCACGAAAAGAGTTAGCCTAAACTCTGGTTTGGTTCTATTTTTATTGGTTTTGGGACTAGAACTTCAAAGATACACTCAGTGGCTATATTGTCATACTAATAATGTGAAATTAATTAGAATTTAATATATATTATTTTTCACATAGTACTGTGAATGAAATTTTTGACTTTCATAGGCTCCCCCTTCACACTTGCGTTTCTTAACGCCGCGTTAGAAATACTGCTCATGGTAAAAAGTTAAGCTGCAATTGATTTTAACGGTGCCTTTCACACTTGCGTTATTTTCTTTCACCAGCATTTTTCTAACGCAAGTAATATTTCATCAAATTGCAGATTTTCACAGATTTCGTATTTGTTTCCTCACAGTGTGAGTCGCATGACATAATTTCCTAATTATTCAATGAAATTTATTCAAATATAGCAAAACAATATCTAGAAATATAACTAATAAGCCCATCAAATGTTTTGAAATCGGAGAAAAAAATTAATCTTGTACATTTACATTTACTATAATTGTAGATAACCATTTCTCAGCGGAAAGACTCTAGCAATTTGTAAAGCATGGAAAAGTGCTTGCAATTCGATACCTCTAACACGATTCCTAAGAATTCATGTCATGTAACATTGAAAAGGCAATATGCCAAATGGTGGAAATATTTCACAAAATGGAACTATTCTTCGCTACAAAAAGCGAATATTGTTTTCCTTTACAATTTTAAGGCTTTCTTTTTTTAATATAAAGTCAATTTGTAGGATTAATTTATCGAAAAAGTCTATAGAAAGTTTATATGATAATATTACAAATAAGAAAAAGAAATAATCTTCATTCGAACATTTGCTATTATTCAAATACTCATTCTTAAAGGGCCGTACACACGCAGGGGTTTTTAAGTCTTTTCATCGGACTATTTGCTAAGCTCCTCCTACTTTTTCCAGGAGAATATAAGGAAAAAACATATAATTATTATTATTTCTTTTAGTTGGTATCCATGATACCTACAGATACAGTTTTTTCTTATATTCTCGTGGGAAAAGTAGGAGGAGCTTAGAAAAATCTGGTGGAAAGACTTAGAAATCATTTAAGTCTTAAGAGTTATTTCAACAATTCAGTGACTTTATAACAAAGTTAGCATAGTAACACAGCAGTCAAGAGTCAGATTTGTTATAAGAAAACATCAAAAGATGGATTCAATAAAGGCATCAAAAATGAGAGAACCAGAACTTTGACAACAGTAACTTGACTTTCGAAGATTTATCTTAGGGAGAATCTTGTTGATTTATCTATATTTTACTATTGATGTTCAGGTAATAAGAATCTATACATGCGTTTTCTTAATTCACTTCATATAATCTTGAGAATGTATAGTTCATCAATACTGACTGTTAGGTCAAATTAGAAGGAAATACTTCAAATGAATAGATATATAAATTCCATATAGCTTCTAACCAAACTATAAGAGACTGTTAGTTGATATTAACAACACCGAGTATTGTTACCTACATTTCTGATATTAGTCGTATGTTCATGACAGTAGAAAGCTTCTTCCTTTCTCGTAAAACATATAATTTGCAAGGAGATATAAATACCTTTCCTTTACAATGAGAAAAAGAATTCAACAAACCTATTAAAACTAATTGCTGAATGATAGAAGATATTTATAAAAGACATTCTGTATATTAGTTGAATATTACACCAAACCATCATTAAAGTCTTCGTCCCTATTGCAAACCATCGAAAAGAGTAATTATGAACCTCTCTATTGTTAGGATTTAATCTACATTGAGTCCCAGAAGTATTGCTTACATTGCACTCTAAAACAGAGCAGAAATGCGGTGGATATTACTGCCCCGAAACATATCAGAGCAGTTATTGGTGGTTATTATTGCCCCGAAACATACCAGAGCAGTTAGTGGTGCTTATTACTGCCCTGAAACATACCAGAGCAGTTAGTGGTGCTTATTACTGCCCCGAAACATACCAGAGCAGTTAGTGGTGGTTATTATTGCCCCGAAACATATCAGAGCAGTTAGTGGTGGTTATTATTGCCCCGAAACATACCAGAGCAGTTATTGGTGGTTATTATTGCCCCGAAACATTCCAGAGCAGTTAGTGGTGCTTATTACTGCCCCGAAACATACCAGAGCAGTTAGTGGTGCTTATTACTGCCCCGAAACATACCAGAGCAGTTAGTGGTGGTTATTATTGCCCCGAAACATATCAGAGCAGTTAGTGGTGGTTATTATTGCCCCGAAACATACCAGAGCAGTTAGTGGTGGTTCTTATTTCCCCGAAACATATCAGAGCAGTTAGTGGTGGTTATTATTGCCCCGAAACATATCAGAGCAGTTAGTGGTGGTTATTACTGCCCTGAAACATACCAGAGCAGTTAGTGGTGGTAATTACTGCCCCGAAACATACCAGAGCAGTTAGTGGTGGTTATTACTGCCCCGAAACATACCAGAGCAGTTAGTGGTGGTTATTACTGCCCCGAAACATACCAGAGCAGAAATGCGGTGGTTATTATTGCCCCGAAACATACCAGAGCAGTTAGTGGTGGTTATTATTGCCCCGAAACATATCAGAGCAGTTAGTGGTGGTTATTATTCCCCCGAAACATATCAGAGCAGTTAGTGGTGGTTATTATTGCCCCGAAACATATCAGAGCAGTTAGTGGTGGTTCTTATTTCCCCGAAACATATCAGAGCAGTTAGTGGTGGTTATTATTGCCCCGAAACATATCAGAGCAGTTAGTGGTGGTTATTACTGCCCTGAAACATACCAGAGCAGTTAGTGGTGGTTATTACTGCCCCGAAAAATATCAGAGCAGTTATTGGTGGTTATTATTGCCCCGAAACATACCAGAGCAGTTAGTGGTGGTTATTATTGCCCCGAAACATACCAGAGCAGTTAGTGGTGGTTATTACTGCCCCAAAACATACCAGAGCAGTTAGTGGTGGTTATTACTGCCCCGAAACATACCAGAGCAGTTAGTGGTGGTTATTATTGCCCCGAAACATATCAGAGCAGTTAGTGGTGGTTATTATTGCCCCGAAACATACCAGAGCAGTTATTGGTGGTTATTACTGCCCCGAAACATACCAGAGCAGTTAGTGGTGGTTATTACTGCCCCGAAACATACCAGAGCAGAAATGCGGTGGTTATTATTGCCCCGAAACATACCAGAGCAGTTAGTGGTGGTTATTATTGCCCCGAAACATATCAGAGCAGTTAGTGGTGGTTATTATTGCCCCGAAACATATCAGAGCAGTTAGTGGTGGTTATTATTGCCCCGAAACATATCAGAGCAGTTAGTGGTGGTTATTATTGCCCCGAAACATATCAGAGCAGTTAGTGGTGGTTCTTATTTCCCCGAAACATATCAGAGCAGTTAGTGGTGGTAATTATTGCCCCGAAACATATCAGAGCAGTTAGTGGTGGTTATTACTGCCCTGAAACATATCAGAGCAGTTAGTGGTGGCTATTACTGCTCCGAAACATATCAGAGCAGTTAGTGGTGGTTATTACTGCCCCGAAACATACCAGAGCAATTATTGGTGGTTATTACTGCCCCGAAACATACCAGAGCAGTTAGTGGTGGTTATTACTGCCCCGAAACATACCAGAGCAGAAATGCGGTGGTTATTATTGCCCCGAAACATACAAGAGCAGTTAGTGGTGGTTATGATTGCCCCGAAACATATCAGAGCACTAAGTGGTGGTTATTATTGCCCCGAAACATATCAGAGCAGTTAGTGGTGGTTATTATTGCCCCGAAACATATCAGAGCAGTTAGTGGTGGTTCTTATTTCCCCGAAACATATCAGAGCAGTTAGTGGTGGTTATTACTGCCCCGAAACATACCAGAGCAGAAATGCGGTGGTTATTATTGCCCCGAAACATACCAGAGCAGTTAGTGGTGGTTATTATTGCCCCGAAACATACCAGAGCAGTTAGTGGTGGTTATTATTGCCCCGAAACATACCAGAGCAGTTAGTGGTGGTTATTACTGCCCCAAAACATACCAGAGCAGTTAGTGGTGGTTATTACTGCCCCGAAACATACCAGAGCAGTTAGTGATGGTTATTATTGCCCCGAAACATATCAGAGCAGTTAGTGGTGGTTATTATTGCCCCGAAACATACCAGAGCAGTTATTGGTGGTTATTACTGCCCCGAAACATACCAGAGCAGTTAGTGGTGGTTATTACTGCCCCGAAACATACAAGAGCAGAAATGCGGTGGTTATTATTGCCCCGAAACATACCAGAGCAGTTAGTGGTGGTTATTATTGCCCCGAAACATATCAGAGCAGTTAGTGGTGGTTATTATTGCACCGAAACATATCAGAGCAGTTAGTGGTGGTTATTATTGCCCCGAAACATATCAGAGCAGTTAGTGGTGGTTCTTATTTCCCCGAAACATATCAGAGCAGTTAGTGGTGGTTATTACTGCCCTGAAACATATCAGAGCAGTTAGTGGTGGTTATTACTGCTCCGAAACATATCAGAGCAGTTAGTGGTGGTTATTACTGCCCCGAAACATACCAGAGCAATTATTGGTGGTTATTACTGCCCCGAAACATACCAGAGCAGTTAGTGGTGGTTATTACTGCCCCGAAACATACCAGAGCAGAAATGCGGTGGTTATTATTGCCCCGAAACATACCAGAGCAGTTAGTGGTGGTTATTATTGCCCCGAAACATATCAGAGCAGTTAGTGGTGGTTATTATTGCCCTGAAACATATCAGAGCAGTTAGTGGTGGTTATTATTGCCCCGAAACATATCAGAGCAGTTAGTGGTGGTTCTTATTTCCCCGAAACATATCAGAGCAGTTAGTGGTGGTTATTACTGCCCCGAAACATACCAGAGCAGTTATTGGTTGTTATTACTGCCCTGAAACATTTCAGAGCAGTTAGTGGTGGTTATTACTGCCCCGAAACATATCAGAGCAGTTAGTGGTGGTTATTATTGCCCCGAAACATACCAGAGCAGTTAGTGGTGGTTATTACTGCCCCGAAACATATCAGAGCAGTTAGTGGTGGTTATTATTGCCCCGAAACATACCAGAGCAGTTAGTGGTGGTTATTATTGCCCCGAAACATATCAGAGCAGTTATTGGTGGTTATTACTGCCCCGAAACATATCAGAGCAGTTAGTGGTGGTTATTATTTTCCCGAAACATATCACAGCAGTTAGTGGTGGTTATTACTGCCCCGAAACATATCAGAGCAGTTAGTGGTGGTTATTATTGCCCCGAAACATACCAGAGCAGTTAGTGGTGGTTATTACTGCCCCGAAACATATCAGAGCAGTTAGTGGTGGTTATTATTGCCCCGAAACATACCAGAGCAGTTAGTGGTGGTTATTACTGCCCCGAAACATACCAGAGCAGTTAGTGGTGGTTATTACTGCCCCGAAACATATCAGAGCAGTTATTGGTGGTTATTACTGCCCCGAAACATACCAGAGCAGTTAGTGGTGGTTATTACTGCCCCGAAACATACCAGAGCAGTTAGTGGTGGTTATTACTGCCCCGAAACATATCAGAGCAGTTAGTGGTGGTTATTAGTGCCCCGAAACATACCAGAGCAGTTATTGGTTGTTATTACTGCCCTGAAACATTTCAGAGCAGTTAGTGGTGGTTATTACTGCCCCGAAACATATCAGAGCAGTTAGTGGTGGTTATTATTGCCCCGAAACATACCAGAGCAGTTAGTGGTGGTTATTACTGCCCCGAAACATATCAGAGCAGTTAGTGGTGGTTATTATTGCCCCGAAACATACCAGAGCAGTTAGTGGTGGTTATTATTGCCCCGAAACATATCAGAGCAGTTATTGGTGGTTATTACTGCCCCGAAACATATCAGAGCAGTTAGTGGTGGTTATTATTTTCCCGAAACATATCACAGCAGTTAGTGGTGGTTATTACTGCCCCGAAACATATCAGAGCAGTTAGTGGTGGTTATTATTGCCCCGAAACATACCAGAGCAGTTAGTGGTGGTTATTACTGCCCCGAAACATATCAGAGCAGTTAGTGGTGGTTATTATTGCCCCGAAACATACCAGAGCAGTTAGTGGTGGTTATTACAGCCCCGAAACATACCAGAGCAGTTAGTGGTGGTTATTACTGCCCCGAAACATATCAGAGCAGTTATTGGTGGTTATTACTGCCCCGAAACATACCAGAGCAGTTAGTGGTGGTTATTACTGCCCTGAAACATACCAGAGCAGTTAGTGGTGGTTATTACTGCCCCGAAACATATCAGAGCAGTTATTGGTGGTTATTATTGCCCCGAAACATACCAGAGCAGTTAGTGGTGGTTATTACTGCCCCGAAACATACCAGAGCAGTTAGTGGTGGTTATTACTGCCCCGAAACATATCAGAGCAGTTATTGGTGGTTATTACTGCCCCGAAACATATCAGAGCAGTTAGTGGTGGTTATTACTGCCCTGAAACATACCAGAGCAGTAAGTGGTGGTTATTACTGCCCCGAAACATATCAGAGCAGTTATTGGTGGTTATTATTGCCCTGAAACATACCAGAGCAATTATTGGTGGTTATTACTGCCCCGAAACATACCAGAGCAGTTAGTGGTGGTTATTACTGCCCCGAAACATACCAGAGCAGAAATGCGGTGGTTATTATTGCCCCGAAACATACCAGAGCAGTTAGTGGTGGTTATTATTGCCCCGAAACATATCAGAGCAGTAAGTGGTGGTTATTATTGCCCCGAAACATATCAGAGCAGTTAGTGGTGGTTATTATTGCCCCGAAACATATCAGAGCAGTTAGTGGTGGTTCTTATTTCCCCGAAACATATCAGAGCAGTTAGTGGTGGTTATTACTGCCCCGAAACATACCAGAGCAGAAATGCGGTGGTTATTATTGCCCCGAAACATACCAGAGCAGTTAGTGGTGGTTATTATTGCCCCGAAACATACCAGAGCAGTTAGTGGTGGTTATTATTGCCCCGAAACATACCAGAGCAGTTAGTGGTGGTTATTACTGCCCCAAAACATACCAGAGCAGTTAGTGGTGGTTATTACTGCCCCGAAACATACCAGAGCAGATAGTGGTGGTTATTATTGCCCCGAAACATATCAGAGCAGTTAGTGGTGGTTATTATTGCCCCGAAACATACCAGAGCAGTTATTGGTGGTTATTACTGCCCCGAAACATACCAGAGCAGAAATGCGGTGGTTATTATTGCCCCGAAACATACCAGAGCAGTTAGTGGTGGTTATTATTGCCCCGAAACATATCAGAGCAGTTAGTGGTGGTTATTATTGCCCCGAAACATATCAGAGCAGTTAGTGGTGGTTATTAGTGCCCCGAAACATATCAGAGCAGTTAGTGGTGGTTCTTATTTCCCCGAAACATATCAGAGCAGTTAGTGGTGGTTATTATTGCCCCGAAACATATCAGAGCAGTTAGTGGTGGTTATTACTGCCCTGAAACATATCAGAGCAGTTAGTGGTGGTTATTACTGCTCCGAAACATATCAGAGCAGTTAGTGGTGGTTATTACTGCCCCGAAACATACCAGAGCAATTATTGGTGGTTATTACTGCCCCGAAACATACCAGAGCAGTTAGTGGTGGTTATTACTGCCCCGAAACATACCAGAGCAGAAATGCGGTGGTTATTATTGCCCCGAAACATACCAGAGCAGTTAGTGGTGGTTATTATTGCCCCGAAACATATCAGAGCAGTTAGTGGTGGTTATTATTGCCCCGAAACATATCAGAGCAGTTAGTGGTGGTTATTATTGCCCCGAAACATATCAGAGCAGTTAGTGGTGGTTCTTATTTCCCCGAAACATATCAGAGCAGTTAGTGGTGGTTATTACTGCACCGAAACATACCAGAGCAGTTATTGGTTGTTATTACTGCCCTGAAACATTTCAGAGCAGTTAGTGGTGGTTATTACTGCCCCGAAACATATCAGAGCAGTTAGTGGTGGTTATTATTGCCCCGAAACATACCAGAGCAGTTAGTGGTGGTTATTACTGTCCCGAAACATATCAGAGCAGTTAGTGGTGGTTATTATTGCCCCGAAACATACCAGAGCAGTTAGTGGTGGTTATTATTGCCCCGAAACATATCAGAGCAGTTATAGGTGGTTATTACTGCCCCGAAACATATCAGAGCAGTTAGTGGTGGTTATTATTTTCCCGAAACATATCACAGCAATTAGTGGTGGTTATTACTGCCCCGAAACATATCAGAGCAGTTAGTGGTGGTTATTATTGCCCCGAAACATACCAGAGCAGTTAGTGGTGGTTATTACTGCCCCGAAACATATCAGAGCAGTTAGTGGTGGTTATTATTGCCCCGAAACATACCAGAGCAGTTAGTGGTGGTTATTACTGCCCCGAAACATACCAGAGCAGTTAGTGGTGGTTATTACTGCCCCGAAACATATCAGAGCAGTTATTGGTGGTTATTACTGCCCCGAAACATACCAGAGCAGTTAGTGGTGGTTATTACTGCCCTGAAACATACCAGAGCAGTTAGTGGTGGTTATTACTGCCCCGAAACATATCAGAGCAGTTATTGGTGGTTATTATTGCCCCGAAACATACCAGAGCAGTTAGTGGTGGTTATTACTGCCCCGAAACATACCAGAGCAGTTAGTGGTGGTTATTACTGCCCCGAAACATATCAGAGCAGTTATTGGTGGTTATTACTGCCCCGAAACATATCAGAGCAGTTAGTGGTGGTTATTACTGCCCTGAAACATACCAGAGCAGTTAGTGGTGGTTATTACTGCCCCGAAACATATCAGAGCAGTTAGTGGTGGTTATTATTGCCCCGAAACATATCAGAGCAGTTAGTGGTGGTTCTTATTTCCCCGAAACATATCAGAGCAGTTAGTGGTGGTTATTACTGCCCCGAAACATACTAGAGCAGAAATGCGGTGGTTATTATTGCCCCGAAACATACCAGAGCAGTTAGTGGTGGTTATTATTGCCCCGAAACATACCAGAGCAGTTAGTGGTGGTTATTATTGCCCCGAAACATACCAGAGCAGTTAGTGGTGGTTATTACTGCCCCAAAACATACCAGAGCAGTTAGTGGTGGTTATTACTGCCCCGAAACATACCAGAGCAGTTAGTGGTGGTTATTATTGCCCCGAAACATATCAGAGCAGTTAGTGGTGGTTATTATTGCCCCGAAACATACCAGAGCAGTTATTGGTGGTTATTACTGCCCCGAAACATACCAGAGCAGAAATGCGGTGGTTATTATTGCCCCGAAACATACCAGAGCAGTTAGTGGTGGTTATTATTGCCCCGAAACATATCAGAGCAGTTAGTGGTGGTTATTATTGCCCCGAAACATATCAGAGCAGTTAGTGGTGCTTATTAGTGCCCCGAAACATATCAGAGCAGTTAGTGGTGGTTCTTTTTTCCCCGAAACATATCAGAGCAGTTAGTGGTGGTTATTATTGCCCCGAAACATATCAGAGCAGTTAGTGGTGGTTATTACTGCCCTGAAACATATCAGAGCAGTTAGTGGTGGTTATTACTGCTCCGAAACATATCAGAGCAGTTAGTGGTGGTTATTACTGCCCCGAAACATACCAGAGCAGAACTGCGGTGGTTATTATTGCCCCGAAACATACCAGAGCAGTTAGTGGTGGTTATTATTGCCCCGAAACATACCAGAGCAGTTAGTGGTGGTTATTATTGCCCCGAAACATACCAGAGCAGTTAGTGGTGGTTATTACTGCCCCAAAACATACCAGAGCAGTTAGTGGTGGTTATCACTGCCCCGAAACATACCAGAGCAGATAGTGGTGGTTATTATTGCCCCGAAACATATCAGAGCAGTTAGTGGTGGTTATTATTGCCCCGAAACATACCAGAGCAGTTATTGGTGGTTATTACTGCCCCGAAACATACCAGAGCAGAAATGCGGTGGTTATTATTGCCCCGAAACATACCAGAGCAGTTAGTGGTGGTTATTATTGCCCCGAAACATATCAGAGCAGTTAGTGGTGGTTATTATTGCTCCGAAACATATCAGAGCAGTTAGTGGTGGTTATTAGTGCCCCGAAACATATCAGAGCAGTTAGTGGTGGTTCTTATTTCCCCGAAACATATCAGAGCAGTTAGTGGTGGTTATTATTGCCCCGAAACATATCAGAGCAGTTAGTGGTGGTTATTACTGCCCTGAAACATATCAGAGCAGTTAGTGGTGGTTATTACTGCTCCGAAACATATCAGAGCAGTTTGTGGTGGTTATTACTGCCCCGAAACATACCAGAGCAATTATTGGTGGTTATTACTGCCCCGAAACATACCAGAGCAGTTAGTGGTGGTTATTACTGCCCCGAAACATACCAGAGCAGAAATGCGGTGGTTATTATTGCCCCGAAACATACCAGAGCAGTTAGTGGTGGTTATTATTGCCCCGAAACATATCAGAGCAGTTAGTGGTGGTTATTATTGCCCCGAAACATATCAGAGCAGTTAGTGGTGGTTATTATTGCCCCGAAACATATCAGAGCAGTTAGTGGTGGTTCTTATTTCCCCGAAACATATCAGAGCAGTTAGTGGTGGTTATTACTGCACCGAAACATACCAGAGCAGTTATTGGTTGTTATTACTGCCCTGAAACATTTCAGAGCAGTTAGTGGTGGTTATTACTGCCCCGAAACATATCAGAGCAGTTAGTGGTGGTTATTATTGCCCCGAAACATACCAGAGCAGTTAGTGGTGGTTATTACTGTCCCGAAACATATCAGAGCAGTTAGTGGTGGTTATTATTGCCCCGAAACATACCAGAGCAGTTAGTGGTGGTTATTATTGCCCCGAAACATATCAGAGCAGTTATAGGTGGTTATTACTGCCCCGAAACATATCAGAGCAGTTAGTGGTGGTTATTATTTTCCCGAAACATATCACAGCAATTAGTGGTGGTTATTACTGCCCCGAAACATATCAGAGCAGTTAGTGGTGGTTATTATTGCCCCGAAACATACCAGAGCAGTTAGTGGTGGTTATTACTGCCCCGAAACATATCAGAGCAGTTAGTGGTGGTTATTATTGCCCCGAAACATACCAGAGCAGTTAGTGGTGGTTATTACTGCCCCGAAACATACCAGAGCAGTTAGTGGTGGTTATTACTGCCCCGAAACATATCAGAGCAGTTATTGGTGGTTATTACTGCCCCGAAACATACCAGAGCAGTTAGTGGTGGTTATTACTGCCCTGAAACATACCAGAGCAGTTAGTGGTGGTTATTACTGCCCCGAAACATATCAGAGCAGTTATTGGTGGTTATTATTGCCCCGAAACATACCAGAGCAGTTAGTGGTGGTTATTACTGCCCCGAAACATACCAGAGCAGTTAGTGGTGGTTATTACTGCCCCGAAACATATCAGAGCAGTTATTGGTGGTTATTACTGCCCCGAAACATATCAGAGCAGTTAGTGGTGGTTATTACTGCCCTGACACATACCAGAGCAGTTAGTGGTGGTTATTACTGCCCCGAAACATATCAGAGCAGTTAGTGGTGGTTATTATTGCCCCGAAACATATCAGAGCAGTTAGTGGTGGTTCTTATTTCCCCGAAACATATCAGAGCAGTTAGTGGTGGTTATTACTGCCCCGAAACATACTAGAGCAGAAATGCGGTGGTTATTATTGCCCCGAAACATACCAGAGCAGTTAGTGGTGGTTATTATTGCCCCGAAACATACCAGAGCAGTTAGTGGTGGTTATTATTGCCCCGAAACATACCAGAGCAGTTAGTGGTGGTTATTACTGCCCCAAAACATACCAGAGCAGTTAGTGTTGGTTATTACTGCCCCGAAACATACCAGAGCAGTTAGTGGTGGTTATTATTGCCCCGAAACATATCAGAGCAGTTAGTGGTGGTTATTATTGCCCCGAAACATACCAGAGCAGTTATTGGTGGTTATTACTGCCCCGAAACATACCAGAGCAGAAATGCGGTGGTTATTATTGCCCCGAAACATACCAGAGCAGTTAGTGGTGGTTATTATTGCCCCGAAACATATCAGAGCAGTTAGTGGTGGTTATTATTGCCCCGAAACATATCAGAGCAGTTAGTGGTGGTTATTAGTGCCCCGAAACATATCAGAGCAGTTAGTGGTGGTTCTTTTTTCCCCGAAACATATCAGAGCAGTTAGTGGTGGTTATTATTGCCCCGAAACATATCAGAGCAGTTAGTGGTGGTTATTACTGCCCTGAAACATATCAGAGCAGTTAGTGGTGGTTATTACTGCTCCGAAACATATCAGAGCAGTTAGTGGTGGTTATTACTGCCCCGAAACATACCAGAGCAATTATTGGTGGTTATTACTGCCCCGAAACATACCAGAGCAGTTAGTGGTGGTTATTACTGCCCCGAAACATACCAGAGCAGAAATGCGGTGGTTATTATTGCCCCGAAACATACCAGAGCAGTTAGTGGTGGTTATTATTGCCCCGAAACATATCAGAGCAGTTAGTGGTGGTTATTATTGCCCCGAAACATATCAGAGCAGTTAGTGGTGGTTATTATTGCCCCGAAACATATCAGAGCAGTTAGTGGTGGTTCTTATTTCCCCGAAACATATCAGAGCAGTTAGTGGTGGTTATTACTGCACCGAAACATACCAGAGCAGTTATTGGTTGTTATTACTGCCCTGAAACATTTCAGAGCAGTTAGTGGTGGTTATTACTGCCCCGAAACATATCAGAGCAGTTAGTGGTGGTTATTATTGCCCCGAAACATACCAGAGCAGTTAGTGGTGGTTATTACTGCCCCGAAACATATCAGAGCAGTTAGTGGTGGTTATTATTGCCCCGAAACATACCAGAGCAGTTAGTGGTGGTTATTATTGCCCCGAAACATATCAGAGCAGTTAGTGGTGGTTATTACTGCCCCGAAACATATCAGAGCAGTTAGTGGTGGTTATTATTGCCCCGAAACATACCAGAGCAGTTAGTGGTGGTTATTACTGCCCCGAAACATATCAGAGCAGTTAGTGGTGGTTATTATTGCCCCGAAACATACCAGAGCAGTTAGTGGTGGTTATTACTGCCCCGAAACATACCAGAGCAGTTAGTGGTGGTTATTACTGCCCCGAAACATATCAGAGCAGTTATTGGTGGTTATTATTGCCCCGAAACATACCAGAGCAGTTAGTGGTGGTTATTACTGCCCCGAAACATACCAGAGCAGTTAGTGGTGGTTATTACTGCCCTGAAACATATCAGAGCAGTTATTGGTGGTTATTACTGCCCCGAAACATACCAGAGCAGTTAGTGGTGGTTATTACTGCCCCGAAACATACCAGTGCAGTTAGTGGTGGTTATTACTGCCCCGAAACATATCAGAGCAGTTAGTGGTGGTTATTATTGCCCCGAAACATATCAGAGCAGTTAGTGGTGGTTCTTATTTCCCCGAAACATATCAGAGCAGTTAGTGGTGGTTATTACTGCCCCGAAACATACCAGAGCAGAAATGCGGTGGTTATTATTGCCCCGAAACATACCAGAGCAGTTAGTGGTGGTTATTATTGCCCCGAAACATACCAGAGCAGTTAGTGGTGGTTATTATTGCCCCGAAACATACCAGAGCAGTTAGTGGTGGTTATTATTGCCCCAAAACATACCAGAGCAGTTAGTGGTGGTTATTACTGCCCCGAAACATACCAGAGCAGTTAGTGGTGGTTATTATTGCCCCGAAACATATCAGAGCAGTTAGTGGTGGTTATTATTGCCCCGAAACATACCAGAGCAGTTATTGGTGGTTATTACTGCCCCGAAACATACCAGAGCAGAAATGCGGTGGTTATTATTGCCCCGAAACATACCAGAGCAGTTAGTGGTGGTTATTATTGCCCCGAAACATATCAGAGCAGTTAGTGGTGGTTATTATTGCCCCGAAACATATCAGAGCAGTTAGTGGTGGTTATTAGTGCCCCGAAACATATCAGAGCAGTTAGTGGTGGTTCTTTTTTCCCCGAAACATATCAGAGCAGTTAGTGGTGGTTATTATTGCCCCGAAACATATCAGAGCAGTTAGTGGTGGTTATTACTGCCCTGAAACATATCAGAGCAGTTAGTGGGGGATATTACTGCTCCGAAACATATCAGTGCAGTTAGTGGTGGTTATTACTGCCCCGAAACATACCAGAGCAATTATTGGTGGTTATTACTGCCCCGAAACATACCAGAGCAGTTAGTGGTGGTTATTACTGCCCCGAAACATACCAGAGCAGAAATGCGGTGGTTATTATTGCCCCGAAACATACCAGAGCAGTTAGTGGTGGTTATTATTGCCCCGAAACATATCAGAGCAGTTAGTGGTGGTTATTATTGCCCCGAAACATATCAGAGCAGTTAGTGGTGGTTATTATTGCCCCGAAACATATCAGAGCAGTTAGTGGTGGTTCTTATTTCCCCGAAACATATCAGAGCAGTTAGTGGTGGTTATTACTGCACCGAAACATACCAGAGCAGTTATTGGTTGTTATTACTGCCCTGAAACATTTCAGAGCAGTTAGTGGTGGTTATTACTGCCCCGAAACATATCAGAGCAGTTAGTGGTGGTTATTATTGCCCCGAAACATACCAGAGCAGTTAGTGGTGGTTATTACTGCCCCGAAACATATCAGAGCAGTTAGTGGTGGTTATTATTGCCCCGAAACATACCAGAGCAGTTAGTGGTGGTTATTATTGCCCCGAAACATATCAGAGCAGTTATTGGTGGTTATTACTGCCCCGAAACATATCAGAGCAGTTAGTGGTGGTTATTATTTTCCCGAAACATATCACAGCAGTTAGTGGTGGTTATTACTGCCCCGAAACATATCAGAGCAGTTAGTGGTGGTTATTATTGCTCCGAAACATACCAGAGCAGTTAGTGGTGGTTATTACTGCCCCGAAACATACCAGAGCAGTTAGTGGTGGTTATTACTGCCCCGAAACATATCAGAGCAGTTATTGGTGGTTATTATTGCCCCGAAACATACCAGAGCAGTTAGTGGTGGTTATTACTGCCCCGAAACATACCAGAGCAGTTAGTGGTGGTTATTACTGCCCCGAAACATATCAGAGCAGTTATTGGTGGTTATTACTGCCCCGAAACATACCAGAGCAGTTAGTGGTGGTTATTACTGCCCCGAAACATACCAGTGCAGTTAGTGGTGGTTATTACTGCCCCGAAACATATCAGAGCAGTTATTGGTGGTTATTATTGCCCCGAAACATACCAGAGCAGTTAGTGGTGGTTATTACTGCCCCGAAACATACCAGAGCAGTTAGTGGTGGTTATTACTGCCCCGAAACATATCAGAGCAGTTATTGGTGGTTATTACTGCCCCGAAACATATCAGAGCAGTTAGTGGTGGTTATTACTGCCCTGAAACATACCAGAGCAGTTAGTGGTGGTTATTACTGCCCCGAAACATATCAGAGCAGTTATTGGTGGTTATTATTGCCCCGAAACATACCAGAGCAGTTAGTGGTGGTTATTATTGCCCCGAAACATACCAGAGCAGTTAGTGGTGGTTATTACTGCCCCAAAACATACCAGAGCAGTTAGTGGTGGTTATTACTGCCCCGAAACATACCAGAGCAGTTATTGGTTGTTATTATTGCATTTTGAGTAAAAATTGTATACCGCACAATTCATAATGTTATTATTAACTATATTTTCCTATCAATAAATATACTATGGATTTAGAAAGAAAGTGAAAATCAATGTATCAGTTGAAAAAAAGGCATATTAATAGTATTTTTCTTTGATAATGGAAATTAAATAACATCATATCATCAACATCTATAGCTTGATTTTTTGCAACATAGTTAGATTGTTAGTTAATTAGTTTTCAATATATCAATTTGTAGCAAATCTTTTTAGAACAAATAATAGCATATGAAATCAATAGTTGAAATATATTTAACTAATAAATATCATCTCTTCTAACATCAACATGAAATACACTCAAATATTTTCCACATCTAACTTATTATAAAGTTACAAACTGAAACTTTCAGCAGGAAGTTACTGTAATGATGTACTTATTGATTATAGGTAGGGTAGAAACTGTCTGACTGATACACATTTCCTAGCACATAAAAATATACGCAATATTAATTATTTAACTGTTCATATCTTATTTATATACGACCGAAAATGTGAAAGAGGCATCCTAACTAATTATGAATTGTAAAGTAGATCTTCTGAATCAGGAAATTTCTCTAAAATGATTTATGTACAGTTTGTGGAAACAGAATCATTGCAAGTGATAATATCAAACTAAGAAAAAGATGAAGAACAATAGAGAACGTGTGATAAACTTTTTAAGCCTATTGAGTTTGACGTTCAGAAAGTGTCAGAAGACTTGACTATGTGTTTAAAAACACAGGTCCTATTTATAATCTTACGGTACTATTTTTTTACAAGTTGTTAGTATATGTACTAAACAGATGAGTACCAAATTTCAAGTAAAAATATTGAATATATAAGGAGAAATAGATACATAGGTCTAAAAAATATTGGCAACTGAAAGATCAGAGCTGTGATCGGGTGGAGTGTGACCTATTCACAGCTCGTGTGTGTGTGTGTTCTCATGAAAAAGTAGACTGTAGTGTGCTTAATGGGCACCAAGCTGTATTTCCACGTAGTCACATTTCACAACAGTACAAACAGTTTCCTAATTTACGTGATTTATGCTGATTTACGCCGTTAGATAAATATTTTTTTAACTTTTAAATATAAAAATATATTTGGTATTCATTTAGGAGTAAAGTCAAGAAAGGCTGATAAATTTATAGGAATGACATGAAAGATTTAAAGTTATTTAAAATGGATGTGCTGAATAAACACGCGTTAATCATTAGCGTTAACGCGTTTTGAATACTGTTTAGTGTGTAACTTTAATATAATTCTGTACTAGATAATATTGTGACAAAACTTGATGATAAATTAATGTGATAATCAATTTCACTTATGGAATTGCATTAATAATTTTTAAAATTATTAGAGTATATATTTGGTAGCAATCAAAACACTCAATAAATTAAATGTAAATAAATGTAGTTCACTCCCGTTTATTCTTTTACCTGAAGCCACGGATGTTCTTTTTAGGACATTGCAAAATTTAATTCTATTCAAAAACCGCAAAAAGGGACTCCATTTTTCCTGTAGAATCGCGTACAAGAATTTATTGTTGTTGCAATTTTACGAATAACATTTGAGACACAAAAACAATCACCAAAAAATTGATTGGGAATGAAATGTGATTTTGTATTTGGCGAATAATCTTCAGGAGAAAACACGAAAAAATTAATATAAAGAATTACTTTACCTAACAAACTATTGGAAGTTATGAATAAATTTGATTTATATTGGAAGGAATATTAAATGATGTGTTTTCCGTATAACTATAATAGTGTGTGCCAAATACTTATGCGTTAGCTACAGTATTCCGATATGGAAGAACATTGGTACTAAATATTACTCTACAGAGTCTTCACAGAACTTGTAGTTATTATTAATTTATTGGAAGAATATATAGGCCTTCAAAACAAAACTCCAATTTACAGAATCTATTTTATTCGTATTCCCATTCTAGTAAATATTTTATTTCACATGTTGTACACATAATTGTCCTCAATGATTTTATTCACCAACCGAATTTTTCAGATTTAAATAATTGGAAATATATTTCTGCGATCACAATTTGATTTTGAATTCACGAATAAATTGTACCTTTATTTTGTAATTGCATTGAAATTAGTATTTATAGACAATAAATGATGTAATTAATACTTCACTATTATCATTGTATCTACTAGCCACTACAGAATGAAATTATTAATTCATTAAATAGGGGTTTAACTTATGTATCGCTGACGTCAAAAGAAAATTGAATACAAGTGACTGAAAAAAGAAGTAAGAAAGGAAAGTGGCTCCATGAACAAAGTCACTAACCACCGTCTGTGACAAGCTCATGGATACAGAAAAGCTACTTCCTGAATGCAGTCACTTACCAAGGAATGTGACGAAAAAGAACAAAAGCACCGGTGGCTGCCCTCACTGATGGAAGAGGGAAATGAAGAGGTGATAGTGAATAAAACCTACGAGTCTACCTTAAACCAGATCTAATACCTCGTAGTTGAAGAGCATAACCCTAGCGCTATCCTCTGAAAATGCAAGTAGTGTTAAAAAATGATACACATGGTAAAAAAAGGAAAGAGACAAAGCCTTATCCAAATTACAACAGTTTGGAGCAACCCCCTTCTCTTCCATTCACCACAGACAGCTTTAGGATAGAGCCCCTGGAGGCCAATAATTAATTAATCTAATTATATTTTATATTTACTCATTTAGCAGAGAAGTACCTATCCAATTAGATTCTCAAAAGCAGCTTCTTTTGTGAATCATATCACCAATTTGAACTAAATTAATTCACTAATTTGAACACTTCGAACAACTCAGTGGAAAGTAAATGAAAAATTAGAGACAAAGTCCGTGGAGTTGTGGGAAATGACAGTAGTCCACATTCTTCCTCTCGATTATAGATCAAAAAGCAAAGGCAATATTATGACACGAATTCTTATTATCTAAAATAACTACGATAATTGAATATTAGTTAATTAGGTGAATTTGGACGAGTAAGTCACTCTGTGAATGAAGTATTAGACTAAAGGTATAAAATGAATAGATAACACTTATAATTTAAATCAATTAAAATCTTTATTTGAAATAATTCATAAGTTATAGAATGAATAAATAACATTTAAAAGCTATCAAATATACATGTATCAAATATAAATAAAAAGTCTTTAAAATTTACACAATAAAATAGTTTTCCATTTAAAGGAACAATTAGAAGTAATTTTCTCGTAGAGGTTATTTGTAGAAATTATTGTAAAAATCTACTTTTTGCTGATAGACATTCACTGAATCTGTTAGTGATTATATAATTAATCCTTCAATTCTTCGCTATTTACAAAATCTTTCTACAAATCGTTTTTCCTTAATCGGTCATTAATTCGTTATGTACATTCTTTAGAGTATATCCTTATGTGGAATAACTTTTAGTAGATCTTATTTAAAATCTACCAGTAAGTCTTATCTCAAACGTGTAGGTTGAATTAGACAAAGAAATATTTAAAAAAGGCAAACCAATTTTGTTGGTTGAATGAATATTACAAAATGCAAGTGATTCAAGACATATACAAACTCTATTGCTTGAGTAACTCTTCCAAGAGGTAATATTATCTAACTTTGCTCATATATTGAGTATGTTTATTATTATTAACAAAGTAGAATGACACTTCCAAACAATATCACAGGAGGCAGACTTCGCTCCCGTTTTTCATCACAAAACTTTAAATTCAGGAGAGGATAGGAACTCAATGAAAAACTTATGCCTGCGATATGAGGAAGAAATTTCTCTAATGATATTTCAATAGGTAACTAACTTTAATATTAATAAATATTGAAAAGAGAAAGATATCAGTACCCTGGTGATAAATGCTAACAGTTAAATACCTTACAAATGGAAAGTACCTAGGTTAAATTATGAATTATCGGTCAGTTTCCCATCTTCGGTCAAATAAGAAAATACAATTTTATGACTTATATTTTATTTGGTATTCATGATACCTGCAGGTATCATGAATACCAAATAAAATAACAATAAAATAACAATTATAATATTGTATTTTCTTATAAGACCGAAGATGGGAAACTGTCTGATAATTTAACCTAGATACTTTATCGAGATTGCCTTTTATCAAGACCCTTCTCTTTGACTGCAGAAAATCTATTTATCGTCTATTCACAGAAAGTATCTCCTGAATAATGCAGTATTGGGAATATTATTTGTGCGGTCCTCTCGATAAGCTGCCGATGTTTTAATGTATAATGCATATCACCTTATGCATCGGTAAAGACAATAACCAATGCAGTTGGTGTCACTTGTTAGCATAGGCAATGCTCTTCGTTAGAATAGGCAATGCTCTTCGTTAGAATAGGCAATGCTCTTCGTTAGAATAGGCAATGCTCTTCGTTAGAATAGGCAATGCTCTTAGTCAGAATAGGCAATGCTCTTAGTCAGAATAGGCAATGCTCTTCGTTAGAATAGGCAATGCTCTTCGTTAGAATAGGCAATGCTCTTCGTTAGAATAGGCAATGCTCTTCGTTAGAATAGGCAATGCTCTTCGTTAGAATAGGCAATGCTCTTCGTTAGAATAGGCAATGCTCTTAGTCAGAATAGGCAATGCTCTTAGTCAGAATAGGCAATGCTCTTCGTTAGAATAGGCAATGCTCTTCGTTAGAATAGGCAATGCTCTTCGTTAGAATAGGCAATGCTCTTCGTTAGAATAGGCAATGCTCTTCGTTAGAATAGGCAATGCTCTTCGTTAGAATAGGCAATGCTCTTAGTCAGAATAGGCAATGCTCTTAGTCAGAATAGGCAATGCTCTTAGTCAGAATAGGCAATGCTCTTAGTCAGAATAGGCAATGCTCTTAGTCAGAATAGGCAATGCTCTTAGTCAGAATAGGCAATGCTCTTAGTCAGAATAGGCAATGCTCTTAGTCAGAATAGGCAATGCTCTTAGTCAGAATAGGCAATGCTCTTAGTCAGAATAGGCAATGCTCTTAGTTAGAATAGGCAATACTCTTCGTTAGAATAGGCAATGCTCTTCGTTAGAATAGGCAATGCTCTTCGTTAGAATAGGCAATGCTCTTCGTTAGAATAGGCAATGCTCTTAGTCAGAATAGGCAATGCTCTTAGTCAGAATAGGCAATGCTCTTAGTCAGAATAGGCAATGCTCTTAGTCAGAATAGGCAATGCTCTTAGTTAGAATAGGCAATGCTCTTAGTTAGAATAGGCAATGCTCTTAGTTAGAATAGGCAATGCTCTTCGTTAGAATAGGCAATGCTCTTAGTCAGAATAGGCAATGCTCTTCGTTAGAATAGGCAATGCTCTTAGTCAGAATAGGCAATGCTCTTAGTCAGAATAGGCAATGCTCTTAGTCAGAATAGGCAATGCTCTTAGTCAGAATAGGCAATGCTCTTAGTCAGAATAGGCAATGCTCTTAGTCAGAATAGGCAATGCTCTTAGTCAGAATAGGCAATGCTCTTAGTCAGAATAGGCAATGCTCTTAGTCAGAATAGGCAATGCTCTTAGTCAGAATAGGCAATGCTCTTAGTCAGAATAGGCAATGCTCTTAGTCAGAATAGGCAATGCTCTTAGTCAGAATAGGCAATGCTCTTAGTTAGAATAGGCAATACTCTTCGTTAGAATAGGCAATGCTCTTCGTTAGAATAGGCAATGCTCTTCGTTAGAATAGGCAATGCTCTTCGTTAGAATAGGCAATGCTCTTAGTCAGAATAGGCAATGCTCTTAGTCAGAATAGGCAATGCTCTTAGTCAGAATAGGCAATGCTCTTAGTTAGAATAGGCAATGCTCTTAGTTAGAATAGGCAATGCTCTTAGTTAGAATAGGCAATGCTCTTCGTTAGAATAGGCAATGCTCTTAGTCAGAATAGGCAATGCTCTTAGTCAGAATATGCAATGCTCTTAGTTAGAATAGGCAATGCTCTTAGTTAGAATAGGCAATGCTCTTAGTTAGAATAGGCAATGCTCTTAGTTAGAATAGGCAATGCTCTTAGTTAGAATAGGCAATGCTCTTAGTTAGAATAGGCAATGCTCTTAGTTAGAATAGGCAATGCTCTTCGTTAGAATAGGCAATGCTCTTAGTTAGAATAAGCAATGCTCTTAGTTAGAATAGGCAATGCTCTTAGTTAGAATAGGCAATGCTCTTAGTTAGAATAGGCAATGCTCTTCCTTAGAATAGGCAATGCTCTTAGTTAGAATAGGCAATGCTCTTAGTTAGAATAGGCAATGCTCTTAGTTAGAATAGGCAATGCTCTTAGTTAGAATAGGCAATGCTCTTAGTTAGAATAGGCAATGCTCTTAGTCAGAATAGGTAATTGGTTTATCTCTCTTCATCAGAGTGTTCATCAATTTACATGCATAATCTTGTTGTACAAGAAATGTTACACTTGGAACTCTGTATGTGAGATGAGAATTATAATCGAGATTATAAATGTTGATGGGAAGTGAAGTAATACAACAAGTAACACTAACTTGAAAATAACATTTCAGAAGACTTAGTACTAAGATAAACAGTAAATACTTGTATATAATGAAAAAGAAAATACAACAAAATGTCGCTGGAAATATCTAAAACTATTATTAGTTAAGAATGTCATAGCAAAGTAAATAATTCAACACGTGAAAAATAGAAAACCCTATTTATAATGCACTCTTAAAAACATTATTTTAATTGATTCAAAGTTAGGTAGCCTTTTGCAGTCACACTGTATAAGGAGGTTAGAACTCACGCTGTTAGATCTTATTCTTGACTACTACTGCTGTGATGTGTCTTGTTGTTGCATATGAACACTCGTGATAGTTTTGGTGAACTGAAAAATGAAAGAATTAAATAGGAGTTAGTTATTATATTATTAAATTTCGATAAGAAATTCATAGTTATTCTGTAGACACAATCATTGAACAGAGAGTAAAGTTTTCTTGGCTTTTAACATTTTAAAAAGTCAATTAACTTGACCTGAGGAATTGCACAACTTAGATAGTTCAGCTTTGATAATATTTGATGAAAGTATTTTATATGTTTTGTAGCTTTAACAGAACATCAATTGTTAATTATTATCTTTTAATAACTCGAAGAAAAAGTCAGAAAGGAAAGTGGCCTCCTTGAACAAAGTCACCCACTAGCAGTCTGAGATAAGCTCATGGATGCAAGAAACCTACTCCGCGAATGCAGTCACTTACAGACGAAACGTGAGGAAAAGAGACACAAGCACCAGGGCCCGCACTAACAAATGGAAGAGGAAAATGAAGAGGTGATAGTAAGTGAAGACTACTAGTCTACCTAATACAAAATCTAAGACGAAAATGAAGAGGTGATAGTAAGTGAAGACTATTAGTCTACCTAATACAAAATCTAAGAGGAAAATGAAGAGGAGATAGTTAAAGAAGCGTACAAGTCTAACCAAGACAAAATCAAAGAGGAAAATGAAGAGGTGATAGTTAAAGAAGCATACGAGTCTAACCAAGACAAAATCAAAGAGGAAAATGAAGAGGTGATAGTTAAAGAAGCATACGAGTCTAACCAAGACAAAATCTAAGAGGAAAATGAAGAGTTGATAGTTAAAGAAGCGTACTAGTCTACCCAAGACAAAATCGAAGACCTCACAGTTGAAGAGCATAATGAACCCTATCCTCTGATACTGTGAATAGTTTTACAAAATGGTGAACATTGTTCACTTCGCTTAAAACTGTTCATTCTAATACCTCACTATTAGCTGGAGTGAAAACATTGAAGGTATTTCTAGAAATAAGAATAGTTTCTAGCACACAGAGGAAGTGGAGCGTAATGAAATAAAGTTCGGTTATGTAGAGAGGTTGTAAGATGTCTCCTGGGAGAAGTCAGCTAATGGAACTCTATTCCATGGGGACTACTTTTTAACATTTATGGCAAATGGAAAGGAACTTAGTAAAAATAATAGCGGCACTTTTCGTCATGGATCTTTATGTTTGTTACCATTGTACAATTCTCAAGACCTAGATATTTTTATCGGTACCCATATCAATATAGAAATTGTCTCACTGTGCATATGGTTTCTTGAAAAGTGTCACAAATACTTTTATATAATTGCAACATATATTGGGAAATACTTTGTGAGGACAGAGATATTCTTCTTCGTAGAGATTCTCATCATAATTATGATGCGTTTTAAGAGATTTAACTTTTAAAAGATTTAATTCACAGTCTATGAAAATAACAGCATTTTATGCTTTCAATTCTAAACATTGATGAGTGAAGAGCAATGTCCAGTGTACTTTGAATATAAATAATTGCATTGGTAAACAAATTTACAAATATCTCAATCATAAGAGCATCTTTATTTAACTTTATTGTGAATAAAAATTCACCTCAATCTAATAAATGATGAAGTAATGCAGTGTAATTCACCTCAATCTAATAAATGATGAAGTAATGCAGTGTAATTCACCTCAATCTAAAAAATGATGAAGTAATGCAGTGTAATTCACCTCAATCTAATAAATGATGAAGTACTGCAGTGTAATTCACCTCAATCTAATACATGATGAAGTACTGCAGTGTAATTCACCTCAATCTAATAAATGATGAAGTACTGCAGTGTAATTCACCTCAATCTAATAAATGATGAAGTAATGCAGTGTAATTCACCTCAATCTAAAAAATGATGAAGTACTGCAGTGTAATTCACCTCAATCTAATAAATGATGAAGTACTGCAGTGTAATTCACCTCAATCTAATACATGATGAAGTAATGCAGTGTAATTCACCTCAATCTAATAAATGATGAAGTAATGCAGTGTAATTCACCTCAATCTAATAAATGATGAAGTACTGCAGTGTAATTCACCTCAATCTAATAAATGATGAAGTACTGCAGTGTAATTCACCTCAATCTAATAAATGATGAAGTACTGCAGTGTAATTCACCTCAATCTAATAAATGATGAAGTACTGCAGTGTAATTCACCTCAATCTAATACATGATGAAGTACTGCAGTGTAATTCACCTCAATCTAATACATGATGAAGTAATGCAGTGTAATTCACCTCAATCTAATAAATGATGAAGTACTGAAGTGTAATTCACCTCAATCTAATAAATGATGAAGTTCTGCAGTGTAATTCACCTCAATCTGATAAATGATGAAGTACTGCAGTGTAATTCACCTCAATCTAATAAATGATGAAGTACTGCAGTGTAATTCACCTTAATCTAATACATGATGAAGTACTGCAGTGTAATTCACCTCAATCTAATACATGATGAAGTAATGCAGTGTAATTCACCTCAATCTAATAAATGATGAAGTACTGCAGTGTAATTCACCTCAATCTAATAAATGATGAAGTTCTGCAGTGTAATTCACCTCAATCTAATAAATGATGAAGTACTGCAGTGTAATTCACCTCAATCTAATAAATGATGAAGTTCTGCAATGTAATTCACCTCAATCTAATAAATGATGAAGTACTGCAGTGTAATTCACCTCAATCTAATAAATGATGAAGTACTGCAGTGTAATTCACCTCAATCTAATACAAGATGAAGTACTGCAGCGTAATTCACCTCAATCTAATACATGATGAAGTAATGCAGTGTAATTCACCTCAATCTAATAAATGATGAAGTACTGCAGTGTAATTCACCTCAATCTAATAAATGATGAAGTTCTGCAGTGTAATTCACCTCAATCTGATAAATGATGAAGTACTGCAGTGTAATTCACCTCAATCTAATAAATGATGAAGTACTGCAGTGTAATTCACCTCAATCTAATACATGATGAAGTACTGCAGTGTAATTCACCTCAATCTAATACATGATGAAGTACTGCAGTGTAATTCACCTCAATCTAATACATGATGAAGTAATGCAGTGTAATTCACCTCAATCTAATAAATGATGAAGTACTGCAGTGTAATTCACCTCAATCTAATAAATGATGAAAGTCTGCAGTGTAATTCACCTCAATCTAATAAATGATGAAGTACTGCAGTGTAATTCACCTCAATCTAATAAATGATGAAGTTCTGCAGTGTAATTCACCTCAATCTAATAAATGATGAAGTACTGCAGTGTAATTCACCTCAATCTAATAAATGATGAAGTACTGCAGTGTAATTCACCTCAATCTAATACATGATGAAGTAATGCAGTGTAATTCACCTCAATCTAATACATGATGAAGTAATGCAGTGTAATTCACCTCAATCTAATAAATGATGAAGTACTGCAGTGTAATTCACCTCAATCTAATAAATGCTGAAGTACTGCAGTGTAATTCACCTCAATCTAATAAATGATGAAGTACTGCAGTGTAATTCACCTCAATCTAATACATGATGAAGTATTGCAGTGTAATTCACCTCAATCTAATAAATGATGAAGTACTGCAGTGTAATTCACCTCAATCTAATAAATGATGAAGTACTGCAGTGTAATTCACCTCAATCTAATAAATGCTGAAGTACTGCAGTGTAATTCACCTCAATCTAATAAATGATGAAGTACTGCAGTGTAATTCACCTCAATCTAATACATGATGAAGTACTGCAGTGTAATTCACCTCAATCTAATACATGATGAAGTACTGCAGTGTAATTCACCTCAATCTAATAAATGATGAAGTAATGCAGTGTAATTCACCTCAATCTAATAAATGATGAAGTACTGCAGTGTAATTCACCTCAATCTAATAAATGATGAAGTACTGCAGTGTAATTCACCTCAATCTAATAAATGATGAAGTACTGCAGTGTAATTCACCTCAGTCTAATAAATGATGAATTACTGCAGTGTAATTCACCTCAATCTAATAAATGCTGAAGTACTGCAGTGTAATTCACCTCAATCTAATAAATGATGAAGTACTGCAGTGTAATTCACCTCAATCTAATAAATGCTGAAGTACTGCAGTGTAATTCACCTCAATCTAATAAATGATGAAGTACTGCAGTGTAATTCACCTCAATCTAATAAATGATGAAGTAATGCAGTGTAATTCACCTCAATCTAATAAATGATGAAGTACTGCAGTGTAATTCACCTCAATCTAATAAATGATGAAGTACTGCAGTGTAATTCACCCCAATCTAATAAATGATGAAGTACTGCAGTGTAATTCACCTCAATCTAATAAATGATGAAGTACTGCAGTGTAATTCACCTCAATCTAATAAATGATGAAGTACTGCAGTGTAATTCATCTCAATCTAATAAATGATGAAAGTCTGCAGTGTAATTCACCTCAATCTAATAAATGATGAAGTACTGCAGTGTAATTCACCTCAATCTAATAAATGATGAAGTTCTGCAGTGTAATTCACCTCAATCTAATAAATGATGAAGTACTGCAGTGTAATTCACCTCAATCTAATAAATGATGAAGTACTGCAGTGTAATTCACCTCAATCTAATACATGATGATGTAATGCAGTGTAATTCACCTCAATCTAATACATGATGAAGTAATGCAGTGTAATTCACCTCAATCTAATAAATGATGAAGTACTGCAGTGTAATTCACCTCAATCTAATAAATGCTGAAGTACTGCAGTGTAATTCACCTCAATCTAATAAATGATGAAGTACTGCAGTGTAATTCACCTCAATCTAATACATGATGAAGTACTGCAGTGTAATTCACCTCAATCTAATAAATGATGAAGTACTGCAGTGTAATTCACCTCAATCTAATAAATGATGAAGTACTGCAGTGTAATTCACCTCAATCTAATAAATGCTGAAGTACTGCAGTGTAATTCACCTCAATCTAATAAATGATGAAGTACTGCAGTGTAATTCACCTCAATCTAATACATGATGAAGTACTGCAGTGTAATTCACCTCAATCTAATACATGATGAAGTACTGCAGTGTAATTCACCTCAATCTAATAAATGATGAAGTAATGCAGTGTAATTCACCTCAATCTAATAAATGATGAAGTACTGCAGTGTAATTCACCTCAATCTAATAAATGCTGAAGTACTGCAGTGTAATTCACCTCAATCTAATAAATGATGAAGAACTGCAGTGTAATTCACCTCAATCTAATAAATGATGAAGTACTGCAGTGTAATTCACCTCAATCTAATACATGATGAAGTACTGCAGTGTAATTCACCTCAATCTAATAAATGATGAAGTAATGCAGTGTAATTCACCTCAATCTAATAAATGATGAAGTACTGCAGTGTAATTCACCTCAATCTAATAAATGCTGAAGTACTGCAGTGTAATTCACCTCAATCTAATAAATGATGAAGTACTGCAGTGTAATTCACCTCAATCTAATAAATGATGAAGTAATGCAGTGTAATTCACCTCAATCTAATAAATGATGAAGTACTGCAGTGTAATTCACCTCAATCTAATAAATGATGAAGTTCTGCAGTGTAATTCACCTCAATCTAATACATGATGAAGTAATGCAGTGTAATTCACCTCAATCTAATAAATGATGAAGAACTGCAGTGTAATTCACCTCAATCTAATAAATGATGAAGTACTGCAGTGTAATTCACCTCAATCTAATACATGATGAAGTACTGCAGTGTAATTCACCTCAATCTAATAAATGCTGAAGTACTGCAGTGTAATTCACCTCAATCTAATAAATGATGAAGTACTGCAGTGTAATTCACCTCAATCTAATACATGATGAAGTAATGCAGTGTAATTCACCTCAATCTAATAAATGATGAAGAACTGCAGTGTAATTCACCTCAATCTAATAAATGATGAAGTACTGCAGTGTAATTCACCTCAATCTAATAAATAATGAAGTACTGCAGTGTAATTCACCCCAATCTAATAAATGATGAACTACTGCAGTGTAATTCACCTCAATCTAATAAATGCTGAAGTACTGCAGTGTAATTCACCTCAATCTAATAAATTCTGAAGTACTGCAGTGTAATTCACCTCAATCTAATAAATGCTGAAGTACTGCAGTGTAATTCACCTCAATCTAATAAATGATGAAGTACTGCAGTGTAATTCACCTCAATCTAATAAATGATGAAGTACTGCAGTGTAATTCACCTCAATCTAATAAATGATGAAGTACTGCAGTGTAATTCACCTCAATCTAATAAATGATGAAGTACTGCAGTGTATCTAATTAGAGAAGATAAACTCAGTCAGCTCTGATTAACATAATAAAAAGTCGACTAATTCGCTACAGCTGCAGAAGTTGGAACTCTGCAGTGGCCTTCAACAGAGACGAAAAAGACATTCGAATGGAGGATATCAGAAATAATGAGCAGAATCCAAAAACTGAATTCGAATGTTCAGGAGTTATTCAAAAGAAAAGTGGTTCTAATTTTCTACTAACGTGCAATAGTCATAAAATAATCATTCTTTCCAGTGTGATTTTTCACCCCGTAATGTTATACATACAAGTTAGGCTAAGAATTTCTTTAAAATAACAGTCACCAATATAATTTGGCTGTGATACAAACGATTATTCTTGCTTGAAAAAGTTGATGTATTACAAAGTGTTTTGCTGACTTATTGTTGGGAGGTGTTAAAAATGACTCTCAAAGTTCCCTCTTTCATTCAATGTATCTCTTGGCTGTGAGATTTTCTTTAGTTTCTGCTTTTGATGCTGAGTGCAATAGAAAAATTATGATGGTTTGTTAAGAAACGAAATTAATAAAAATTGACTTGTGGAAATGTTCTTTTAGTTTTTGTAGTATTAATATAAAGAAACTTGAAATTATTGAGATCCAAAGGGAAAATACTAGGGAACATACATTTTTTCCATTTTAAACTAGTGTACAATCTGTTGAAAGTAAGAATTCAATTAACTCTAATTAGTGCAAGATTGTTTATGTGTAACAATGTACTCAGTATAAATCTATAATAAATCAATGGAAAAACTACTTAAAATTTTATCCAATCTTTGATAAATTTAATTATGCATTGACTTGTAACTTGTGTTATTTTATGTATAACTTGTGTTTACCTAATTAATTCTGACAATCTAATATCCAGTTATTGGGTGTCAATCGTATAAACCATCGCCTTAGAGCTCTCTTTCTTGAGGTAATTTCATTTCCAGACACCCTCCTCTCCCTCATTCCAGCAAATCATAATACAGTTGACACAGCGTAGATGTTCGAGTTAATTCTAACGCAGACAATCCATTTTCCCTCTCAAACAGAGAGCTGTAGAATTTACATTTTTAAACAGAGCCACCATCATTTCTGGTGAATTAACGCGATTCCAGACAAAGGCTTCGGTTTGTTAATTAGCAGTTGAGCAACTCCTCCTACAGATCGCAATGTCTGGTCATCACAAAACAATCATCCATCTAATTAAAATCTTTTAACATGGATTTAAACTAGAAGAATCAGTGATTTGACTTTGTGTTGGGTTTGCATTTTTAAGCCCACTAAACATCTTTCCATCTATTTAAAATCTTACAGTAACCTAGGTAAAACAAATAGGAAACTAGAAGAATCTTTGATTAGTATGTGAATTATGTTTTGACTTTTTACTAATGTTCATGTCAGGTTTACGCAATGAATTGCCCGGTTAAGTGACATAGAGAGGTTTGACGGAGATTCAAACCACCGCCAGATAATCTTGATGCGTGTCCCCCGCTAATTGGACGGAGACTTGAGCAACTTTTACACCAGGATAATCTACCGGACTTTGTTCTGTCGAATCTAAAACTGACGCAACGATTGTCAGCTCGAGTATCTAATTTGGGACAAGATTACAAAGATAGAAACGCTTGGTGCTTTAAGAGAGCAAAGGAGAGTTTAACATCTTGTATGATATTTGTTATAAGATGATTGAAATAATTCATAGTTGAAATTTATAAAACTTAGTTCTTAACATAGCTACGTTTCGGATTAGGACTGAGGCTTTTCAAATAAGTTAGACGTCTCCACATCTCACATGTTTTTAAAAGTTTCATTGGGTTGATTTTAGGTAGAATTATTGAGCAGTTAGCATGAAAATAATAATAGGTTAAAATTGTTAATAAAAAATAATCCATTTACTTTTCCAGTAACAAATTTGGATGAAAGAAATTATTTCCAATCTATCAACAGTTCACAAGATAGGGAACATACTCAATACACATTTGAAGGTATGGAAACACTGTTACCGACAATCAAAGATTCAAACTCCAAACTCCATTCACTATCGATGTACCAGTCTAATACTATGCATAGTTACTAGGATCAAAAGAGACACACATCCTTTGCAAAGATCCTAAACAGATAACTCAGTTATTGTGACAAGGTTGTAATCCTTCGGGGAAATTAGACTGATTGCTGCAATAGAAATTTGATGATAACTCTATTATATGTACACCGGAAGAGTGCAAAGTATTACTCTGCTTAATACGTTAGTCAGACTTTAACCTGTACATTGTAGGAGACTAAGATGTTGATATGAAATTAAAAAAAAATGTGAATTGAATTATATCTTAATATCATTTGTATTGACTGTAAGTAGATATTGCATGAATGTTCTTCACCATAAAAGTTCATCCCTAGTGGAATATTATTTGTATTGACTGTAAGTAGATATTGTATGAATGTTCTTCACCATAAGAGTTCATCAATAGTGGAATATCATTTGTATTGACTGTAAGTAGATATTGTATGAATGTTCTTCACCATAAGAGTTCATCCCTAGTGGAATATTATTTGTATTGACTGTAAGTAGATATTGCATGAATGTTCTTCACCATAAGAGTTCATCAATAGTGGAATATTATTTGTATTGACTGTAAATAGATATTGCATGAATGTTCTTCACCATAAGAGTTCATCAATAGTGGAATATTATTTGTATAATCTAGCAGAGCCGAATAAAGTAGTTTTCAAGTCAAGGCAGATTAAGAACAAGATATCATCATCACCAGTGTTCCTGAGTCTCTCTGTCACATTAATTATTTACTTCATTATTCTGACAGTACTTGGGAAAATGATTTCCTAAATATTCTCATAATTCATCAGTATTTATTATGAAGTATGAATTATTATGAATAAAACATTGTTTGCCTGCCAGCATATCTCTAAAGCATATCGTCTCCCCTGTTTTGAGAGTACCAATAGTGTCCCAGTGGAGCAGTCTATCATTTAAATGGGAATTAGGCCAATGGAAATGAAGAGGAATGAGAAGGATTCATTGTATGACAATCCGAAGAGAATGTTGTGGTGGGGCTGGAGAAGAAGCAACTCCCTCTCCATCATCGACAACCCCACCATAATCAGGTACATGGGGAGGGAAGGAGGAAAAAAGCGAACTTAAAAAAAAAAAAGCATTGGGAAAAATGCAATGGCTTCAGCTTCATATCAAAGTGGACACACAATAGCCGATAGAAAATAGAGAAAAAGGATAACCTATCGATAGGAAAAGGCTTGGTAGAATCTTTTCAGTGTATCAGATCATAAATGGCTTTGGTATATTTCCAATCTAAAATTGAACATCTTTTAGTACCTACCTATCATCTATTTCACATATAAGAAAGCATTGTTAAAATGTCAAACATGCGAAAAGTATTCTTCTAGTGTGTTAAAAATGCAATATAAGCAACAGTTGTTAAAGTTGTCAAGGGGGTCCGATGAATCATCCCAGAACAACAAAGAAGTTTCAGTTCCTAGTCCCATCGCTCAAATAACGCCACTCTTCAATCATCTGCAAAATATTATAAGAAAATAACCTAACTATGAAGTTACTCTTTGTTCAAAACTGTCAAAAGAAATCTCAACTTCGTGTCCTTAAAGTTAAATCTAACTAATATGATTCGGATACTGTGTGTACGGTATTGGATGAGGGGGAGTAGAGAAAGGGATCTATCACTTTAAGTATTTCCAGCAGTTATACCTGTGAAGATCTATCACTTTAAGTATTCCAAGAGGAACATTTCAAGAGGAATATTCCTACCAACAAACATCGCTGTGACCAGAAGCAATTCCCATCGGGAATATCTTTGCTATCTTGGAATTGGTTTTGGTCAAGACATGAAAAGTTATTCCAGATGCATTCGAACAGATGACAAAGTCACTAATGTTGCATTTTCATCTCAGTCTAATTTATTATAGTTTTCACTGCAGCAATCTTACATTTGAAATAATTTGAAGAGTGTAACCAATGCATTTGGTACTTTCACAGTTTGAGTGAAATAACAGATAGTCGCATTTCCTTTCGGTAGTTATAAACATCTACCTAAAATATTCAAAGTCTATCGTGTTTCGTCGGACAGTCCCAAGAATAATGTTTGAAATAATATCTTATGATAGAATATAAAGAAAACACATTCTCCCATTGAGTATTAGTGAGTATTACTCAGTATTACTGAGTAATACTCAGTAATACTGAGTATTACTGAGTATCACTGAGTATCACTCTGTATTACTCAGTATTAGTGAGTATTACTGAGTATTACTGAGTATTACTGAGTATTACTGAGTATCACTGAGTATCACTGAGTATCACTGAGTATTACTGAGTATTACTCAGTATTAGTGAGTATTACTGAGTATTACTGAGTATTACTGAGTATTACTCAGTATTAGTGAGTATTACTGAGTATTACTGAGTATTACTCAGTATTAGTGAGTATTACTGAGTATTACTGAGTATTACTGAGTAATACTGAGTATTACTCAGTATTACTGAGTATTACTCAGTATTAGTGAGTATTACTGAGTATTACTGAGTATTACTGAGTATTACTCAGTATTAGTGAGTATTACTGAGTATTACTGAGTATTACTGAGTATTACTGAGTATTACTCAGTATTAGTGAGTATTACTGAGTATTACTCAGTATTAGTGAGTATTACTGAGTATTACTGAGTATTACTGAGTATTACTCAGTATTAGTGAGTATTACTGAGTATTACTGAGTATTACTGAGTATTACTGAGTATTACTCAGTATTAGTGAGTATTACTGAGTATTACTGAGTATTACTGAGTATCACTCTGTATTACTCAGTATTAGTGAGTATTACTGAGTATTACTGAGTATCACTGAGTATTACTCAGTATTAGTGAGTATTACTGAGTATTACTGAGTAATACTGAGTATTACTCAGTATTAGCGAGTATTACTGAGTATCACTCTGTATTACTCAGTATTAGTGAGTATTACTGAGTATTACTGAGTATCACTGAGTATTACTCAGTATTAGTGAGTATTACTGAGTATTACTGAGTATTACTGAGTAATACTGAGTATTACTCAGTATTAGCGAGTATTACTGAGTATCACTCTGTATTACTCAGTATTACTGAGTATTACTGAGTATTACTGAGTATCACTCTGTATTACTCAGTATTAGTGAGTATTACTGAGTATTACTGAGTATCACTGAGTATTACTCAGTATTAGTGAGTATTACTGAGTATTACTGAGTATTACTGAGTAATACTGAGTATTACTCAGTATTAGCGAGTATTACTGAGTATCACTCTGTATTACTCAGTATTACTGAGTATTACTGAGTATTACTGAGTATTACTGAGTATCACTCTGTATTACTCAGTATTAGTGAGTATTACTTAGTATTAGTGAGTATTACTGAGTATTACTGAGTATCACTCAGTTATACTCAGTATTACTGAGTATTACTGAGTATCACTCTGTAATACTCAGTATTACTGAGTATTACTGAGTATTACTGAGTATCACTCTGTAATACTCAGTATTACTGAGTATTACTGAGTAATACTGAGAATTACTCAGTATTTAACTCAAAATAATTCATTTCAATTCACAGTCTCCACTAAAGAAGTAGGAGATTAAATAATTCTAATCCCATCTTCTTCATTTTCTAATAGAATCACGAGTTTCGGGCTAAAGAAGTTATCCCGTGAATTCAATCAGAAGATTCCAATTAGACTTTAGGTCATTCTTACTTTAAATTCAGTTACATTTTTAATGTGTAATTTAATGTCCCAATCTTCCTTAACTAATTTGGTGACTACAATAAAAGTCACTGTGGCAGACAATGCGAATAATCTCATCTGTAACATTTGGCAACCTGCTTTACTGCTGCAAAGGGAAAAATACACGACGCTGAGGAATTAAAGAGCTATTACGATTACAAGACAAAAAAACCCGCAGCCAAAAAATCCCCGCGCAATAAACCCCCGGTCAAAAATCCCCGTGCAATAAACCCCCGGTCAAATACTACCAAATAAAAAACTTCCGGTCGATATAAACAGTCTAATTCATTTATATTGATATATTTAACATTATTCTATGCGAACCAATAATTATTACATTTACGCCGTAAATATGACACTTATTTTTGGCAAAAAAAGGGTATACCTTTTTTATAGAAAAAAGTAAAGTACATATGCATTTTGTCACTAACAAACATGGTCAGGGGGACGGGGGTACAACTTCGAAAAATTCACAACGGTTTTACAATCTGAAATAAAAATTTAAAGTTTCTATTACAAAGTAAATATTGAAGAGATTACAATAACAAGTTTTTATATTAAATAAAATGAATTAGGATTAGTATTTCACCTTTCATTAATAAATATTATTGTATTTCACTTTTCGAATACACTGCTGAACAATACCAACTATTGTCTCTGCAACTGTCGGTGTAGTTATTAAATATGAATAGCTGGTACAGTAATTGATATTGACATGTGTATTAATGTTTGATCTGTTAGAGTTAATTAAAATTATTAATTGGAATTTTTTCAATTATTTCCCACAGATGTCAGCACTTGACTTCAAACAGAAAATTAATTCATTGAATGGAACAAAGTAATTGGATGGAGAAAATACATAGTGAGGAGAAAATACATAGTGAGGAGAAAATACATAGTGAGGAGATAATACATAGTGAGGAGATAATGCATAGTGAGGAGAAAATACATAGTGAGGAGATAATGCATAGTGAGGAGAACATACATAGTGAGGAGAAAATACATAGTAAGGAGAAAATACATAGTGAGGAGAAAATACATAGTGAGGAGAAAATACATAGTGAGGAGATAATACATAGTGAGGAGATAATGCATAGTGAGGAGAACATACATAGTGAGGAGAAAATACATAGTAAGGAGAAAATACATAGTGAGGAGAAAATACATAGTGAGGAGAAAATACATTGTGAGGAGAAAATACATAGTGAGGAGAAAATACATAGTGAGGAGAAAATACATAGTGAGGAGAAAATACATAGTGAGGAGAAAATACATAGTGAAGAGAAAATACATAGTGAGGAGAAAATACATAGTGAGGAGAAAATACATAGTGAGGAGAAAATACATAGTGAGGAGAAAATACATAGTGAGGAGATACAACATAGTGAGGAGATACAACATAGGAGATACAACATAGGAGATGTAACATAGGTGTTAAATTGCCCTTTATTGTTATGGGACTGATAGTTAATTATCACCTATTTTCTAAGTAGGTGTTTCATATAAAACTTATCCCATAGAGCAACTTAAGTCTCCGGGTTCTTTATAATTTATAATTCTAAACTTGAGAAACTTTGAGGTAATTAATTGAATTCTATTAAACTGACTTTAAAGTTTTTAGAGAAGGAAATTAAACACAAGGATAGTTCCAAATGATTGTAATCAGATTTAGGTTGGAATAGTAGAAAGTTCTAAGACTTACGCACAAGTCTTTAAAATAAACACAACACAAGTTTTAAATAACTATGGGATTGAGCAGCCATCTCAAAACTCCCTTTTGGCGTCGAAGCCAAGTTCCTACCAGGATCAGGACCGATCCATCTTTCGGTAGACTACCGCGAACTATCCACACGTTAGTTATGTTAACGGTATTTAAAGGATGGACTTGAGGGTCCAACCTTCCAGTGAGTGAATAAACTTCTGCTAAGGTACTGATAGTACTTTCCAAAGATGTTTTACACTCACAATGCATTATTCGAGTTTAACACACTTGTGGTAATGGCATTGCATAGAAATAGCTTATTCATCGAACAGCTTTACGTCGATAGCTTCTAAGAGAAACCTGATTTGCTGATAAATATCCAATTTAACCAAACTATTTCAGAGTCTTTTGTTAACCTAATACATGATCAGAAATGTTACAAGTTTCCTAACTATTAATTAAGTATTTCAATTAGAATAATTGAAATACTTACTTAATTTCTTTTAAATTAATTAAGTACTAATTTCAATTCTATCTATTGGAAAGGAACCTACCTCATACTCAATATTTCTAAGTTGTATAACTGAGTTACAAGGTTCATGAAGTTATATACCGAGTACAAATTATAAAGTTATATTCTGAGTTACAAGTTATATTCTGAGTTACAAGTTATATTCTGAGTTACAAGTTATATTCTGAGTTACAAGTTATATTCTGAGTTACAAGTTATATTCTGAGTTACAAGTTATATTCTGAGTTACAAGTTATATTCTGAGTTACAAGTTATATTCTGAGTTACAAGTTATATTAGCGGCTTACATCAAAGCTATTCGTTTATAATTATATTCGAGCTCCTAGTGAGAAAAACATGGTCATAAATTTAAATAGCATTTTCCTTTCCTTCTAATGAACAGTGTACAAGATTAAAAAGATTATGTCAGATTAAATGATTATCAAATTATAGAAATTGAAAGATTAAGTAAAGATACAATTTCAGCGTATAAACAATAGATGATTGTTAATAATAGGAGATGTAGTGGAACTCCTCTATAGTGACCTCCTGTATAGTGTATGTATCTCTATACATTAGTTATATTCCACTATAGAGGAGTTCTACCAGTGCAACTCCTCTATAGTGAAGTAATGTGTAGTGAACCATCCTAATGTTTAGAGTTCTGAGAATTGAAAAACCCTGTAGGTAGGTATAATGCATTATTTCAAAGAGAAAGAAAATATTTGCTATAGTCTGTCATGAAAAGACCAGTTTTCTATAAACTCTCTGTAACATACAACGAAGAAGATGTTACATAGAAGATGTTACATGGAAGATGTTACATGGAAGATGTTACATAGAAGATGTTTCATAGAAGATGTTACATGGAAGATGTTACATGGAAGATGTTACATGGAAGATGTTACATGGAAGATGTTACATGGAAGATGTTAGATAGAAGATGCTACATGGAAGATGTTACATGTAACATAATAAAGTGATCTATGCGCATACATCAGTAATGTTTTGAATCGTACCTCTCAGTGTAAAGTGATCTATGTGCATACATCAGTAATGATTTGAATCGTACCTCTCAGTGTAAAGTGATCTATGTGCATACATCAGTAATGATTTGAATCGTACCTCTCAGTGTAAAGTGATCTATGTGCATACATCAGTAATGATTTGAATCGTACCTCTCAGTGTAAAGTGATCTATGTGCATACATCAGTAATGATATTGAACAATAATATGATCATAGCTCAGTAACTTTTCCAAACATTCAAATTGTCAAACTCTGAGAGACAGAAAGAAAGTAGAAATGGAGAACAAATTATAAACATGTTCTAATTATGAAACTTTTGCAAAATATACTGTTTTAATATCAAAGCTAAATTTATGTTTAAATAAAAGTAGCCTGAAATACCACAGTCAGAGAATAGGCACTTGAATATAAAAAAATAAAATAGAATGAAACAGTTGCAGTAAATTCATTCGTATTTATAGTAAAAAAAATGAAAATGAATCCTGTGGATGGTAGCATTATAAGTGTTTCCAATCCATCAATTATTACAGTGACGCCGTCTGCAGAAAGTGAGGAAGCGTCTCTTTCGAATACCAGTTATTGAAATTCGATAGAACTCTGCAAAATAAATCAGAGAAAAAGAAGAGCTGTAGATGTTCAATAATAAGTTTGGCAGTTAGTAGGAACTTAGTCATAACCATATATATAGGCACAACTAAAAACTAAATAACTCCTCTATAGTGATTTCAAACTAGGTCACTATAGAGTTTAATCCACTATAGAGAATATTAGATATGAATAGAAAATTGCCTTTTTCATGACAAGGCCTTACGAAAAAATTCTTTCTTTTTTAAATTAATTCATTATAATTTTAATCGTTTCACAGAACTCTAAAATCAGAATGGTTCACTACACGTGACTTCTACTAATGACAGAGGAGTTAGAAAAAACTACAATAGAAAACTTATAGTAAGTTGTGGCAGACTAAAGTAAATATGTTCAAAACAGAGGTGAGTTCACCAAACAGGAGTCTACTGTTCAAGATGGTTCACTATGCAGGATGGTTCATTATAGAGGAGTTCACTATAGAAGAGTTCACTATAGAAGAGTTCACTATAGAAGAGTTCACTATAGAGAAGTTCACTATAGAGAAGTTCACTATAGAGAAGTTCACTATAGAGAAGTTCACTATAGAGAAGTTCACTATAGAGGAGTTCACTATAAGGAAGTTCACTATAAGGAAGTTCACTATAGAGAAGTTCACTATAGAGGAGTTCACTATAGAGGAGTTCACTATAGAGGAGTTCACTATAGAGGAGTTCACTATAGAGGAGTTCACTATAGAGGAGTTCACTATAGAGGAGTTCACTATAGAGGAGTTCACTATAAGGAAGTTCACTATAAGGAAGTTCACTATAAGGAAGTTCACTATAGAGGAGTTCACTATAAGGAAGTTCACTATAGAGGAGTTCACTATAAGGAAGTTCACTATAGAGGAGTGCAAATGATAGACTATATCAAACAAAGACAGCACATATTCAATTCCATATTTCAAATCTGGAGACGCCCTTAACGACCAAAGTTTCTGAATAATTTGATCAAACTGTCAGCCAGACTTTATTACAACTCTAAATCTAATCTCTGGAGTAATTTGATTAGAAGTTAGGCGAGAAAATCACGAATTCCCAGAATGGAGAAACGTGTCTAATGCCCACCGAGAAATTGGACGAGAAATAAGGGACCTTTTCCATACTCTGAGAGTATATATTCTCTAACATGATATTGAATTTATTTATTTAATTCAGGTGTAAACGTCTGTTTCGTACGGTATAGGGTAGCTGAAAATAAATTCTGTGGTCAATTGTTTCGAAAGTCTATTTATAATACCTAATTTAAAAATTTAAACACAGACGTTCATAATATTCTGAAATTATTATTGTTCATAAAAAGTTAATCCAATCGTGACTAAAAAATATCCTAAGAAGATCTGGAACAGTATTAAAATGAAACGAGTTTTTTTTTCCATTGCAGTCTTTAAAATCTTAGAGCATTTTTACTGACGCTGAACTGAATTCGATAGTCTCTTTTCTTTCCAATTGTTAGTGGTTACATTTCATGGTAAGTTAATCCTCTCTCACTTTTCTAAGCTCCACACAATGAAATCTTTAGAGCAAATTCTGCAATAGGTTGAAGTGAGCGAAATGACGAGGTAGAAAAAGACTAAAGCTGACAGCTTTCCTCCTTGCGACCAAAAACTACACGACACTTGCGATAGTAGGGACTATCAGGGAAAGAAGTAAGAGCCATAGCAGGATAGTACATTGGATTATCGACAAGTAACGCAATATATTAATACTCAAAAAACTACCCCACACTTGCGATACTATGGACTATCAGAGAAAGAATTGGAAAATAATGTCGATAGTACATTGATATTGCGCAAAATATATAACTATATCTCAATATAACCTGGGCTATCACTGAGAGTATGGATAAGTTTAAACAATTATCAATTAAAAAAAGCGTCCGATCTTCAGCAAGAATTAAAGTGACTGAAATTCCAACAGAAAATTCAATAGAAATCAAACTGTACTTTTCATCATTCACTTAACAGATGTTTAAAGTTCTTTACTTGAAAAATATAATATCAAACATTTATAAAGAATATATTAAAGATAATTTTTAATAACCACTTTCCGACTACAATGAGTGTCCAATAATTGAGTTGTTACCTAAGTTTACTGCTTCAAATGGTATGAAATATTGTAATTAAACACAAGATAAATTAAGAGGTACAAATGATATCAATAGAAAGGACAGATGAAGTAGAGAGTACATCTATGACTCTGTGTGAGGAATTGGAGAAGTGCTGAAAAGACCCTTCATCCGATATGAGAATGAGAATAGTTTTCAAAATATTAGATAATTTTTTAATATTACGCAGAAGAAATTTATGTATTTTAAGGATGCACAGAAAGTACATCCACTAACAGTGTAACCCAAAGAACAGTAGCCAATAGATAGTTAGGTTCTGTAACACAATAACACAAAGAACAGTAGCCAATAGATAGTTAGGTTCTGTAACACAATAACACAAAGAACAGTAGCCAATAGATAGTTAGGTTCTGTAACACAATAACACAAAGAACAGTAGCCAATAGATAGTTAGGTTCTTTAACACAATAACTCAAAGAACAGTAGCCAATAGATAGTTAGGTTCTGTAACACAATAACACAAAGAACAGTAGCCAATAGATAGTTAGGTTCTTTAACACAATAACCCAAAGAACAGTAGCCAATAGATAGTTAGGTTCTGTAACACAATAACACAAAGAACAGTAGCCAATAGATAGTTAGGTTCTTTAACACAATAACTCAAAGAACTGTAGCCAATAGATAGTTAGGTTCTGTAACACAATAACACAAAGAACAGTAGCCAATAGATAGTTAGGTTCTTTTACGCAATAACACAAAGAACAGTAGCCAATAGATAGTTAGGTTCTTTAACACAATAACACAAAGAACAGTAGCCAATAGATAGATAGGTTCTTGTGGCCCCAAACTCTCGTTAGAAAGCCAGTCTCTTTAGCGCCACATTTCCTCGAAGTAGATCCGCAATGAGCGTCTGAGACCCTGAAGAGCGATCATTCTTAGGGCCACAAAAAGAGTCGTTAGGAGATGCTAGCATTTCGTACCACCTCTTCCTAGATATTGTCTGCGAGGTAACTAACTAGGAGAGCTTTTTCTCTGAGTGAGTATCAAGGAGAACCGTGGGATAAATGGCCAATGGTCACTATAGTCTCACCCGTATATAACAAACCCATCGTATCAGATAATTCAGGAAATTTGGTAGCTGTTTTTTAATGTAGGAGAATGCCTTTTAATAAATATTAATATATTCAATATGTAACTGAAGCCATCAAAAGATGTTCAAGATGACAACCGTAATAATTTCAAGAATATGTTTGATTGAGATATTTTAATATTGGTTAGTTTTAAATCAAGTCATTTAGTTGAAATATCTAATGGTGACCATAACTTTTCCATCTTCTATCAGCTGTCAGACGGAAATATTGAAAAAAGTAACCATCACCAAGAAATTCCCCGCACTCAATTAATGTGAGAGTTTTTATCGAACTGGAAAATGATTGAAGAAAGGAGTGGTTGAGGTGGAAAATAATTTCCTCTCTTTTTCTTATCTAAGAACGATTTTAGAGATTACTTCCAGTAAATAAATCTCCCAGGAGGCAATTCTTATAGCTGGAGAATTGTGGCGGCGACTCACGGGTTCAAATGACTCGCAGTTGTGATAATTTGCAGCCTATCTTCACCACGGGAATACAAAGTAGACAAAAAGTTATTCGCTCCAATAGGAGTGAGTGCAAAAAATAGAAACAGGGAATGTTCAGAACCATATTTGGTACAACAACAATCGGGAAAGCATTTTCGAAATGCACAATATATCAATAAATAGTTTAAAAGGAAGTTTAATTAACGTAAAGGCCATATCGCTGACAAAAAAAGGAAACTAAATACAAGGGACTCGAAGTATTCTACAAAATTCTCTTTACAATTTATAGATAAGCAGAACTCAGTAGTTTGATTAAACATTACCAAATTCGATTACAAGGATGTGAACTAACTAACAGTTCTTATGCCCATTCTTTACTAGCAGACAAAACGCTACGTTTTCACCGACCAGTCCATGCCTCTTCAATTAATCACGGTTAAATCAACGGAAGGCGGTAGAAACGCTAGTGTAGACTGCAAATTTTCTTTCAATTCATTTAACTGTGATTAATTATAGAGGCGTAAAGTGGGCATTGAAAACGCAGCGTTTTTTTTCTGCCAGTATAGAATAAGCATAACGCGAAAGTTACGTGTACCAATGTTCCAATATGCAACGAGTGAGAAAATTGAAAAATGGTTCGCTGTCTGTTTTTGTGTTTGTATTTCAGGAAGCAGTTGAGTTGAGCTGACTGACGTCACAAACATTTGAATTATTCATAGCATTTGCATGCTGTGGTGATTGTTCTTCAGCAAATGGAATTACACATTCAATTATGCACACCGACACAACGAGAGATATTTCGAGAAACCATTTGTAGTACTTTCTTACTTGCTTAAGGTACGTTTTGCATGCAGCGATTGTTAGTAGCGATCATCGCCCAGTGATTATCGCTGTAATTCAATGTATTCCTATTGCTTGACGATTATCGCCGAGCGATGATGGTAACAATCGCAGCATGCATAAGTACCTTTACTTACATCTTTTTGGTAAGTGAGTGAGGCGACAATTTTATATCCTTTTAGTGGACTATTCATTAGAATATTCAGTAAATATTAATGAGTATTCAATGGAATATTCAGTAAATATTAATGAATATTCAATGGAATATTCAGTAAATATTAATGAATATTCAATGGAATATTCAGTAAATATTAATGAATATTCAATGGAATATTCAGTAAATATTAATGAATATTCAATGGAATATTCAGTAAATATTAATGAATATTCAATGGAATATTCAGTAAATATTAATGAATATTCAATGGAATATTCAGTAAATATCAATGAATATTCAATGGAATATTCAGTAAATATTAATGAATATTCAATGAAATATTCAGTAAATATCAATGAATATTCAATGAAATATTCAGTAAATATTAATGAATATTCAATGGAATATTCAGTAAATATCAATGAATATTCAATGGAATATTCAGTGGAAATTGAATATTCAGGGGAATATTTAACGAAATAATTAATAGATATTTCAGTTTAGATATTTAATGGAATATTAAAGAGAACATTTCATAGAATTTCCCTCACTTTCTCCACGTTGCCTCCTGTTTTAAAAAGTATGATTAATTAATCATTCTGGTGGATATTTTGGACAGTATAATCCTCTTTCAGGAAGGCTTTAATAATTATTATATCAGCAAATGTAAGAATATCCCCTAAATGGGGGCCTGAAGAACTGTACTACGACTTTAGGGAATATGAGGGAGAGAATGAGGGAAAGGTTCAGTAGATTGAACCTCTAATTATAAAGGTGGTAGAAAGAGGGAAATAGAGAGGAATAATACCATAGAGAGATGAAAACTAATGAAGTCCCTGTCGTTATTTCATCTTAAATAACTTGCAATGAACTTCAAAGCACATAGTGTAAGTTCTAAATTATCGGTCAGTTTCACATCTTCGGACACATAAGAAGAAAACGTTGTAGTATAAGTTATTTCAGTAGGGTTGGTTGAGTAAAATCAACTAAACCGGGGATCTATGATTTATAAAGCATATTGTCACAACCCTAGTGCCAATATGCTTTAAAAATCATAGATCCCCGGGTTGGTTGTTTTTACTCAACCCATCCTAGTGAAATAATCATTTTATCGTTTGTGGAACTGACCGATAATAAAGAACTTAACCTAGATTAGATTCCTATTCCTGAAAATAGCCTATCAATTTAATATGTTTTTGGTTGTTGTTCATCACAACACAGAAGTCTCTCTTCAATTCGAAATGACTGAGTGATGATAAATAAGGTTGATGAAAGTCAATCTCTAGAGACTCAGTGATTGACATCTTCAATATTTTCTAAAACTCTCCGACTGTTTCTCTATGACATCGACAGACAGATCGAGTTATGCAAATGGGACAGTCATGGAGAATGGAGAGGAGGAATCACCTTTATTGTGAACTAGAACGGGTACTCGGTAGAGCGGATACCATCACCGCCGCTTATGAATGATCTTGACAATCCAATAATACATGAGTTATGAATGACCTTGACCTTTCACCCTATCGCTCCCAAAGTATAACCAAATGGTTCCTAGACAATGACAAATCGTCCTAACAAATTTCAGACAATTTGGTTGAATAATTTTTGAGTTTAGCGAATAACAAGATGATAAATGAATAAATGCCACTCAAAACATCACCTCCCGCATTTTGCGAAGGTAATAACTGTAACTAGTGAGTCAGTGGAATGAAGAGAATGGGGACAATTCCACTCCTCTTCTTAGATATATTGCTCTAATTAGATATATTAGGGGGTCTAATGTCTGGTTTGGAACCAAAGGCCAAATCGCTTACGTCAAAATGATATCAAATACAAGGGACTTTAAGAAGCAGTCAGAAAGGAAAGTGGCTTCATGAGTAAACATTACCTCATGGAGAGAAGCTACCACGTGAATGTGACGGAGAAGTAAACAAGCACCTGAGATTGCACGGGTGGATAATTTCATCTATATAGAGAATAAAAATATCAACATTGGGGGTGGACCTAAAGCGCAAATATACCGTAAATGGTAAATATGAAAAATAGCAATTGAAACAGTTCAAGGCACGAGAGACGCCATCCCCCCTTCTCTACCATTCACCACAAACATCTTGAGGATAGAGACCCAGAATGGAGAGGGAGGGAGTTATTGTTAACTATATGAAACATTCAAGTTATTCTTTTTAGGAATGTACATCTTGTAAATAAAGTATTACACACCATAGCAATAAATCAATAATAGAGTATATTAAGAATTGGTATAGAATTTCATATCTGAGCCTAGCAAGAGCACAAAACATAAACTAGTTACCTAGTTCTCCCTTCCATTTACTAAATACAACTTCTAATACTCACACATACGCAGTTGCTAAGACAATCCAATGGAACAACAACGCACTCCTATACCTTCAGTTCTTTCTTAACACTAAACACAAAGGGTGAGTTCCCTTTTAACGAACAGGTCCACGTTGTCGAGCGTATGTATAAACATTTAAACTAACATGTTCTTTATGATAGGAAAGATGGAACTGTTTTATCGGAAGCTACCCTTATACGGTCACTGGTTGATTCTAATCACCGGAAGAGTTCACTTCTAAGAGCGTGTTTCTCATGCCGCAGCACAGAAATGGAGCATGGAAAACGTCACGACAAAATAAACGTATGCGTTTTTTATACCCCTTAGTTTAAGCGTTAATTAAGGCTGCAATTTAAAAAAAAACATGTGAAATAGTTCTCAAGTCCGGATTGCAGTCAGTTAGAGAGAGTCACTCGAAATGCACCTCCCCCCACCACAGTTAGAGTCACACTGAGATCTGAATCTGAATTGAAGATTCGACAGCAACGCCTCTGATTGGTCCATTTGCTCCAGGTGAGCTGAGCCTAGAGAGATTTAATGAAACCTAAAGAAATGTAAGAAACAACCTAGAAAGATGTAAAAAATCCTAGAGAAATGTAAGAAACAACCTAGTAAGATGTAAAAAATCCTAGAGAAATGTAAGAAACAACCTAGTAGGATGTAAAAAATCCTAGAGAAATGTAAGAAACAACCTAGTAAGATGTAAAATATCCTAGAGAAATGTAAGAAACAACCTAGTGAGATTTGAAATATAGGGAGATTTGAAAAAACCCTAGTGAGATTTAAAAAAATCTACCTCATTGAGATTTAAAAAAATCTACCTTAGTGAGATTTAAAAAATTCTATCTTAGTGAGATTTAAAAACCTTGTCAGGTTTAAAAATAAACTAATGAGATTTGAAAAAAATATTGAGATTTAAAAAAAAAACCTATTGAGAATTGAAAAAAACTAATGAGATTTGAAAAAAAATATTGAGATTTAAAAAAAAAACCTAATGAGAATTGAAAAAAACTAGTGAGATTTGAAAAAAATATTGAGATTTAAAAAAAAACCTAATGAGAATTGAAAAAAACTAGTGAGATTTGAAAAAAATATTGAGATTTAAAAAAAAAACCTAATGAGAATTGAAAAAAACTAGTGAGATTTGAAAAAAATATTGAGATTTAAAAAAAAAACCTAATGAGAATTGAAAAAAACTAGTGAGATTTGAAAAAAATATTGAGATTTAAAAAAAAAACCTAATGAGAATTGAAAAAAACTAGTGAGATTTGAAAAATTCCTAGCTAGTGAGGTTTAAAAAAGACCTAGTTAGATTTATTTATGTTGGAACAAAGTCAAGAAAGGCCGATAAATTCAAAGTGTTGTCATGGAAGATATAAAGTAATTTTAAATGGATGTGCTTAGAAAACACACGTCAAACTCATTACCGTTAAGCGAGTTATTGTTTAGAATACAGGTATGCCCTGCTTTCATTATGCCTCGCTTTTATGAAAGCAGTAACAATTGCGAGACATGTCTCGATATTACTACTGTTCGTAGTAATAGAAAATGGAGACCATTTTTTTGCGGTGATTATTTCACGTTGACTACAATAAACATTAATATTATTATCAGTTGAAGTTATTCGAAATATTATCGGTTCAGAAATTCAACATGTCCCATTTTAGGGTTAGTTCTGATTCATCGCACGGTTCCATAATTTCGGAAACTTAAAAATCTCTATAGAATAATCATTATTTAGCTTTTTTTTAATTTTTATTCATGAAACCAATAAAAACAGAAGTCAAATAAAAATTACTATATTTTCTTTTCCCACGTGTCCATGAATGTAGAACCAACCAATAACTTGGAACTTAATACCCTACTATCAAAAATATTTCATAGAGCATAAAATTACTGTTTGTTCAATGTTACACAATAATTAAAGAAATCTAAGTATCAATTAATCCTAGTAACCACCCGCTGGTGAAGGCCGACCAGTCCTCATGAAAAAATAATAATATTTTTACTTTTTAAATATTTTTGGAAATGCTAATATTGAGAGCATTTATTCGAATATATTTGGAGTATATTTGAGTTGTCACCAGTCATGAGATTCACGAGTGTGTTTATCTCGTGACTGGTGACTCAAGGGTGAATATCTCACTATAATCAGGTAACTGTAACCCATAAGTAGGTCTAACTGAGATTTGCCCCCGCTAAGATGCGTAGAAAAGGCCAAGCCCCGCCCATTCAAATACCTAAGAAATACTTCTTTCTTATTTTTGCTCATTAATTTTATTTCAAATGGAAAATTATTCTTTGGCGTTAACCAATGAATGTGTAATCATAAAATAAAGTTCATTATGAAAAAAAAATCGAAAAGTCTATTTGTTAACATTTCATAAAAGTTTTAGTGGCGTTTAATAAAGTTAGTGAGCATACCTTAATTGTGGACTAGGTAACTAGGTTAATTTATCGCCTATAATGAGAGTGAAGCTGTGGTTGGAATTAAAAACCTTTAATATTTTCACTATACTTTAAACTTTTTATATAGTTCCTGTGATCTACCCCGGTCTTATTACCATTTTGCACTAAGTCAGAATCCTTAATTTGGTAATAGAAGCGGGGCCTGCCTGTATTACACCGCGAGTATTGGAGTATTACTCCGCGAGTATTGGAGTATTACTCCGCGAGTATTGGAGTATTACTCCGCGAGTTATTGTAGAGGGAGTATTGTTGAAATTTTAGTTAAATGTATTACACACTCGTTATATATTTAATGTTAACTTCCTGTTAGACTAGCTCAGCTATATTAAATTACCTATTGTTTCAATAACTAAGTATTACTTTTAATGAGAAACGGACATAAGGTCTAAAGTCGATCACACTTCCGTCGAGGGTTAAATACCCTGTCATGTAGTTTCTGAAATCAGTCTGTCTTGAACATTACTCAGTGAGAGATGAGTTCCACTCATCTCTCCATAGACTTCTAATTGTATAACATATTTACTCTTTAAATAAACTCTATGTCTTAACGTTGTTAACCCACTGATTTAACCTAATTCTAACAGGTTATGGGCCCAGTGAACGATAAGAGTTTATAAATCAAATTATGTTTAAACAAATTAGAAGTTTATAATAGTAATAAAAACGAAGTGCTGTGAAAAAAAAAGTGTTAACCTATATGAAACATATCACTCAAAACGCTTGCGTAAGCATATCGTATTCACGCGCTAATGAGGTCAATTATAATGATTGCTCTAGCGAAAAATGCACTTGTGTTATAATATAATGATTTAGTATTTTTGCGGAAGAGGTGTCAAGAGAGGTCACAAATTACCTTTAAATCTGTGACCTTATCCTTTGGTAAACAGTCTTTCAACAAAAGGTTCTTGCGAACTAAGGCTGTGTTACTGTTCCAATTAAATATTAATAATTATATTCAGTGAAGTTATTCTTATGAATTAGAATAATGTTAAAACATCAATTCAGTTAAACAGTAAATCAAGTTAACTGCTTTGGTTGTTTATGTTTGTTAAAGTATTGAATGATAGTAAATACTTATATTCAGTGCATTTATTCTTATGAATTAGAATAATGTTAAAACATCAATTCAGTTAAACAGTAAATCAAGTTAACTGCTTTGGTTGTTTATGTTTGTTAAAGTATTGAATGATAGTAAATACTTATATTCAGTGCATTTATTCTTATGAATTAGAATAATGTTAAAACATCAATTCAGTTAAACAGTAAATCAAGTTAACTGCTTTGGTTGTTTATGTTTGTTAAAGTATTGAATGATAGTAAATACTTATATTCAGTGCAGTTATTCTTATGAATTAGAATAATGTTAAAACATCAATTCAGTTAAACAGTAAATCAAGTTAACTGCTTTGGTTGTTTATTTTTGTTAAAGTATTGAATGATAGTAAATACTTATATTCAGTGCAGTTATTCTTATGAATTAGAATAATGTTAAAACATCAATTCAGTTAAACAGTAAATCAAGTTAACTGCTTTGGTTGTTTATGTTTGTTAAAGTATTGAATGATAGTAAATACTTATATTCAGTGAAGTTATTCTTATGAATTAGAATAATGTTAAAACATCAATTCAGTTAAACAGTAAATCAATTTAACTGCTTTGGTTGTGTATGTTTGTTAAAGTATTGAATGATAGTAAATACTTATATTCAGTGCACTTATTCTTATGAATTAGAATAATGTTAAAACATCAATTCAGTTAAACAGTAAATCAATTTAACTGCTTTGGTTGTTTATGTTTGTTAAAGTATTGAATGATAGTAAATACTTTCAACAAAAGGCTCTTGCGAACTAAGAATTCTGTTTTTTGTTTCAATTGAATATTAATAATTATATTCAGTTATTCTTATGAATTAGAATAATGTTAAAACATCAATTCAGTTAAACAGTAAATCAATTTAACTGCTTTGGTTGTTTATGTTTGTTAAAGTATTGAATGATAGTAAATACTTTCAACAAAAGGCTCTTGCGAACTAAGAATTCTGTTTTTTGTTTCAATTGAATATTAATAATTATATTCAGTTATTCTTATGAATTAGAATAATGTTAAAACATCAATTCAGTTAAACAGTAAATCAAGTTTAACTGGTTTGGTTGTTTCAGGAAACATTTCAAAAAAAAACACGTGGGCTAACAAATTTCGTTTGAAGAAAAAGCTCTACAATCTAAAATTGAAGTCTCCTGATCTACTCGACTTTCATTTGAAGGAACTAACTGAAGTTTTTCAAGAGCTTGCCTTGTTAAATCAAGTGATCAGTGAAGAGGATAAAGTGATTTGTCTTCTGTCATCACTGCCAGGGCCGTTTGAAGTGCTTGTCACTGCACTTGAAGCTCAGACAGACATCCCTAACTGGATTACCGTAGCTGACACACTCCGGAGTGAAGCTGAAAAGTTGAGTATTCTTCTCAAACTAACAACTACTCATCCCAGAGCTACCCCAATCTGGATACACCCAGCAAGGAGGAGGATACGGCACTTGAAACAGTGGGGGGTACTATGGACAGCAGCAGAATTACTATGCACAGCAGCAACAGACACCGCTAACCCAAATCTCTTACGGCAACTGGGGACAACAGGCACCGGGCGGTTGGAATGCCGCAACCACTGGACAAGCTGCCGGTACTTGGAGTGGCTATGGACAACAAACCGGACAAACGCCCCAGCAAAGCTGGAGCAACTCCACATACTTGTGGTGGCTATGGGAACTACAACTACAAGAAGTAAAATAAGTAAAGACTTGTTTGTTTGTAAATAGCTACACAAGAAAGTGGTAGTGTTAAGTTGCTATAATGACTTAGTTTAACTGACATTTAACTTACGCCATATTGTAGTTCTATTCACAGTAAATAAATAACCTGATGTTAGTCTAGTGGTAGGTTTAGTTAACTTTCGCCTCTACGGTTCTTGCACCGGTGTACAACTTGCTTCAGCATTTGTGAAGTGAATTCTCAAATTAATTGAAATTAGGCTTTTGGATAGTAGTTAGATAGAATTTTTATTGCTTTTTAATGATCAGCAGATTAATCTTTGAATCGTAACAAAAACTACCGACACAGCATTTAATTATTATTTTAATTGATGACTCAGCATGTTTACTTAATAGAAGTACGCGGTCTATTAGGTGAGCATATGAATTGAATACAGATGAATTGATATTCATACTGTGAATATTTGTGAATATTTAGAAGTGAATATTTAGAAATAAATATTTTTTCATTTTGAAATACTAATTAGATTTTGATGATTAGAAAATTTTAAAGTCAAAATAAATTAGGAATTTGCAGGAATGAAATATTTTTAAATTAATATACATAAATGAAATGGTTATATTTATAACTAATTTGCAGTAAAATATTAAACGATCTTTCAATTTTTCTGAAGAAAGAATTTAATAGTAAATTTTATTCAATAAAATAATTAAAAATAAAAATTCTATTTTTTAACGGAAGGATGTTAATTTTAATTGCATGATTATTAATCAATGTTAATTTTTACAAGTTAAATTGAAATAAAATAAGCAAGAATGTCACAATATGTTAAGTTCAGTTTTGATGTGTATTCATACTATTTTTATGTTATATGTAAATTTGAAATAGTTTATACACATAGTATATTTTCTTTTTGGATTTCTGAAGACTCTATTTTATATCGACATTCAGAAATAAAAAGAGGGGAAGAAAGGAATTATTTGAAATAGAATTAAACCATTAATAAATGTTTAAAATTCTTGCAGTTATAGGTTTGATTTTTTATGTTATATGTAAGTTTGAAATATTTTATATACATAGTATATTTTCTTTTTGGATTTCTGAAGACTCTATTTTATATCGACATTCAGAAATAAAAAGAGGGGAAGAAAGGAATTATTTGAAATAGAATTAAACCATTAATAAATGTTTAAAATTCTTGCAGTTATGATTGTTCAATTTGAATTTCAGAATTTTTCAATTTGAGTTTTAATGTTTTGAATTTTAGGATTGATTAAAATGAGATTTATGTCTTTAAATTTAGAATAATTCATTTCCTATGTAAATTGTTGTTCATTTTTTTTTGGATCGTCTGACATATTCTCTAAATCGTTGCCTATTGATAGATTTACCAAATTTGTTAAATTAATAGGTATGAAAAATATATAATGTCGTGTGAGGAGGAGTGTTGAAATTTTAGTTAAATGTATTACACACTCGTTATATATTTAATGTTAACTTCCTGTTAGACTAGCTCAGCTATATTAAATTACCTATTGTTTCAATAACTAAGTATTACTTTTAATGAGAAACGGACATAAGGTCTAAAGTCGATCACACTTCCGTCGAGGGTTAAATACCCTGTCATGTAGTTTCTGAAATCAGTCTGTCTTGAACATTACTCAGTGAGAGATGAGTTCCACTCATCTCTCCATAGACTTCTAATTGTATAACATATTTACTCTTTAAATAAACTCTATGTCTTAACGTTGTTAACCCACTGATTTAACCTAATTCTAACAAGTATTACTCCGCGAGAAAGAGAATATACGACGTGACTAGTGTGGTTGACAGTGAGATCCATTTGGATATTAGAATGGTGTATTCCACACAGAGACATCAACTGCAATATCTAACTGATGTAACTGCGGAAGAAATGAATTGAAATGAAGGAAAAAAACATATTAAATATCTCCTGTGCATGTAAATTATATTGGAAATATTATGATAGGTAGACTTGATTATAATTAAGGGACTCGAAGAGGCAGTCAAATATGAAAGTAGTCCATTTTAAAAAGTCACCCACGGTGGTCGGTGACAAAGCTCATGTATGCAGAAAAGCTAATGCGTGAATTCAGTCACTTACCAAGGAATGGGACTAAAAGGGACACAAGTACCTGCACTCACATATTGAAGAATAAAATGAAGAGGTGATAGTAAATGAAGCCTACGAGTCTACCTAACACAAAATCTAAGAGGAAAATGAAGAGGTGATAGTAAATGAAGCCTACGAGTCTACCCAACACAAAATCTGAGAGGAAAATGAAGAGGTGATAGTAAATGCAGCCTATGAGTCTACCCAACACAAAATCTAAGAGGAAAATGAAGAGGTGATAGTAAATGCAGCCTATGAGTCTACCTAACACAAAATCTAAGAGGAGAATGAAGAGGTGATATTAAATGAATCCTTTGAGTCTACCTAACACAAAATCTAAGAGGAAAATGAAGAGGTGATAGTAAATGAAGCCTACGAGTCAACCTAACACAAAATCTAAGAGGAAAATGAAGAGGTGATAGTAAATGCAGCCTATGAGTCTACCTAACACAAAATCTAAGAGGAAAATGAAGAGGTGATATTAAATGAATCCTTTGAGTCTACCTAACACAAAATCTAAGAGGAAAATGAAGAGGTGATAGTAAATGAAGCCTACGAGTCTACCTAACACAAAATCTAAGAGGAAAATGAAGAGGTGATATTAAATGAATCCTTTGAGTCTACCTAACACAAAATCTAAGAGGAAAATGAAGAGGTGATAGTAAATGAAGCCTATGAGTCTACCTACCACAAAATCTAAGAGGAAAATGAAGAGGTGATAGTAAATGAATCCTTTGAGTCTACCTAACACAAAATCTAAGAGGAAAATGAAGAGGTGATAGTAAATGAAGCCTACGAGTCAACCTAACACAAAATCTAAGACCTCGTGGTTAAATAGCATAATCACCTGAAACTGCGAGTGGTGTTTAAAAATATAAACATGGTAAAAGTGATAAAAAACAGTTTATTATAAAATTACAACAGTTCGGGACAAAAAGAGCCCACTTCTCCTCTGTTCACCACAGACAGTTTTAGGATAGAACCCCTGAGGGGGCGATATAATATTTCCTTAGTAACAAACATTTTTTTACAAATATATAAATTAAATAATGAAATTCAGATTTATCAGTTGAAAATAACAACATTTTGTTTCTTTATAATTACTATTTGAAAGTTTTCAGGAAATTAATTGGTGGCAAATTATTGAAATCAACGAACATAGGAAGTGAAATCTGAGACTCTAATCCCTGTTTTCAGATATCGAAAATAAGTAACTGTTCTTCTGATGGAAATTGTAGAGAGATCAGGTTGCACATAGGAATGATTTACCTGTTGTATTACCAAATGGTATGCCAATTCTATAATTGAATGCCGTGATTTAACATCAGGTAGTTGGGTAAATTTATTTCATTTTTTCACAGGATTAACAGCCCTTCATTACAAACCTAGATATTCTTCACTGAAGCAATTCAAGGAATCAGAGAAATTCAAGCGGAACTTTAAATAATCATACTCGATAAAATAGGACATTGTTACATGTTTAATTATTTACTTGTAGTTTCAGAAAGTTTATCCTATATATATAGTTCTGTTCATCATCTTTCATGAAGTTAATCATTAATATTGGTTAATTAGGAAAATTTTGTACATACATAGATGTACGGGCTTAAGTAAATATCTTCAAAATAGAAAAGTGATTTTTGGTTGATAGCAGTAGCCATGTAACAATTAATTAATGCTAGTGTATGAAAAATTACATCTTTTGAATGAGATGAATTGTAACGGATCTTCACTGTAATTGAATAGTAAACGATTTTATTTTACGTTTGGGTTAAATTCTCAATAATAAGATTTTTCAAATAAAGTTCTCTATGAGCCTGTCATCTTCTCCTTCTCTATTGCCTAACTATTGAGCAATTTATTCATAGTTATTATGCATAAAAGAATTCCAAACATAATTATTTTCAATCAACACTGATGCAGTATTTAAATGTAACTGGTTATTATGGCGTTGTTGAATTACCTCACTAAAATTACGGTGCTGTACCGAGTCAGTAATGTTTCAGTAGCGTTGCATTCCGCACACGCTAACCCCTTCCCCTCACACCATTTCTCTCATATGCGCGTTCACATTAGAGTTTCTTCGCAGAATAAAGGCTAATAAATATCTGGTAGATCTCCTGATCATTTCTTCTATTATGTCTGGTTGATTATTTTGTCGCGAGATGGAGCCACAGAGGCAGGAAGGAGGAAAATGATTCCCAATTACTTTTCCAGTAATTGGGAATTATTCTTGCCGTAATATAGGATTATTTTGTGGTTCTTCCTTTAGGAATAGTGGCTCCTGAGGAAAAATGAGGTATTTGTTATGGAGTAAGATGCTTTTAATTAGGATTATTATAAGATTCTATAGAAGAAAAACAAGTTAATATTCATGAAGTTAATACAGCTGTTTGAATTTAAAGCTATTTAGTTAAGTACTTAGATTTTTTGTACATATGTACCTATTTACTTTAAACTACTTTTGAATAAAACTTCCTGAGTATTTGATATCGAAAAATGAATTAAAAATTTACGTATTTTTTTTTACTTTGATATTAAGCATAAAATACTAAAAAAAGGAATATGGTCGAAACGTACCATTTTTGTTTGAATATTATGAAGAATATCTGTTCGAAATAGAACTCGATTCGTTTTTAACACCATTCAATGTATCTCATCGTATTAATCAAAAAGGAAAACCAAACACGAAATAATGTTATTGGTTCTATTTGTGCGAGTAAATGTTACTAATGGTAGATATATCCTATAGCTATTGCATCTCAAAATATAGTAGCATCTAACCGTTACAACTCAAAATACTGCTAAACTTAAATAGCTTCTTTCCTCCACTCACCCATCAAGTCTGCTTCCTTATAGTCTAAACACAACCTAAGATTGGTTATTCCTCCATCTTCAGATG